>AP028449.1:9450378-9557454 GCA_036509395.1 Antheraea yamamai | reverse complement strand
GTTTTATGGAACAAGAAGTCCTAAATCTTAAATGTAACCTTGTAATATTAATTATCACTGTGTCAAGTTTCGTCAAAATTGGTTCATTACTTTCAGAGTGATACGTGTTCACAGGTACAGACAGACAGAAGGACAAAAATTGTAAAAGGATTATTTTTGTCTTCTATATCGATAGCAAAGTCTACCCCGATCAAAATTTTCAAAAAATATTTAATGCACAGATTTGGCATTGTTACAGTTTTTTAATTCTTAAAAAAAATTTTAGACTAAGATTTATACCGTCGGGATCTTCTTAGATCTCAGAAAAGCCTTCGATACTGTATCGATCTCAATCCTACTGGATAAGATGGCAGCTTTCGGTATACGTGGACGTGTGAATGATACTTTTAAAGATTATCTTACGAATCGACGCCAATGTGTTAAAATAGAAGGTCTAATTAGTGCCAGCGAGCCTGTAACTGTGGGCATCCCGCAAGGTAGCATTTTAGGACCAACCCTATTTATATTTATGTGAAAGGTTTATGTTCAATGAATATTCCATGTTGTTCCATATATTCTTATGCAGATGACACTGCGATGATCATTGATGGATGCACGTGGGAAGACGCACAAGAGAATGCGTATAACTCCTTAAATATGGTAGTTAAATGATTATCATCATATGCGCTTAAGCTAAATGTAGAAAGGACAAATCAAATTTTATTACGTTCTCCTCTTGTAAGCTTTTTTTTTACATGGGGACATCCCTGCGGATTCCCACCCTAGCCGGGCAGCTGAGGATGGGGTACGTCTGACTTGCACGGACTAAAACCCCATGGTGCCTTCAACCACCTATAGGCCGGAGAGCAGGAGTTGCCGAACTGGCATTGCGTCTACTCCCCGGCAGGTGTCGGCCCCTCACCAGAGGCCTCGTCGCGGTCGAGGGGTCAAAATCGTAGACCCCTCAGGGGAGGGCGAGAGTTACCCTCCCTGACGATCGTAGGAGGCTCATCGGCACAATGCGCCTCAGACATACGAGCTTGTGCAGAAATTCTGTCAGGGTGACGGACGTGTCCGCGTTCTTCGCCCCCAAGCCCTCTTTAGGGCGGCCTCAGGTCTATATCGACCTTGCGCCGCCGTTATCGTCGACCGCGGGAGGGGAGCTGGCTGGTTTGCTCCCTCTCCCTCTCCGCCGCCTCCTTTGCGAGCATAACCGACTCGTAGTACGAGGCGACGGAGTTCCATCCGGTCTCGCTCTCTACCATCTTACGGATGACAACCGAGAGCGAGAGATCTCCTCTTTGTAAGCTAGCTCAACCTAAACATGATAGCTTCAAAATAATTGCACACGACTGCAACAAAACATCTCATATGGACTTATGTAATTGTATTCCATTAACACTAATAGATTGCACTAAATATCTAGGTATTCAAAAAGACAGCACACTTACTTGGAAAATACACATTTCTAGTTTAATCACTCGTACCAGAGAACTTATATATATATCTTTAAGAAATTAAGGTCTGTTACACATACAACAGCACTCCGGATGGTCTATTATTTCCTAGCTCAGTCAATTTTGTCCTATTGCATATCTGCCTGGGCAGGTCCACGTAAGACAATTCTGCTACAATTGGAACGAGCTCAAAGAGCTATCTTAAAGGTTATGTGTAAAAAGCCTTTTCTAAACCCTACCAATACATTATATTCTGAGTGTAAAGTTTTATCTGTAAGAGGTTTATTTGTGCTCCATACAGCTATATTTAAGCATGCTATGTTATCCTTCTCCTCAACCTTAAATATAAATAGGAGATGTGGCCGTGTTTGTAAAGTAGAACCCCACCGGACTGCTCTTGCAGCACGACATTTTTGTATCCTAGGTTCCCGAATCTATAATAAGATTAACAAACTTATTTATATTTTTGGTCGACCCAAGTACACTGTAAAAAAATTGATCGGTAAGTGGCTCTACGACTGAACGTACACAGAAGTTGAAGATCTCCTTAAACCATAATATTGATTGCAGCATGATAGTCCTTAGGTACACTGAGACACACACATGTACACTTATTCACAAACACATCCACACACGTACACTTAAACACACGCACACACACAAACACATAAACTAGCGCACAAGTATGATGTATTAAATTATATTAAAATCTAGTATGTGCGTTTAAATTCATACGGTCGGCGTTGACATCTGTGATACAGTTGAACACTAGTAGGTACAGATGTCAACGATAATTACTATTGGTACGATGATAAACTAGTGTACTTAATACATAGGTTACTGAATTAAATTCAGTGTCATAGATTAAGGAACTATCTTTGTAATTTGCTTTGCTTTTAATAAATATTATTATTATTTTATTATAGTATAGAAGATATAGATAGATTGTTTTTAACCGACTTCAAAAAAAGGAGGAGGTTATCATCAATTCGACTGTATTTTTTTTTTTTTTTATGTTTGTTACCTCATAACTTTGGACTGGGTGAACCGATTTTGATTATTCTTTTTTTATTTGAAAGCTGGTACTTCCCGTGTAGTCCCATTTCAATTTGGTCCAGTTCCGACAACGGCATCCAGTGCAAAGCCGTATAAGTTTTAAATTTGCATTAAGTATGTACACGACAAATAGACGAATAACTCAATATCACGCTAACCGATTTCGATGATTTATTTTTTATTGAAAAGGATGTACTTCAAGGGTAGTTTGATGAGAGTTTGGTTAGGTTCTGATTATGGGATCCGTGACAAAGTAAGAAAACTTTCAAGAAACGAGCCTACTCCTTTCTTAAGGGCCGGCAACGCATCTGTGTTTCCTCTCGTGTCGCAGGTGTCCATGGGCGGCCGTGATCACTTACCATCAGGTGACCCGTATGTTCGTTTGCCACCAATATTATAAAAAAAACTCTTCAATTTTTAGGAGCCTATTGTGCTTATGTTCGTTGCTGTGTTGCAACATGACGCAAGCATTGTAATTACATTACTTAAGGTGTATTATGTGTGAAGCGACGGTAGCCGAGTTGGTGGTAGAAACTATCGCGGATTATTGATAAGGTTGCGTTCGTACCAAACGTTACTTATTGTACAACCAATTGAAACCATATCGCATACCATACCGATAGATACCATACCGCAAAAATGCGCATATTTTAATATAGTTAAGGCGGAACGGAGTTCGCGGGCACTGCTAGTAAAATATATTTATGTACACTAAAAATGGAAAAATAAAGTAAATTTTCAAAAAAAAGTATTAACCGACTTCAATATCAATCAAAAACCCATAAGGCACTAAAAAGCGGAAAATAAATAGTTTATCAAATTAACCAAATTAAATAAAACATATGAATATGTGTGCTACCTAGAGATGTATTGGAAGTCGGTGCGAATCGAAAATCATATCATCTACATAGGTACAAAGTTTAAGTCCACTCTCGCGTCTCTGTACTACATTTCTACCTGGAACAAATTTGAAATTTCGGTTGGCACCGACTTCCAATACATGTCTAGGTAGCACACATATTCATATGTTTTATTTAATTTGGTTAATTTGATAAACTATTTATTTTCCGCTTTTTAGTGCCTTATGGGTTTTTGATTGATATTGAAGTCGGTTAATACTTTTTTTGAAAATTTTCTTTATGTAAAATATATGTTCCTTGTATGTACATTTATGCCAGTACTAATCTAGAAATTGGTTGCCGACAATAAATAAAAAAAAGAATCTGGGACTATTTGCTATTTCCGCCATAAAAATAAAATTAATAATTTTGCACGTCAATGCAAGAGTTTTTTAATTTGCAGCAAGCACTAAACCATCTACACTTCCTGCTTTTCTGACAAGATTTTTGCATTACTTTTGGGACCGTTCATAAAATACGTCACGAAAAGCTTTACCTTTTTAGACGCTCACTTCCCCATCACCATGTTGTCCTGTTTTCTGCAACCTCTCTGTTAATATTGCGTCCGAATGATAAATCCCTAGTCCACTACATGATGTATGGAACTTAATAGTACACAATTCCAAGAAATTTATAAAAAAGAAAACAATGAAAATAGCAATAACATGTAATTAATAACACCATAACTATTCTGAATGCGACTGTACTGCAACTAGTAATGACAGGACACATGTGGCATCGTGGGTGCAATAGGAGGTGAGGTACGCGCGCGGGCGAGCCTGCTACCCTTCACCTCATCTATATCGCTCTGATACCTAAATTTATGTTCTGCACATCTACTTCAGAACAGTTAAAAAGTTTGACGGTGACTATACGTTAGTATCAAAAAATATAAACGGGAACAAACCTGTTTATTGAAGCAAATCTCTAAAAAAATACGTGCGTGTATCAGTGTACACACGTAAGAAGTGAAACTTCTTTATGACATCATTTTTCGAAAAATGATCTACTATATTTACAACTTTACAGAAATTGCTTAAATAAAGCTAAATTAGATAAAGTTTAAGCAAATGGCTTTTATTATTATAAACATGGATACAAATAATTCAATTATTTTACCTTATTGTTACTAAGATTATAATAGCATTTCATCAATTATATTTCATTAATTATAATAGAATTATTACTATTATTGTTATCGTTATTATATATTTTTGAAATTAATGGCTTATGATAACTGAAATATGAAATATATGGTTTACATTCCACGGAATCTGATCATTGTGAGCGCACCTTTAGAAATAAACATGGCGCGTAACGGAAAAATGTACAGAAATTAAGATGGCGCGTAACCGAAAAACGTTACATACGTTTTTACATGCTCTAAAATTCCTCCATACGTCGATAAAGAAGTTTCACTTCAATAAGGTTTTGAATAGACATATAAAGTTTATTATTAAAACTTGACTAATGATTAAAATGAATAATTCATGTAAAAATATGTATAATGAATGGATAAAGCAGATCGAGTTTCTTGCCGGTTCTTTTCGATGACTGGTTTTGTTTCCGAAGCGATAGTAGTTTTAATGTTCATATGTGCCTTCCCAGAGCCGAAAAGTGAATAAAGTATTTTTGATTTGATTTGATTTAATTGAATTGCGATAAAAACTATCCTATATATATCTCAACTTGGGCCAAATTATATATTTTATCATATAAAGTTATATAATTTTTATCGACTTCAATTATATTTATTGTGATTGATTATTAAAAGTATATGTATAAAAAATAAAAAGTCTATAGCACTCAGGGATAATATACCTTTCTACAAGTGCCAAAATTTTCAAAATTGGGTCAGTTGTTCTAATATTATCCCGAACAACCAGACTCACAAGCATTACCTCTTTATAATATTAGTATAGATTTGCGACGCTATCTTTACGCTTGCCCTTTAATTATATTTTAATGAATATCTTAGGAGATAACACCGATTTACAATAACAATAAAAAAAATTATAACCTTCATAATTTGTAACAACTACCAGAGTGGCAAAAGACGGATTTAAATCGTGGATCTCTAAAATAATTTCCTGTTTGTCAGTGGTGTAAAAAAATTAAAAAGAATATAATGAGTAAGTATATTTTTAAATACTATATCTATCTGTTTGTTTGTCTGTCTATTTGTAAAAAAAGATTAGGTATTTGAACAAAACTTATGAAAAGATAAAGGCTAACGGAAAAAATACATTTTGATTTAATGTTTGAGTAGGATAGTACTTCGTTAGTTGATATTTAGAAATTTTGTGATGAGAGCGTGAACCTTAATGTCAGCTACTTTTCACAGGGTCACCTATACGAGACTCCATTGTGGCTACGATCCGCCGGTATGTGACTTGCGTATGCACGTATATTTACTTAAAAATATTCGTATGTTATCATTTTATAAATAAATTCTATTATATTGTCATAGGGAACACTTTTCTATACTATAAAGGCACACAATTAAAAATACATTGTATTATTTCGAAATAATATATTGAATTCTGCATACAAAGAAAAACATTAAAGCTATGGTTTTGAGAAGCAAAACTTATTTGGTGTTTAATACCTTGCAGATAGAGTGCTGTTAGCCCATTAGCCCAATTTCAGTGGCGTAGCGTAAAATTATTAGTGGTAATATTATAAGTAATAACGTTATAATAAAAAAAATTAAATAGCCAGCCATAAAAGATTGTGCGTAGCGTGACATCGAGTGTTCACTTGCAGTGATTCATACGGAGCGGCAGCCTTTACCGACAATTTTATTTTTGTTACTTTATTTTTTATATTAAAAGTCGTCTAACTGATAAAACTATAATATCAGTAAATAATAATGTTGATGGTGATATTACTGTTCATAACATGCATCGCTTATTGGATTTGGAATAGACATAATAAGTCTACAGAGCCGCCTATGTTGCCCGGCGCTTGGCCGATCATAGGCCATCTTCTTTTATTGTGGGGTGATAATACACGTGAGTATTTTAACATTTCAAATTCAATTCAATTAACAAGGCATTGTGTAAATCTGTACGAGATCAGACTGCAAGAATAAAACATCATATTTATAATATGCAAAACGAAACTGTATATAAAATCAAATCAAAAATACTTTATTCAGTTTAGACACTAATAAGACACTTCTGAACGTCAAAGACTACCACTGGTTCGGAAAACAACCCAGTCATCGAGAAAAACCGGCAAGAAACTCGATCGGGTACATTTTTTAACATATATTTCCAATACATCATACAATGCTTTTAGTGGATGCACAGAGAGGAGTCAATTCTAGACATCACTATCATTCACATACTGATCCACTCTATAATATCCTTTTGAAACTAAAACCCGTTTGACGTGGTGCTTAAATTTACAGTCCGACAAATCGATAACATGCTTTGGGACTTTATTGTAGAACCTAACACTATTATTGGTTTTGCTAAGTCTGAAACATGGGACCACCAGCTTATTACAGTTTCTAGTATTTAGATTATGCTGGTCTTTTACTAAATTCATGGTAGTAGCTTTCCTGTTCGCTAGGGACGCTATCTCCCCGCAAACTGTGCTAAATCATATCTTTAACTATGTTTAATAAATTTTTACATATTACTTTAGATTTATGGCGAGTTTTAAACTATATAACAGACAGGAGCTACAGTGTCGGTGGAGTTATGTCGCTTTATATAGGACCGCGCACTGCCTACGGTAAGTTTATTTATTTTTATGCGTTGTGAGGCATCAATAGGATGATTGCCTGTATAACAATAAACGGTTAATGTTAATCATTATCCTTCTGTACGTAGATTCCACATTATGCTTCCATTCTCTTTATGAAGTACAACTTGATTACAATTTTTCTATACGTTTTGACGTGTGACCACAATCTTGCCTAATGTTTTAAGGACCGTGGCCCAAGATGATAAATACTCTAAACCGCGAGGGACTGGTTCTCGGCTGCCGGAACACTCCAATAGATGCTTGGCGATAGATTTTTAACTTTTTTTTTTGACCTCTTAGTATTACGTACGTCGAAACAAAAGATGTTTCTAAGAGTTTCCGTATCTTGCGTCTATTTATAGGTAAACAAAAAAATATTAACTTGTTCAGGTATGAACGTAGACCATTGGCGTAGCCACGTAGCAACTATGTAATTAATGATAAATCGTTTGTTAGTTCGATGCTCTTTATATAAATGTACTTTGTGAATTTGACAAGACGAAGTAACGGACAACGCGCATCCTAAACTGGTGCGTCTAGAAGTATGGATTTTTTTATGGACTTTTGAATATATTTCTCTATACATTCAGAACCAGGAAAAAGTTGCATCTAATTTTTTTGTCCACTCGTGAGCTATTATCAAAATGGCTGGCTTTTCGACTTTACTCAGATTCGTGGTTTATTTTTTTTGACTAGTTGTTTATATTTTATTTGTATTAAATTAACTACACAGTGATCACAGATCCAGATGATGGGTTCACGGTAGCAAATTCATGTTTAGAAAAGGATTCCGTGTACGATTTTGGGAAACCTTGGCTTGGTGAAGGATTAATAACTGGGAAACGTAAGTAAATGTATACTCACCAATAGAGAAAATGCTGTTTTTCTTGCAAGTCTATATTACATTATAGTTCTAATTACGAAATTTGGAAATTCACATTTTTCTAAGAAAATCATACAACTTTTTTTCTTTTGATTAATTTTCTAGTGTCGATATGGAAACGTCACCGAAAACTTCTAAATCCGGCTTTCAGTCAGATGGTTCTTGATGGGTTTCTTGGGGTATTCAATAAGCAAGCAAGGCAGTTGGTAAAGGAATTGGCAGTTGAAGTAAGGAAGGGTCCATTTGACCATTGGTCGTATACCCGGCATAATGCATTGGAAACTATATGTTGTGAGTTTGATATTGTTGTTCTAGAATGAAAAGGCGGAATTATAAATTTCTTTGTATGAATATAACAATACGTCATATGTAACCTATTCATTAAATCTTTATCTTCCTCAAGAGGAAATCCTACTCTATTAAAAATGTAATTGTTTGTTCATAATTATGATAGGTTTCGATTGAATCGATTTTGTCCAGAATTTTTTGGCATATAGGAGATTTTTCAGAATATTATATACTAGCGGGCCCGGCAGACGTTGTCCCGCCATGATTATGAAAAAATCCTTCACAAATTATATACTAAAACGTTCCTCATTAATCACTCTATCTACCGGTGAAAACCGCATGACAATCCGTTCGGTAGTTTTTGAGTTTATCGCGAACAGACAGACAGACAGACGCGGTAGGGGACTTTGTTTTATACTATGTAATGACATGCTAAGTATCAAAGCTACAGGAGCCACGATGTATGTGAATAAACATTTGTTTAATATTTATCCACACCCTCTTATCTCATTAACAAAAGTTTCGTAGTTAACCCGTTGGGTTATCAAATATTATCTGTAGCTAATATTTATAACTACATAATGTGCGAATTATTGTTATTCTAGTTTTATCTGTTACTTGTTCAGTCACCATTGTTCATTTTTATTTTTATATTTCATATTATGAAGCCAGTAATAATTACATTGTTATTGTCTGGTCATTTTTATTTCTATTCCTTTGTAAATAGTCTACATGTATATATATATCCACTGAATTGAAATAAAAAGGTTTTATATTAGCTGTCAAACTCTATTCAATCGGAGTTAACATAAAAAATCTTCTGATAGTATCAATGTGGTGTTTATACTGTCCATCCTTTTACTTAATTAATAATGTACTAAATCTTCATGACTCTTAGGTTACATGTCATTTAATTCAGCAGAAAAAGATCCCGCCCCAAGAAAGTGTTTATTCCGGACTCTTTTAAGATTATTTACGCAGCTATTAGCTATTTACGTTCTATAATGAGTCCACAATCATTAAAAAACGCACCCTCGTGCAACTATAGAACCACTGAGGGTAAAATCGATGATCCAGCAAATAAAAAACTTTTATAAAGCTATTATATGAAATAAAAATCTTGTTCACCTCTATTTTCAGTAACTGCTTTAAATGTTGACTTTACTGATCATGGTATACTTAATAATCAGTATGTAGAAGCAACTCAACATTTGCTCTCTATGCTGGTGGAGAGGTTCCAAAACTTTTGGTTACACAGCCCCTACACGTTTCGTTTCAGTGAATTAAAACGGAGGCAAGATGCATCTTTGAAGATAGTACATAACATGTCGCGAACGGTTAGTCTTTCTTATGAATACAGCTTTAAGTAAATCACAATCGAAATACGTAGTTTGCTAATCTGATAACTTCTAATATGGATGTGATACTAAGAAACGACTTACAACCTTAAGTATTTGCAGAGGAAAAAGAACCTTTACGGTCTTATTACAAAAACAAAAATGAACACGGGTATAACACGAGTTTTACTAAGCAGTGCCTAAAAGTTAAAATCTAGTGGAAGTAATGTTTCTTCTTTTTCTTACCCTTATCCCACATAAGTGGGGTCGGTACAACATGTTTGTCATGTTGTGGTATATGATTTGGCTTAATTTTTACAATCGGCGGCCTGCCTGACGTCAACCCTCCTTGGGATTGTTTGTTGTACCACTGTATTTATGATTATTATTATATAGTTACGAAGTCTGATGGCGTCTTTTACCCTTACAATTTTGCTGTAGGCTTTAGCTTTAGTAGGCTATTTATAGTGGCTGCTTGAGCGGCACCACCGTTCCGGTTAAAAACGAAGCTCTTCAAAATTATGGTTTGCTTGCTATATTGCCATTTTTATGTAACAGAAAATTAGCCAACTTTAGACTATTCCCGAGGACTGCATTTTCGGGTTTTTTTTTTCAGGATTCGTGGTTTCAAAGTTTTCTCAGTAATTATAATATAATATTAGATACAATAAATCATCATAATAACATAAAATATGAAATATATAATAGAAAAATAAATGCAAATAAAATGACATGTCAAGTTGAAGTAAGGTATAAATACTCTATTACAAAAGCGTGTCCAAGCGGTCTCTAACTAAACATCTGATTTCTTATGTAAGCAACTCTGAAT
Organism: Antheraea yamamai; assembly: GCA_036509395.1. Taxonomy (NCBI): domain Eukaryota; kingdom Metazoa; phylum Arthropoda; class Insecta; order Lepidoptera; family Saturniidae; genus Antheraea; species Antheraea yamamai. The sequence continues at coordinate 9,546,970 of AP028449.1, read as the reverse complement.
GGCATTCGTTCAATTCGATATCACCATTCAAAAACGTTCCATTACATACAGATATTTTGCAAACAATTTCAATTTATGAATAATATTTTTGATCAGATCTTCATTTATAAATGTAATTATGATACGTTAATTTGATTATCATTATTGTGATATCTTAGTTAAAAGAAAATGATGTAAAAAATAAATAAAATAAGCAATTTATAAGATTAATATATTACATGAAAGTGCGTAAGGGGAACAACAGTATAATGACAGATTAAATACACTGTCAGATGTCAATAGTGTCAAATAGTAGTAGTTATGATTTACTTGTGTATGCCTTAAATTGTTTAATTTATTTACTTCTTCCAAATTAATTATACCCACAATTTATTATTAAACTTCTTTTGGCGGCAAATAGAGATATAATTAATTACAACAATAGAATAAGAACTGTCAACTTAGGCAAGTGTTAGAGAATATTTAAATTAAAATAATGTCCACCTGTAAACAAGGCTTAGACACTCTTTGATGATCAAACTTTTTTTAAGTAAGAATTCAATGCGCATTTAACTTTTTTGTAATAACACGGTTAATGTCTATCTTGGGGATATAAAAGGAGATTTTAACTATTATTGTTAAAGAGTTGGCTAATCAGAGCGGCTACAGTATATCAAAATATGCCGCCTTTATTCAGTTGACGTCCGATAGTTTTAGATTATTACAGATAAAAAAAAAATGTGAATACCGTCATTAAAAGAAATTTTGAAGGATTATATATAATTACTAGCGGGCCCGGCAGACGTTGTTCCACCCTGGTTATAAAAAAATCCTTGACAAATTATATACCAAAACGTGTCTCATGAATCCCTTTATCCACTGGTGAAAGCCGCATAAAAATCCGTTCAGTAGTTTTTGAGTTTATCGCGAACAGACAGACAGACAGACATGGTAGGAGACTTTGTTTTATATTATGTAATGATTATAAAGGCTGCCACGCGCCGCTAGTCTGACGCAAACGCTATAATACGTCACTAGTATGTTATTGACGCGAATCCTTACGTTTTTCTCATATAGTCTGACCGCAACCGCTGTACCGCGTGTTACGTATACGCGTGAAGGTGGGAAGTGGTAAGGAAAGAGCATAAACTCACATGATATCTGTAGTGTCGGAAAGATCTTACCATATCAAAGCATTGTATTTTAAAGCTTTATATTGAGGTGTATAATTATATCCAATCCTTGTTTCTGTAGAATATGATTTTTAGATAAGTACATATAAAGAACAAATATAAGTGAAATTAATCTTTAATTCTTTGGAATATAAAATCGTAACGAATACCGCAAGACCCATCCCAATCCATATTTAAATATTGTATCTCATCTGATACAGACAGCCTTTTTTTATGTCATAACAGGCAAACGAACAGGTGGGTCACCTGATGTTAAGTGATCACCACCGTCCATAGACGCTAACAACACCAGGGGAGTCGAAAGTGCGTTGCCAGCCTGTGTTTGGTGGAAAGGGAAGGAGGGGGGAGAGGGGAATGGAGAGGGGAGGTTGGCCTCCAGCGCTCTCACTGACCGAACGAAACGCAACAATGCAAGCACTATTACTTCACGTCGGTTTTCTGTGAGAAGATGGTACTACCCCGGGCGAGCCAACCCATTCGTGCTGAAACCAATAATAGCTTCAGCGTGGCTCTACCACTTACAATAATGTTCGCCCTGCTCCAAGTCTCACCGCTCGCGTACCTATAATGCGGTACAGCGGTTGCGGTCAGACTGTAACAAAAAACGCTCAACCTGGCTAAAGAAGTTTCTGGTCATAGTTTTCACTCGTGGTTTACCTCGCGTTACTGCAGATTTAGTCTATCCCCCGGGAAAAGGTTTTTTTTCCGGATAAAAGGTACATTTACTTGTATTCATGTAAACGTGTATGTAAGATTCTATTATCAGTTGAGTAGTTAAGGGGTAAAAAGGTAACAAAGAAACAAACTCACTTGCGCATTTATAATTTTAGTTAGGATGTTGTAGCTATTGTTCTTGAGATTGTGTCTTACTACAGGTTTTACAAAGGAAAAAATCGGAACTGAAAAGGAATATTCCCGCCGAGGAGATTGCTGATAAAGTACCAGGTTTGTTCATTTCATTATATGTAGGTATATTGCTATAATCATCTAAAAGCTAGTTTTTCTTTTACGTTTCTTTCATAACGTTAAATAACATTTAAATCTTTAATTAGTTTTTTTTCCTACATTCTTACTGTACTATGCCTGATGGTAACCATTGTACAATTTAAAAACAATGGCAACCACTGAAAAACAAATTATCCATCGCCGTTCGCCACTGTCGTGCCGGTCTGCGTAAGTGTCTCTTTACGTTACGCTTGAAGGACCCTAGGAAGAAGGGAACACACTGGCCGGGAGATTGTTCCACAGCTTCACGGTACGGCAAAGAAATGACGTTTTTTAGTTCGTGCCCAGATACAATTTACCGTAAAACTGTGGCTCCGAAGCCCAGTGCGCGTGGTTCTGTTGTGGAAAGGGGAGGAAGGGATTACATTAAATAACTCTTCGGAACACTCGCCGTGATATAGACGGTAGAACACACTCAGTGAAGCTATGTCCCTACGCAACTGAAGCGGCTCTATATACGCTGTTATGTCTGCATCATTCACAATGCATGCCCGTCTCACTGCGGACTATAACAATGGATCAACAACTATATTTTCTCTTAGTTTATCAAAAGTATTTGTATGTAAACCCTATTAGAACTAGGCTTAGTACAATAGAAGTCGTAATGTAATTGAAAAAAAACCGTACTATTTCATAAAATCGTCTTTGAATACCATTTGTTATTGATTAAATACTATTTGCTTAATTTTTAAATCATAATAATTATTTTATTATACATACAATTAATAATGTGACTTAAAAAAAAAACTCTAAAAACATCAGAATATCATTCGATATCCTTGGATTGTCTTATGACAGTGAATTTGGGATTATCCATCATAATTTTGATTTGATTAAGTTTCCTATTAAGTTTTCCCTTAGTTAAGAGTTCCCTGGATAATCAATATCCAATACTACTGAAGTTGAAATGGGACTCGTTGATAATTCCTCTTTTACAATTAAAAGAAGAAATTTCCAAAACGGTTTATAAATGACGAAGCTCTGAGGTAACAAACATTAACAAACTATACAAAAAAAAATTGAAAACCTCCTCGGTTTGAAGTAGGTTAAATAGAAAATGTACTAAAAACGCAATTTATGACATCAGGTACAAAATTTAAGGCTTTTATGGATCTCCTGCTCGATTTGGCTGAGGAAAAAGGAATGTTCAATGATAGAGAAATCAGAGAACATGTGGATACAATAATTGTTGCCGGCCACGATACTTCTGCTAACCTAATGATGTATGCAATGATGCTGTTAGGATCATACCCTGAGGTTCAGGAACGAGCTTATGCCGAGTGAGTAAGGTTGATTTTCTAACAAAATTTTGATATATATTTATGAAATGAAAATTTCCTTAGGTACTTTGAATAGCAAACTGTCACGCTCGGTTTGGTGACTCACTGTGTACCTATATATATTAGAGTGTTCGTTATTTACCAAATCGATGTTTTTTCATGTGACACCCCCTAAAATTTAGGTTATCGCCTAAAAAAAAATTAGGTGTGGCTGTGTCATGACATGGCCGTTTGTTGTACGTGAATACGTCTCGTAACGGGCGATATTTTCTATATAAATTATTATTATTTATGTATGTCATAACCATAAGAAGCCCTCCGGATTTCCGTATTTTGTTTATGATGGCAACTGTTACATTTAACGGGTTCAGGAAATAAATCAACCTAACAAATAATTACTATGTTATAACTTTATTAATTATAGGTCTGTGTGATCTGCTCGACCGCATTCACTTTTTTACGTTGCCTCCACTGTTTGTCTTGGTCATATGGTATTTTATTGGTACCATTCATTTTGGTTTGGTTTGGTTTGAGATGCTCTCTCCAACCCTATACGATTTCTGTATTTGGATTTGGCTTTTCGACGCGTATAGGCTGACATTATATATTTCTTGATATATTTTTTTCGTTTTAACACCTTATTATCTACACAGTCACGATTTTACACTAATATTTTATCGATAGACTTTGACAAAAGCTGTCGACTGAAACTTCAAAAAACGTGGTAGCTTCACCGAATCGAAAGTTATACTAAATGGATGTATGAAAACCCAGCAGAATTACTCCAAAATGGCGGCGCTTCCCTCTACACCGCGTGCAATGTGTTACAGTCCTGACTTAGCGTAATGAATTCTTTGATCCTTTAGCTATTCAAGAGTATAATTTAATTTTAGATGCAAAGAATAGATTCGAAACTACATTGCCAAGCTGTATCGCCCGATTTTGTTATCATTAGGTTTTTTGGATTACTCCTGTATGGTAGCAAATTTAAAAACGTATTCACGTCAAAATGTCAGACCAAAAAAACCCTTAATATTAATAATAAACTTTTTCCTTAAGACAATACATTTCCTATTTGAATTACATGGGATTTTGTAACTTTTTACAATTAATTATCTTTTTCTTCCACTGCATGGTTTACAGCAGTGATTAATTTTATAGGGATAGGCATGAAATTTATATCATATTTTTATTGAAAATTGAATGCCCTATAAAAAGCCCTGTTATAGTTTTTTGTTTAATGCACTTCTTCAAAAGTTATTCGAGGTGAAATTTGAAGTCGTGTAAATTTGCAGTTCTTCTTTACTCCTTGCGGAAACTTTATGATTTTGATGAAAGCTATTAGTTCATTTCTAAAAATATATTCTCTGGGTGGTTTTAAAGATTTATAATTTTCTATATTATACAATAAAACAAATTTATCATTGCACCGTCGCACTTTGATCTTAAATTTTCACATTAACCGTTCTTCTAGGATACGTGAAGTGCTCGGTGACTCGGACAGAGATGTTGATAAACAAGATCTATCGAAGCTAGTCTATGTAGAAGCTGTAATAAAGGAGAGCCTGAGGATGTACAGTGTTATCCCCCTTATAGCTAGAAGATTGGACAAAGACGTGACCTTAAGTATATTTAAATAATTGTATTAAAATACTGGCTACTAGACCCGGCTTCAGACGGGATTACTAACAAACAGATGAGACTACAATTCCTTTTTAAAATATCAGTAAAAAAAATATGATAATTGAACAATTGACGCGGGAGAGGTGAAGTACAGTACAGTACAGTCGCTTTTAATATAATTTCGTTGTCAATTGTTATTGTTATTTTCATTTGTCTTCTTGTGAATATTTAATAGGTAAATATTTACTTGAATCATGATTTATTGAAAACGTATTATATTGGACGTATAATATCGAAACAACTTAAAAAATAATTAATAGCAAATTTTCAATTCCTATGATAATATTTTGAATTTGTTTTCTATTAACCTCTTGATTGTACTATGCGCAATGTCAAATTTACAGCTATATTCAGAGCGGCCAAAAAGTTTGACGCAGACTATATAAAACTTGTCCTGATAATTACGAGCACAACAAAAGAACAAACCAAATGGGTGCAACTGTTCTGAATGCGTACATTCGGCAATTGATTTTTATTCTATAAAACCTAAAAAAGGAGATGTATTAGAGTGCATCCAAATGCTCCAAAATATTACTACCCAAAGCTTCAACAATAAGCAAATTAAAAGAGTATAATAATGGAAATCCTATTAATATTGATACTTATCAAATTGTGTGACTAAAACAATGGAAACTTTTGTTTGAGTTAACTAAATTTGATGAGTAAAGTGAATAAGTGTATAAGTGAATTAGTAAAAAGTGAGAACAACGAACTTCCATTATTTTTGTAGAAGTTATACAAACTCAGTGATTCATTACTGTTACAGAAAATTGCACTTTAAGAGCGGGCCGTACGTGCTTTATTTTCTTATTCGGTATGCTCCGTCACCCAGTTTGGGGACCACATGCAGATAAATTCAAACCGGAACGTTGGTTGGATCCTTCCTCCTTGCCTGAAACATCTAATGCCATCGCTAGCTTTGGCATAGGGAAACGTACGTGTATAGGTAAGGGTATTCGTTGAATTTGTCATTTCAAAAATGTATTGTTCTTATGAAGTATACCACTTCTTTATTCTAACTATGTAGTAAATAATATTATAAATGCAAATGCAAATGTTGTTTGTTTGTTACGCTTACACGTAATCCTGATGTTGGCCGAAGCGTCTGATTGATAAGTTTCTTTAATTACTTTATAGGTTTGGACGCTGGACCACGACATCACTTGAACTTAAAGGACGATTTGCTCTAAGATGGTAAACACGCTAAACATATATGCGGGGCTGGCTCTCAAGTACAGCTGTAGGACATAGTTATAAGTGGTTCGCAACACATTGTCAATCCGACGGTGGGAGGTAGCCAGGCGAACTTAGTGTGGTTTAATCGCGATGTTGTCCATCACATCGGCTCATTCGCAAGGATTCGAATCTACTTCCGTCATCGCTTCGAGTGGTAAATGAGGCATCTCAGTTCGGTTCCACTTTTGGTCTTAAGACTGCCCTTGTTTTGAAGTTGGTTGTACATAACCCTATATTATAGCGAGGAATTGAGATCATCTTGTTTAATATTTAAAAACAAAAAATGCAAAACAAAGTGGCTACAATTTCGTATGTACGTAAGAGAGGTTCGTTCATGAAATATAAAGAACTAGCGGGCCCGGCGGACGATGTCCCTCCCTGATAATAAAAAAAATCTTGACAAATTATATACCAAAACGTTCCTCATGAATTCCTTTATCCATTGGTGAAAACCGCATGAAGATCCGTTCAGTAGTTTTTGAATTTATCGCGAACAGACAGACAGACAGACGCGGTAGGGGACTTTGTTTTATACTATGTAATGATGATCTTATTATTTCAGGTAAAGCCTACGTTCTGATGTCTGTGAAGATAGGCGTAACGTATCTCTTACGACACTATCGCATCACATCGGACCACACAAAGCTCGTATTGAAATATGATGTCATGCTGAAACCCGTTTCTGGTCATAGTGTTAGTTTAGAGAGAAGAATTTAATATTACAACCATTACTTGAAAATATAGAAACACATGTTTGGATATACAATTTTATAACTTACTAAATAATGGAGTATTGGTTTCACTCAATAATGGGGTATAGGCACGGCCGTAGCTAACGGGGGTAGACATTGTGGAGCGATGGACTTCCTTGAAATCACAATGCCCTACCTTAAAAATGTCAAAAGCTAAGATAAATTATTATAATTAAATTGTTTGTTCATACTTTGAGATAAAAAAAATGGAACGATTATATCACAGTTTGTGACATTCGAGGGCAGATCAATTATGATATTTTTTTTACTTCCGCCCTACCTGTAACCAATGCTGCCCTACCTCAAATTTTACTCTAGCTACAGCCATGGGTATAATAGGTTACACTAAATTATGGGATATAGGTTTCGATTTAAACATTTATTGATAAATTAGCATGTTTGAGAGTTTTAGTTTTACGCAATGTAAGTTTATGATGAATAAATAAATCGTAATAAAGGATTTATATTTTATTTGAGTGTTAACAATAAGGTTATCTGTAGATTTACATTTATATCAAGTATATCAGCATAACAAAATGCACACTCGGAACAAATATACAGTTTTGTATAGTTACTAAAAAAGGGCTGTAGGTTTTGATTTAAATATTTAGTAATAAATGAAAGTGTTTGAGCGTTTTAGTTTTACGCAATGTAAGTTTATGATGAATAAATAAATTGTAATAAAGGGTTAATATTTTATTTGAGTGTTGAGAGGTTATCTGTAGATTGTCATTCATATCAAGTATATCAGCATGACAAAAAAGAAGTATACAGAACTAGTCGACACATGCCCAGTCTACTCTGAATTAAACAACATTTTAAAATTGTTTTAATTTATTTCCATCAAAGTCATCTCGATGGTTGGAAGTCGTGCACTGTGCGATTCTCAAGTTCGTTTTTTCCGCGTACGACAGTTCTCTGGAATGAACTCTCAGCGGCAGCGTTTCCGGACCATTACAATCTGCCATTTTTCAAGAAACTAGCCTACTCCTTTCTCAAAGGTCGGCAACGCATCTGTGATTCTCCTCGTGTCGTAGGTGTCCATGAACGGCGGTGATCTCTTACCATCAGGTGACCCGCATTTTCGTTTGCCGCCAATTGTAAAAAAAAACTTTTATCTAATTTTTTTTTATGTTATAGGAGGCAAACGAACAGGCGGGTCACCTGATGGTAAGTGATTACTGCCGTCCATAGACACTAGCAACACCATGGGAGTCGCAAGTGCGTTGCCAGTCTGAGTTTGGGGTGATGGGGGGGGGGCTATAGGGAGGGGGAGGGGATAAGGAGGGCGGAAGAGGGGGTGAGCCTCCAGCGCTCTCACTGACCGAACGAAACGCAACAATGCAAGCATTGTTACTTCACGTCGGTACTTTTGTGGGTCGGGTGGTACTACCCCGGGCGAGCCGACCCATTCATTCTGAAACAAGTAATAAATAGCCTCAGCATAGCTCTACCACCTACAGAAATTATAATTTTATTATGTTTTTGTTTTAATTTAGTGTTTCTGATTCTCTATACTAAGAATTTTCATTATGCTTTTTTTGTGCTAGTTACTTATGATATTGTCATCTTATTTTAGTTTATATTGTAAATATGTTTGAAGTATTTTACATAGCATATAGCGCATGCGGAGGCGGCTTTTAAAGGCCAATGTACCTACACATTGTTTTTATCCTTGATTCGTGTTTGGTATGTCATATAGTAAATAAATAAATAAAATAGACAATTAGACTTATTAAGCGTGGTGATAAATTGCTTTAAATTTCACGTGAAATTCTTGTCGAAAGGTACCTAAAAAACTAGCAACCATATTAACTACAATAATATAACGATAATTGAACATTTGATTCGCTCCATAATTAATCCATATTAATAAGTATAAAGTCTCTGTAATTCCGTAGTTTTTTTGTATAAAATTATTCAATTATATAAAAATACATGTACATATTAAATTAAGTATGAATTAATTACTAACAATTAAGATGAAATAAAAGTTTTTATATCAACAAAGAAACCTTCAGTACCAGTAAAAAACATTACTTATTTATTTATTCCTGAGAGCAAGGTAACAAAAAAATAGCGTTAGCCATGGCCATATAAAAACCCAAGACGCACAGCGTCGAATAAAAGTAGCGTTAAAAACCGGCCGAAAAATCTCCCCAATATACATACGTGGTTATATTTATGCGATAAACTTATGATTTTGTAAATTCGATCTTATCTGAATTATTTAAAATTGTTTGGTTGCGCCGCTTTATGTATGTTTGAAAATTCCCGCATTATGGATTAAATCGCGTCACTTTGAATTTTGACCAATTAATGCGATCAGGTCACGCCATCTAGTCTTGCCCAATCACATTTCCCTTTAACTATGGCACATGCTTATTCGCCGCGAGCGCGACGCTCGCGCCGCCAATAGTTTCGATTGCCGCCGCCAGTGTTCGACTGGTGCCGCCATTGTGTTGTGTTACTTCGTCCACTATCGTCGAGTAGTTTACGCGGCTTGCACAGTGTCCGTGCCGAGCCGCGCCGCATGCTGACATTTTGGGTTTTTGCATGGTCGAGTGAGAAATAAACGCATCGCTACATACGTGCCGACATATATTATAAACAATAAGTGTTGTGTGAGAGAAGACTCGGTGGAAAGAAACGAGAAACACCTAGCCGGCTAGCCACGTGGAGACTGTATCGCCGCCAGGTATGTGCCAAGTTTCCATCCTGCCCTTCTCTCCTTAATCGTAACTGATCGCAATAGTTGAATATCAATATAGCACCCCCGCAAATATAGTCCACTTAAATTGATCATAGATAACTCCGCACCCGCACGCCCCTCTGGTAACGTCGACAACGCCGCGGCGTCAATATTTTAGTTGGTCCTTCGAGCCGGATTATACCACCACCATTTTATTTTGGTCCGTTTCGAACCGGATTGTGCTAGTTGTAGTTGTAGACTGATAGATATTAGCAGTTAATTATTCAAAAGAAATCGCATTTATAATGTCAATTACCGTTTCTACATTATTAGTAGGTAGTTAAATACACTAATTATTTCGTATTTCTCACTCGAGCAAACTATAGATCGTTGTTTAGCCGCATATTTATTAAGTATATTGTATGCTTAATAATTTCGCTTCAGTTCACTCGTTCACAGTTCAATATTAGTAGTATTCACGCGTAGTTAGTCCCGCATTAGGTAAATAAGATAACGATCGCTTTGTTCTCGTATTCTTATAGTTACTTGTTTACCTTTATATTATAGTTCGCCCCGCATCAGGTAAATAAGATAACGATCTTTGTTCTCGTATTCTTTTAGTTTTGTTGAAAAGTATTTCATTACAAGTTATACTTAATTTGTTTTCGTAATATTTCGTTCACCTCGCGTAGAATCTTATAATTATTATTAGCATTGGTTAAGAAGCGAGCTCAGTGAGCGTCGATGCGTACCTACCTACATATTCTGGTTTTTTTTCTAAGTATCGAGGCAGTTTATGTAAAAATTATCTCGGTATTATTTTCGTCGATACGTACCTACCGACATATTCTAGTTTTTTCTAATACTTGAGGCAGTTTATGTAAATGTTATCTCGGTATTATTTTTTGTAGTGTACTTATATTTTTTTCGTTAAATAGACCGCACGGTAACAGAGACGTACATACGATACGTAAAATTTCAAGCTTATTATTTTAGAAGTGCATTTAAAAATATACGGACGTATTCTGTTTTTGTTTTGTTTATTTCGGAAGTGCATTTAAATATATACGGACGTATTCTGTTTTTATTTTGTTTATTTTGAATCATCATGGCACTTACACGACTCACTACACAAGACTTGGAAGTACAGTTAAAAGTGTTATATGCAAAAAGAGATAGAATTTTCGCTCGCATGCAAAGCATTTGTGATCGCGTGAAGGATCTTAGTTCTAATGCGGCATCAAGAGAATCATTTTTGTGTGAAATGGAAACCGTAGATATCTTGCATAGCGACTTTGAACCCATTTTAGACAAAATAGTTAGCCTAGAATTAAGTTTAAATCCCGCGTCACTAATTGATTATAAATCGCTGTCATCGTTCGAAGATTTATTTATTGTGTAAAGCGAGCCGCCAAAACAATACAGTCGGAAAGAGAAATCAAACCAGTGAGCCATAATAGACTACCTCGGCTTCCTCCAATCGAGATTCCTGAGTTTAATGGCGATATAAAAAATTGGCCACTTTTCTTCGCTAGCTTCGAAAGTACTGTACACAATAATACGTCATTAACAGACTCGGAAAAATTGTATTATTTAATAGGGAAGTTAACTGGCAAGGCTCGATCCACCTGCGCCGGTATAACACCATGCGCAGACAATTATTTATTGATTTTTAATCTTCTTAAAGATAAATACGAAGATAAACGACTACTAGCCACTTCGTATCTAGATCAAATGTTTGAACTAAAACCTATTTCGTCTGCATCGCCTAATATTTTAGAACAATTTTTAGATAAATTCGCATGCTCGGTCGCCGCTTTAAAAAACCTGAAAGTCGATGATCTCTCAGATTTTGTATTTGTATATCTCGCCCTAAAGAAATTAGATTCAGAAACTGCACGTTCATTCGAATCAGATAAGCGTAGTTGTAAAATGCCATCTTTCGATGAATTATCGTTATTTGTGCGAGATCAAATTAAAATATTGCAACGGACTTCGTTACCAAAACATGAAATTACAAAGAAAATTATTTATGATCGTAGAATGGAGGTGGTATCCAAACCACTCAAATGCACGCAGACATATGCTAATACTACATCGCAGTCTGTTTGTTCGTTGTGTCACGCTCATCATGACCATATTTATAAATGCTCGTTTTTCTTAAAACTTACACCTAGTGAGCGTTATAAATTTGTTCGGGTCAATAATTTGTGTATCAATTGTCTTAGTGCTGGACATCGTGTTTCTTGTTGTAATTCCAATTCTAGTTGCCGTAGATGTCAAAGCAGGCATCATACATTGCTTCATTTTAATGATAATAATGCCGCATCTAATGTGAGCAGAGTTGGTTTATCGCGCCGTGGTATTGTTTCGTCCGAAATAAACTCGGAGCCTGGCCGATACGGGATCACGCGGTCGCCGCCTGGCGCTGCCTCGCGAACGCCCACTGTCCACGTGCAGTCGCACACTGTGAACGTGCGCGCCGCAGCCGCTCACACAAGTCGTTGAAATGACGTTGCATTATGCTCGTTATCGTTATCGCGAACTCCTACTACTGTGCTTCTCGCGACCGCTCGTGTAATAGTTGTAGATACTTGTAGGAAGGAACATAGTGTTCGCGCTCTGTTAGATAGCGCTTCGCAGAGTAATTTTGTAACTCTGGAATGTTGTCAACGCCTTGGTTTAAATATAAATAATCACTCGGTATGTTCAGTTGTAAAGGGGATTGGAGGTTCCGTAAAAGCCATTCAGGGCTCTGTAAAAATTAAATTTAGCTCACGTTTTGATTCGAGAATTAGTTTTGAAATGGATTCGTTAGTTGTAGATAAGGTGACTGAACGTTTGCCGACGATCTCAGTCAACACTTCATTGTTGTCGAATTTTGTTGACTTACCTTTGGCCGACGATACTTATGCTATTCCAGGAGATATTGAGATGTTGGTTGGAGCTTCGATTTTCCCGCACCTCCTGTTATCACGTAAGGTTCCCGGTCATACGTCACAAACCACACCGCACGCACTGGAAACAGTTCTTGGATTTGTTATTGTAAGTACCGCTCCCGCTCGCATGGATTCTTGCTCGACCGTGTCTTACTGCTGCACCACCGAGCCACTAGAAGCCGCCGTTCGTAAAATTAAGGAAATTGAAGAAGTCAGTTGTCCTCCTATTCTCAGCCCAGAAGACAAAGTCATCTGTATCGCGTAATAGGCGAGCAGATACTTACCTTTGAAGAGTTGAGCACGGTGCTCACTCAGGTGGAAGCGGTTATGAACACCCGCCCACTATGTCGGACGTTGTCTAGTGATCCTTCAGAGCCACTAGCACTAACGCCTGCACATTTTTTAAACATGACTCCTCTCAAGTACCTACCTTGTAGAGATATAGATGAAGATCGATTGCATGTTCTTTCGCGTTACGATTTATTGGATAAACTCGTCCAGTCGTTCTGGAAGCGTTGGAGAACAGATTATTTGCACACATTACAGTCGCGTCAAAAATGGAATACACCATCGACTCCAATTACTGTTGGAACTATCGTGATTCTTATAACTGACAATGCACCACCTCTACATTGGCCATTAGGCGTTGTTGAGGAAGTATTTCCCGGAGCTAATGGAATTACTCGCATTGTTTGAGTTAAAACCGCAACCGGATCGTATTTACGTCCTGTTATTTGTCTCTGTCCTCTGCCTAATCAGCAATAGCAGTGGTTAGCATATCTTAGATTTAGCTTAGTGTAGATTCGATTTACTTTAGTGTAGATTCGATTTAACTTAGTGTAGATTCGATTTAGCTTAGTATAGATTCGGTTTGGCTTGGTATAGATTCGACTTGATTTGATATAGATTCGATTTAGATTAGTCATTTTGAAGGGAAACCTTCAAGCCGGGGGAGATGGTTGCGCCGCTTTATGTATGTTTGAAAATTCCCGCATTATGGATTAAATCGCGTCACTTTGAATTTTGACCAATTAATGTGATCAGGTCACGCCATCTAGTCTTGCCCAATCACATTTCCCTTTAACTATGGCACATGCTTATTCGCCGCGAGCGCGACGCTCGTGCCGCCAATAGTTTCGATTGCCGCCGCCAGTGTTCGACTGGTGCCGCCATTGTGTTGTGTTACTTCGTCCGCTATCGTCGAGTAGTTTACGCGGCTTGCACAGTGTCCGTGCCGAGCCGCGCCGCATGCTGACATTTTGGGTTTTTGCATGGTCGAGTGAGAAATAAACGCATCGCTACATACGTGCCGACATATATTATAAACAATAAGTGTTGTGTGAGAGAAGACTCGGTGGAAAGAAACGAGAAACACCTAGCCGGCTAGCCACGTGGAGACTGTATTGCCGCCAGGTATGTGCCAAGTTTCCATCCTGCCCTTCTCTCCTTAATCGTAACTGATCGCAATAGTTGAATATCAATATAGCACCCCCGCAAATACAGTCCACTTAAATTGATCATAGATAACCCTGCACCCGCACGCCCCTCTGGTGACGTCGACAACGCCGCGGCGTCACCATTGTTTTTACAAGATCCCAAGCGACGCGAGACTATTTGAAATGACTGCGTAATCCAAAATTATGCACTCATTTTTGTGTGAGCTGTTGACTGTTGACTATCATTACGTATGCAGCCACGTAGATGAACTGTTGACTGTTGACTATCATTATGTATGCAGCCACGTAGGTGAGCTGTTGACTATCATTATGTATGCAGTCACGTAGGTGAGCTGTTGACTATCATTCATTATGTATGCAGCCACGTAGATGAGCTGTTGACTATCATTACGTATGCAGCCATGTAGGTCAGCTGTAGACTATCATTATGTATGCAGTCACGTAGGTGGGCTGTTGACTATCATAACGTAAGTAGCCACGTACGTGAGCTGTTGACTGTTGACTATCATTACGTATGCAGCCACGTAGGTGAGCTGTTGACTATCATAACGTAAGTAGCCACGTAGGTGAGCTGTTGACTGTTGACTATCATTACGTATGCAGCCACGTAGGTGAACTGTTGACTATCATTATGTATTCAGCCGTGTAGGTGAGCTTTTGACTATCATTATGTATTCAGCCATGTATGTTAGCTGTTGACTATCATTATGTATTCAGCCATGTAGGTGAGCTGTTGACTGAGGGGGGCCGCCTCCTGGTGGGCTGGTGTGTGTCCCGCGTGCGGCTCCTGGAGCAGAAGCCTTTGCGCTGCTTCAGGTGCTTCGCCGTAGGCCACACCTGGGCTTTGTGCCCGTCGGAGGTTGACCGAAGCGATCTCTGCTTCAGACGTGGGCAGTCCGGCCACAAGGCCGCGGCCTGTGTGGCAGATAAGCTGCACTGTGCTTTCTGTGCCGCCGCCGGAAGGAGTGCCGAGCAATTCATGGGGGGTGCGACCTGTAGGCCGCCTCCCGTGAAAGGTCGCTTGGTCCCTCTGGCGACGCGACCTCCTTAGAGGTCAACGTAGACGTTGGGTGGACGTGGGGAGGTTCGCCTCCTACGTTCGTCCTTAAGCCGGACCAAGGGGGATGTGTCGGGGGGCCCGTCTCTCCATTGCACTGGTTCGGCCGTCTGGGAGACAGTCTACGGTTGCCAGGCTGTCTCTCTTTAGCGGGAGGCCCAGGATCTTCTTTCTGGGCCGGCCGTCGGGGCAACATGCGGAGTGCCTCGTCATCCCTTGTCCCCCATTATGGCGGTTGCGGGCACCCATGGGGTTTTAGTCCGTGCGAGTCGGACATAACCCACTCTCTCCCCCGGGAGGGTGGCGTATCCATTAGGATTTCCCCATGTAAAAAAAAAAAAAAAGGTGAGCTGTTGACTATCATTATGTATTTAGCCATGTAGGTGAGCTGTTGACTATCATCATGTATTCAGCCATGGAGGTGAGCTGTTGACTATAATTATGTATTCAGCCATGTAGGTAAGCTGTTGACTATCATTATGTATTCAGCCATGTAAGTGAGCTGTTGATCTTCATTATATATTCAGCCATGTAGGTGGGCTGTTGAATATTTTATGTATGCAGTGATTAAGTCTCCATAGACTACCAAATAGTATAAATACTTCGAGAATAATGTTTAGTTTATGTTATTGTAATACAAGAACTACACCAGAGGTAAATGTAATTAGTGTCACATTATGCTGTGATTTCATACTGTTGGTCTTTGTGTCGCATTGAAAGTATATTGCCGGGAGGCAAATTTATTGTCGGATGGCCGAATGTAATGAGCTCTATTTTTGTAATTCATATTTATGATTTAATATGTCCTTTATAATATTTTTATAATGTAAAATGATATTCAAATGATTTAAACATTTATTTCCGGTACCGCTATAACACATCCGATACGCAACCGGAACATTAATACTAGCGCCACCTTATTAGAGAGTTCGGCCTATAAAAGGCAAGATGTCGCTAATCGGATATTCATTGCTATGTTGAAGTTATTATAGGGCGAAGCTCTGCTCGGATAAATAGTCACAAGTGCGTACAGAGTATCAATTTGATGGTTTATACTTTTGTTCATTACACTACTATATGAAACGCCTTGAATAATTAAACAGATTATAATAAAATTTTCCATACACGTTGTCTGAGGTATATATAACGGCAGACTATATATTATAGAAAAGAAGGTATCATTCTCGAGAGATGGGACAAATCTACTGTAACACAAGCGAAGTCGGAGACAAGAGCTAGTGTATGAGACATACATAGACATTTTTGTTAGCTGGCAACATTAACAATGTCAAACATTTTTCGTGACAGCTAAAACGAAAGTCAGTCACGCGTCGCAGATACGAGTATATGTGTAAAAATTTAAATATAAAATATACAGTTCATTTTCTTACGTGGCTTTAATTTTAATGGATTCAAACCAGCGAGTTACAGCTAGTATGATAGATCCAAAAGTATACACGTTTAGGCATATCTTGGATTGAATACCTGTTGAGAAGTTGTATCCTTAAATAACATATTACCTACATGTTAGTACGGCTTAAGTCTTTCGTACAAAATACTTGTCACTTCTACTACGAAACAATATCTAATGCTATAATTTCTGAGTTAATTGATTTCGGACTGATAGAAGTATTTGATAGCTCGCTTAGAGATGTTGATAAAGACGACGTACCGAAACTAGTTTACTTGGAGGCTGTTATCAATGAATCCTTACGTATGTATCCAATCGCATCTGCAGTTGCAAGGCATATTTCACAAGACATACAATCTAATAAAGCGGTACAGAATCACAGCGGATATTTCTGAAGTAACAGTACAACAACAGATATTGTTTTGAGGCCTCACATCGGTTGCTTCATATCTATCGATAAGAGGACTACTTACGTAAAAGAAGAACATTTCTTTCACGAATAGCCTTAACGAATCTATTAAATGTGGGTTATTATAGGTTCAGTGTTAATTTGGTAATGTTGATTTATTTAATTATTTTACTTGTGGTATTGATAACAGTTTACTATATTCTATATATGAATAAGCAGCGGGGAAACGGTCAAGAAAATCTCTGCCGTTTTTTTTATATCATAAGGAGGCAAACGAACACGTGGGTCACCTGATGTTAAGTGATTACCACCATCCATAGACACTAGCAACACCAGGGGAGTCGCAAGTGCCTTGCCAGCCTGTGTCTCGTACAGGAGGGGGATAGGGAAAGGGGGAAGGGAGGTGGTCCTCCGGCGCTCTCACTGACCGAACGAACCGAAACAGTGCAAGCATTGTTACTTCACGTCGGTTTTCTGTGAGAGGGTGGTACTACTCCGGGCGAGCCGACCCATTCATGCGGAAACCAGTAGTAGCTTCAGCGTGGCTCTGCCATCTACAAAAGTGGCTACCACTGTTATGTTGAAAATCTATCGCCAAGCACTTGTTGGTGTGTTCCGGCAGCTGCATTTGAGAGTCGGCTCTATCTAGGTTTAGCGTTTTTAGCATCTTATGCCACATTATTTAACATCACATGAGATTGTGATCAAACGCTATATAGTATTAAAAAAATGGGAAACGATTGATCGAATCTACAAAACAAGTAGCCTAGAATCATCTACGAAAAATTCCATATAGTCTTGTGCCAGTTCAAAGGATGTGTATTTATTACAAAAAACAGTTATTAAGAAAATCATCAGAATGTATGAAGTCCATTTATTTATATACTTTACTCTGGTAATTAAGTCGCGTCGTCATTGAATTTACAATAACTTTTGATAGGGTGGACCGATTTTAATGAAACAAAGACTAAATTTTACTTGAGGATGTGCTTTATGATTTTCTTGAAACGGTTTTATACGGTGATGCGTGTTCAAGCAAACAGACATTTCAAAAAAATATTGAAATGTAAAATACATTATTTATTCCTTCCAACAATTTTTTCTCACAAAAATCTAAAAAGTACAGACATGTTACATTTACATTCTTATTATAGATTGATTTACCCAGAACAGATATTACCCAGGGGTACATAATGTTCATAATATTATATACGATTTTGATTTAAATAATACATTCGTTTTATGATTCAAATTTGTTTTTTATTTTTTATTCCTGAATACATTGAGTTTTACAAATTTATGCGTATCTACATAGCGGTGTAGTTGTCCTACGTTCACTGCCGGGTATGGATTGGTAGAACGATTTAGTTTGTTGTGATTGTCTTTGCTAACTATATCTATTTTGCAAAATTATTAAATTTCATAGTATAGTTCAAAGATACTGCCGACCGAAAGGAAATAAGAAATCGCGAATATTACAAAAGGGGGTCTCGCCATGTTTTTGCTGTCTTTGCTTCGGAAGTCTAACCTAACCTAACCGAGATGGGAAAATTGAAACAAACCTTAGACCAACTTCAGTAACAGTAGTGTTAATACGTAAATACTAGCTACGCTGGCGTTAATACGTAATTACTAGCTGCGGTGGCGTTAATTTATAATTACTACCTGTGGTGGCGTTAATATATAATTACTAGCTGCCGTGGCGTTAATATATAATGACTAGCTACCGTGGCGTTAATATATAATTACTACCTGTGGTGGCGTTAATGTGTAAGTATCCGAAATCGTTAAGCTCTTTTTAAAATAGGGTTTACCTCGTAAATACTGATAGTAGATCCATCCGTATTAAAAATGTGGTTCAGCACTAATCAGCACTATTGGGGAACTTATATTGGCTGATCACGAAAATCGAGTCATTATATTTTCTAAACCTTATTACATTTGGCAATAACAAAAATTTAGTAAATTTGGGTAATTTATTGGCTTGAAAATTAAATATTCAGGTTATTCTTATGTGGAAGGAGTTAGAACATACCGTGCACGATATGCCGTTTCTGACGTGCGATTTCAGGTATATTACTAGCTAGAGCAGGATTAACTTTTATTCGCGACTTCGTTCCTCTTTTTGTCATTAATGTTCATTGATTTATTTTTTGATTTGAGTTATCCCTTATAAAATATAGTTCGTACTTATTTGTTAGTATAAACCCTGCCTCCAATATGATACGAGTATACCTGATAATATGTAAAATTTAATGATCCGTTGAGTAGTTTAGGCGTGACACACAAACAAGCAAACACACAAATTTATATTCGTATTAGTAATATTGGGTAAAATTCTCGTTGTTCTATGAAACAGCTATGTACATAAGGCTATATAAAATTCGATAGCAGGTGTAAAATATAAGCAAAAACATAATGCTAATGTATCTATAGGAATATAAGATACAAAACCATTGCACCGGCAGTAAACGTACGACTATGAAAACTGTCCATAAGACAAACATTCAACTGAATACAAATATGGTAACACGCAAAATAAATAAACTCAGGAATTGACTTTATAAGTGACTAATTTTTTGGAAATTCTTATATGGCAAGTTAAAACAAAACTAGAATAAGACATCATCTACAAATATATTTTATAATATCTGCAGTGTTTCAATGGTTTGAAGGAGAATTTGACAATGTCGGGTCCACATGTTTGCCAAACTTCGACAAACATTTGGTTTTGTCGCCGACGAACTAAGTCTGTATTTAGTCAAGCCGCAAACGCTTGCTGTGCATCCACACGTTTGCGTGTAGTTAGTATTGCTCGAGCACTGACAGTGAATAGACGTGTGCGTGCGTTCTTTCTTCGAATATTATTAGAGACTGCTTATCAAAATGTGCCGTATTTTATTTACCGAATTCTCTGTTTTCTTTCATTTTGTTTCTCTGCTGATATAATATCAACGTCCGTCATGCTTGCTTATCCAAAATACATTAGCGCACTAGCAAATTTATAGATAGCAATATTTGGCTCATCCATTTTATCCATATGTTGTTGGCACAGATTTAAAGTGTGGATTCGGCTTAAGACTGAGTGAAACATTTTTAATATTTCCTTCACTGCCAATAAAATTTTGAAATTTCTTCAAAATTTAAAAGAACGATGCTGAATTTTTAATTAAATATGTCCCAGTTCAACAACATACTTTATTTCTCCAAATTTTTCTCCTTAACAATTTACGGGACAGCCAAATAAAAAAAATCACAGTTCTTTTTAAATATACGCCAAATTTAAATACAAATTGTCATTATTAATTGAGAACGACTTCTATGTTATCTATAATTTGAAGGCCGGCAACGCACTTGTGACTCCCGTGGTGTTGCTAGTGTCTATGGACGGCGGTGATCACTTACCATCGGGTGACCCGTCTGTTCGTTTGCCTCCTATAATAAAAAAAAAAAAACAATAATTAATAGAATTTGAAGTCAAAATGAGACATCACAATAATAATTCTGATACCCGAAAAAGTATTTATTCAATATTACTCAAACAATGTATGTGTCATTTAAAATTATCTTATAAATCTATGGGACGACTAGAATGCCACTGACAATTAGATTTAAGGCCCTTATTAGTGATTTACTGAAGTATAAGGTTTCAAGTAAATATAATGTATTTATGTATAAATCATATAGTAACTATCTAGTTGGTAAAACTATCTCCAGACCTCGTCAATCTGTTTGCTGTAATACAAATCAAGAGTTAAGAATCAAACCATGTTAAAATATCGTTATAAGAGTCTACGTTTGGTATTTATTTACCCTTACATTGTTTCAATGTTGTACAATATCGTCGGAAGAAAGCGGCATTGTCATAACTTGAAAAATACAACTTTACACGTAAGCCAAAAAACTATTTCAACAAATTGAAAATTAGTATGTACTTATACTAGCTTCCAAGCAGTCTCTGTGACACAAACTAAGTAGTATCTATTTTATAAAAAAAACTAGCGGGCCCGGCAGACGTTGTTCCGCCCTGATTATGAAAAAAATATTGACAAATTATATACTAAAACGTTCCTCATCAATCACTCTATCCATGAAAATCCGTTCGGTAGTTTTTGAGTTTATCGCGAACAGACAGACAGACGCAGTAGGGGACTTTGTTTTATACTATGTAATGATGCATATATTACCCTAGTTACATTTTTTTATGTGTAGTGCTAAAACTAAACAAAAAATCAAGGTCGTATCGGTGAAAAATTCAATAGTAGGAAAACGAGACTCATACCGTTCGTAACGGTATTTTTTTTTAGCAAGAATATGGTAACAAGTGATTTAGCCCAAAATGCAATTAACGACATTTCCGCTTTCTCCCATATGTAATACATATTTAATCACAATTTTATGTACTGGACAACTAAATATCTTCAGAGCGGTTAAAAAGTTACGAGAGAACGACTGAGTTATTTACTTTGGGCATTCGAACACGGTAATGGCATTTTAGCTGTCAAAATTTTTACACAGATTATAAAATTTATTTAAGAAAATAAGGTAAAAATGTCAGTGTAGTTTAATGTACAAATATATTGCTAATATAATTCTTCCCTAAATTTCGATTACAACCCAGTTGACGTATCATGTAAATTCTATTTAATAAGAACAGATAAAATATTTATTATATTAAGAAAAAAATAATATTTATTCATAAATATTTATAGATATTGATAATTGACAGAAATTATACTTTTTATTATTGTTGTTGAAGTAATTGTAAACAGAGTTAATGGAGTGGTCCCACAGCGAGCGAACTAATGTTAAATATCATAAGGTATTCATTGCACTGCACAA
This sequence comes from Antheraea yamamai, assembly GCA_036509395.1. Taxonomy (NCBI): domain Eukaryota; kingdom Metazoa; phylum Arthropoda; class Insecta; order Lepidoptera; family Saturniidae; genus Antheraea; species Antheraea yamamai. Next base: position 9,525,035 of record AP028449.1, on the reverse strand, counting down.
CGAGCAGTTGAATTATTTTCTTTCACCACAACCTAATTTAAAGGGGACAGTCTATAGTATAAATAAAATTATAGAGGTCTGTCGTTATGTGTGCATTATGCAAAAACTACAATATATATTTGATTTACTTCACAGACACTTGACCCTTATCTAAAAAGATATATTATGATATCTTAATTTAAGATAAACTTATAAAATTTTTAAGAAACTACGGTTTTTTAAGCACTAGACTTTCAACGACGTGTGTTTTCTTGCCGTGGAAAAATGGAGTAAGCGGTGTGGTGCGTATAGCATTATTTACAAAGCAATTTTCAAGTAACGTATATTTTTCTCTGAACATAACATATAACTGTTACGTTAATAAATATTGCAAGCGAAGTGTTTGGGATGAGATAGTGTGACCAAAAGTGACCCAAGGCGACGTAGGAATAGCTCTCAAGAGCAGAACACTTTTTCGGGCGTTTAGAGACATATTTTCAACTACAAAGTGATACTTTGAGCTAGAACGTTCTATATATCAACAGTTTAAAATAAGTCTCTGTATGACATACTAAAAAACGTTTAGTTCTATCGACTTATATGATAAAATGAACTAGAGCATTGTGATAAACGTTCACAGAAATTACCCGATACTATTCCGTCTAATCCGTTCTATTTTACGACTAAACGCCGTGAGGGTTTCTATCCTTATGTGGAGGACACTCCCTTGATTCATACATAACAATTTGCTTTCCCATTTATTATGCGTACAACAAGGTAGTGAAATTTCAAATGTCACAATTTCAGATTCTTGGGAATTTGAAGCGAAGACTGATAGGCATTTGTTAGGTAAATGGCAATTATCGAACAGCTTATCTTAATTTACTACGCGATGAGTAACAGTCAAGCGTTTTCCTGTAAAACATGATTTTGTCGAGCATTGCGATCCTGTAGTGTTCTGCAACAGAACATTCGTATAGTGATCCAAATCATCCCATACACTACAGTGAATATAGAACGCAGATCTCTCTCTGTGGGACCGACGTCTATATCAATAAAATACGTATTCCTTTAAAGACATTTTAATAAACTCCCTTATACATCCTTATAAGCGTAATTGGTAAAAAATATGTCAAACGAGTTTCATAAGAGAAATGGACGTCGAAATTTACCAAACATTTTGTAATAATTTTAATAAACTATAAAGTTATTCTGTAACAAAAAAATATATATATACACGACTAGCATCGTAATACTTTCAGCTTTGTAAAATTATTATAATAAATAAATAATATGAAATAATTTCCGTAGGTAACACAATATATTTTAACTAATTAAATAAATCTCTTATAAGTATCTATGTTTAGATTACATACATAGTAGAATTCATTTCACAGGCCAAGTGACGAATATTCTATTTTAAAAATAGTGTAATTTTTATTTCTTTTATTATAATGTTGATAGAGGTAGTTAAATAATTCCAATGTTTATATATTTAATCTCAAGTTACATATAGAAGGGTATAAAGAAACTTATTGATATAAACTTGTTCCCGGATCACAAATAAACAATAATAAGAAAAGGTGTCTTATTGAAGTGAAACTTCTAATCGACTTCCAACAAGGTATGAAGGCACTGTTGCGTTAAATGTTCAACGCTTCTGGGAAGGGGAACAGAAAGAGACAGAGCGAGAAATATAATCAAACGTTTGGTATCTTACTTTAGTTATCATAATACCATTGTAAATGTTATAGATTTGGATATTTCTCCACTCGAAAATGATAATTAAAAGATGCTATCAATTGTGAATTGTAAGCAATGTTAATAAAGTTTGTCTTAAAGAAACAAAATGATTCACTAAAAATCAATTTCTATCCCTTTCTATTTTCATTTCCGCATTACGAAGTTTCACTTCTTCCGCGCGGAGGGACTCCACGCACTATTCTTTTTTTGTTTCCGAGTTTTATCTATGGTATTTAGTAAAGTCTCATTGACTTAATAAGTTATATTTTATATTGCAATATTTGTAACTAGTATTCTTGCGACAATAAGCCAGACCCGCGTTTAATGCCTTCTACATAAAGATTAGATTTAACAGTCACGCAACAGTTATCTTGTACTAAAAGGCGTATTGACAAATCGGATTGTTACACCAAATGTAAAATCAAGGTTAAGTTCGAAACTGAATGAGAAAAATAATGAGTGGAAACTAATGGTATATTTTATAAAATAATAAAATATTTCGAGTATGAAGAATGAAGTTTCAAATTAGAAGATAACTTCGTCCTCGCCAACTTCACGCACTACTTGAATCAGTATTGTACTGCTAGCAACAACAATATATAATATAAGAAAATGCCATCTTTATTTTATATACCAAATTCAGTCATTTAAATAACTATAATAAATAATTGTTTGTCTGTAAAGTCGGTTTACGGGCGATAATTTTACTTGATAACGTTATAAGGAAACATCAATGAAAAATTGCATACTTTTATGGATTGAGTTGAATTATCTATACTAATATTATGAAGAGGTAAAATTTGTGAGTTTGTGACGTTGTAGGGGGTAATCTCAGGAACTACTAAACCGAATTCTTTTACCAATATAAAGCCACGTTATTTGTGAGTGTCATAGGCTACATATCATCACGCTAAGAGCAATAGGAGCGGAGCAACAATGAAAAATGTTTTAAATTCGGGGTATTTTTTCCTTTTGAGAGCTTCCGTTGCGTCTTAGCCCAAAATAACTATTCCACGCGTACGAAGTCGCGGGCAGAAGCTATTAACTAATTATATTATCTTTAATAATATTATAAAGAGGTAAAAATTGTGAGATTGTAAGGGGTAATATCTGGGGAGTCGGAGAAAAAATGGTCGAACGAAAACGTTTCTTACGAACGCTGCCTTAACTATGAGAGATATATGATTGAGTTCTAGAGAAAAGTTGTAGCTTGATAATGCCTATTACCGCCCAACGAAGTGGGCACGGGTCGGCTAGTTCTATATATAGATAGATGCGTCAGAAGGCCGATCGCGCCTCTATCGCTTGTTCCACGCTCTCGCTAGCACGCTCGGCTGAGGCGGAACCTGACAATAAGTTATGCTTTTTCGTGCGTGCAGCCGGCGTTCATTGATTTATAAGACGTTATCACGTCAAAAAATGAACTATAATAATAGGTATAAAATCCATTGGAATCTGTTTTTAAATGATTACTTTAGATTGAAATGGTAAACATGGCTATTAACTGAAGGATTGAAGTACGGCTACCATTTTGTGTCAATTATTTTAGTATATAGTTAGCAACGCTTCCAGATAATAATACAGTTTCCATAAAAACAGATCGATTACGTAATAGTAACAGCGTTTTCCACATGTTATTGCTTTTGTGATATTACATATTTTACTTAAGTCGCGTGCGTAATTCGAAACAAGATGGCAGTTTGACAGTTATCTTCTCTGTTGAAACGCATCGTGCAAGCGTAAAGTCGTGAGTTTTGTAACTTTATGAGAAAGGACGATTGATATTTGATTACTAATAAAATGAGAGCATTAAGAAAGTCAGAGTATCACGGTACGATATATATAGAAACAATACAACACACAAACAAACATACATTTAAATGTAATTATCAATAAAATAATGTACACAAATGTATGACATTGTTAATCCTTAATTGATACACTTTTAAAACGATGCAACGTCTAAAAGTATCAATAAATTGGATGTAATACATTACATAGTTTTAAAATAGAATCTCGTGAAGTAATACTAGATCACAGTCTATGTAAGTAATACATTTAACTAGACAAACATTTACCTAAAGTTTTACAGAAATAGTTGACGTCACAGTATGACGTAGAGATTTAAAACACTACATTTACAATTTAATTAGTGTTTCTTACTAAATTTTACATTATTGAACGCGACTACTTGTATCGGATTTTTCAAATACCCTTTACGCATTAATTCATACATAGTTAAATCATTTTTGGGTGTTCAATGTACTTGGCATCGTTTCGTCCCTTTGTGAAAGAGTGGTTAGTCTATTGAACTATGTTTTTCTATAAGAAGTATAAGTCCACATTAAACTACTTAAAACGAAGTGTCACTAACAGTAGAAATTTACAAGTAACGACAAAAAGTACGGCCTTACGCGATTATAGAGGCAATTGATCGTACATGTATCTATTGTATGTGTTGCGATGTCATGCTATGCTATATATTTACTCTTTTATATATAAATTTCTTCTAAACGTGTGTATGTCACTGAACTCCTAAACGGCTAGACCGATTTTGATGAAATTTGTGTGCGTGTTCGAGTGGATCCGAGAATGGTTTAGGTTCACAATTAGACCCGGTAGGTGGCGCTGCGGTTGAATTGTAGATTTTTTTAAATTATCAAGGCAGGACAACGTTAACCGGTACCGCTTGTGCTATATATATTTTTGAATGTAATAAATAATATACATTCTCAAAATCGAATGTTTGTTATCTGTATGTTAAGTTAACATTCTAATAATAAATTATAAGTGTAATAATATACGTTAGTCAAAATAAATAAAACAAAATCGGAAGCGGGGTTTAAAGAGCGATATAGCATAAAGATTTCTTTCAGGGATCGTAAAGTTTATATCAAATGAGAAAACCCAAAGTCTCCTGATTAATTTGTTCATAATTTGACTTATTGACGGAATGTGCAAAAAATTCTAGCGAAAGAGACTCACTGATAAATGAATAGTAACTTCTAGATGTTTGTTACAATATTTTGGCGGAATCTTGCCCGGATAATGCCGTGCTATATCATTAGCGACTCTCATGTTTCAATCTTCGAGAGAATACGATTCATAGGGGTTTGATACATTTGTTCAAATAGAAGTCTTTGAATAAAAAACAAAGCTTAAAAACTTTCGTATCTGGTTTTTGTATATGGAATAAATATTTGTTATTAAAATATTTATGTTTATTACAGAATGAAATATACTGTTCATTTATTTAGTTGCATTTTTTTAAATAATAATTTTTAAATAATGATTTTTTACTGCAATAACACAAAGCGATTATATAGCATAGCTCGTCTTGTGTAGTCAATTCAATATTATCGAAAGACCATTTTAGAACTTTAATCATAAATAAGTTAATAATGGACGATCAATTATCTCTCAGTACGAAGACCTTGAAGAGCTGGCGACGAGGTAAACCGGACGAGTGAACTAGTCGATCGATTTAGATGGTTTCACTCTGTCTCGTTTTTCTACACGCTCTGTACTAGTCTGGCTGCCCCTGTATAAGAATGAATATATTAATACTTTATTTTACTTCATCTTTAGTCTTTTTATGCGACAAGGTACTTCTTTTTGCACGCGGCATCTCTCATTAATGTAGTTTTTGATTCCCTTTTTATTATGTTAAGTATTTTTTCACAAACAAAAGCAATTATGAATATTTTTCTTGATACATTTAATGAAACCATTTTTGTTTCCGAATTTTGTGTTATTTGTATGGAAAAAAGTAAAAATATATAGTTAGACTACATTCACACACAAAACAAACACGTCCAAAAAGACAGAGAAATTATGTAAATATAAATAACCCAAAATTTAATATTGGATTACATTCGGAGTTAAAAGAAGCGTATAGAACTTTCGTTCACAACAAAAGACCGTAGACAGTACATGTTTTTTTTAAATAATTACTACTATGTGATACATTGTTGTTAACTAGTGTTTTAATAAAAACATAATAAAAAAATATAACAAAAGCCGAGGTCACTCGGTGTTCCCAGCCGGTCGCCCATTTAAATACTGTACTGTCCGCGCTCGACGTTGCTTAACTTAGGTGATCGGACGAGGAGCAGTGTTTCCAACACTCCACCCGACACAGTGTTTATCGTCACCACTTTTAGTTATACAAAAAGATTGCCAAACAGAATTTCAAAACCCTGCCCACATAACGTTTAATTTCTAAAATTCTTACCAGTTTAAGCTTATTCGTCACAACATATGACACAATCTCCCTTTATGTTTCGTCTTTGTGCTCGGCGCCGGTTGGTCCAACTCCTCGGCGACAACTGTTGTGTGATTGTTCCTCTCTGTCACCAGAGTAGCTCTCTTCACTATTGTCTTCTCGCTTTCCCGCTGCATGCTTGGGGCGGCGTATAGAGATCTGCAACAGGCTTTTGGTTGTAATCGTATATTAGAAAATATGAAAACAAAAAGGACACTTAAATATTTTAACCTATTTTCTACTTATTAATACATTGATCATATACAAAATATTATTATATTATACGTTTATATATAATACTAGCGGGCCCGGTAGACGTAGCCCCACCCTGATTAAAAGTAAATCCGTGACAAATTATATACCAAAACGTTCCTCAGGAATCACTTTATTCACTGGTGAAAACCGCATGAAAATTCGTTCAGTAGTTTTTGAGTTTATCGCGAATAGACAGACAGACGCGGTAGGGGACTTTATTTTAACCCTGTGACGATATAAACTCGTTCACTGTTCAATTTGCCTAAAAAAATATTCACTTCAATAAAGATAAGTGAAATAAAGCTAGTTAAACTTCAGTTATATTCATAATTACATTCGCAGAAACAAGCACGAATTAAAAGTTGTAATAAATGAAACTGATTAATTGATATACATTTTCTGAATTAAATATACACACGAAATTCATAATTGAGTACCAAACATCTTTAGCATATAAATAAACCACAACAATAAAATAACAAGTGTCAGTATAGACAAGTGTTAGACAATGATTATATTTAAACGATGTCTATCTTTAAACACGCTTTTGTGATCAAACATTGATATATAAAAAACCAAGTAGCACAGTCGACGTCTCAAAATCGTCCGCATAGAATGAGCACACAATTAAAAATTGTGCACTCATTTTAAATAGTAACTCGTCGCTCGCATCCTTAGACGGTCGTTAAAAATGGCGAAGTATATTCTCTAAGAAATTGTAAAAAAGATTAGGTCAAGAACGTTAAAAAAGGGTGCGATATCGTATTTTCGGTAAGTAAAAGAGTTTATTGATTTGTTTTTGTTATTTTTATGACTAAATATAGCAGGAATATTTGATTTTGATTTAATTTCTCTAATATAAATAAATACTAAATAATACAAATTTATCCTGTTCTTGATCAATGAAGTCGTTTTTTTATTGTGTTTATTTTTTAAATTAATAAGTTTATGCACTTTAGAACTTTATAAACAATTTTATTAATAACTATTTTTATACGTTATACTATATTGTAATATACAGGCATATTGTAGGTATATTGCTGAGTTTTTGAGGACGGATTTGAGCGTTAATTTTATTCGCGACTGTGCATCTTGGGTTTTTATATATCAATGTGACCAAACTGTATTTTTTAAGTTGTAGCCTATGGATAAATTTGATACCCGAGCTATATTACTGTACCATTTGATCGAAATGCGTTTTAGTCGTTTCTGCATGTTTCATTAAATGAATTGGAATAATTAACGATTCAGTAAACATTTCATTTTCGGTAAAGTAACCTCACTTTTTCAGAAAATTGGGTACCTAAAGTTATTTCAACGAGAAACTGCTTATAAGATATGATAATTATCTCGGATTGAATCACGATCACAATACACTATACGTAACAACCGTTATAATGGCACGCTTATAGACCAATCACAGCGCTTTTCTTTATTTAGCTAGATATTTGCAGGACAAACTTGACAATAGCGAGTGTCGATGGATTGCAGATCCCTCAGTCTTAAACTTCATTTTAAAATTAATGAGAATACAACATAATCCTTATCTTTACTGTATCTGTACTTTTTAAATTTTTGTGAAAAAAATTGTTCTAGATGTATTGGAATAAGCAATAAAATGCATTTCAATAATTTTTAGGAATGTCTGTCTGTTTATATGAACAGGCATCACTGCTATAGTCCTGTGTTCACAATAAACCAAGAAAATCATAAAGCATATCCTCGAGTAACATTTAGTCTTGGTTTCATTAAAATCGGTTCACTTTATCAAGAGTTATTGTAATTTTAATGACGACGCGACTTAAGTCCGAGAGAAAAGTAGATCAGAAAATGGGCTTAATACATTCAGATGATTTTATTAGTAACTGTTTTCTTTGCATTAGGTTCCACACGGACGGAGTATGTAGTTATAAATATAAATATGAGTTTGTTATACTATCACGTCTTTACTATTCAACTGATCATCATTAAATTTTGCATATACGATAACAGGGGTATAGAAAAGGACATAGAGTAAGTACCCTTCATATAAAGTACTGATCCCGAGAATTAATTAATAAGCGAGCAAAGCTGCAAGCAAGGTATTTTTATAATGTTAAATATTTACCTAGTCAGTTTATTTCTGGCAGGTCTTGAGGTGAAGTTACCACTTTTGCCTCTACGCAAAGAATGGAAAGATGTTTTAATTGGCTTCACTAAGGCTGTACTGGTCGTACTTTCCGGCGCAGCCTTGGAACAGTTTAAAGTCGTGACCGTAAACTCGACATCTTTTATTGGCTCGTTTAATGCTGTAACATAAATAATAAAGATTTATCATAACGTTGAGAATGAAATTCTTAGTGTCATAAAGTGCAAGGTACAATGCTATAACACGCAACGACATATTTCTCCAGTAAAGAAACCATTGACAACAGTGACTCTCAAAGAGTTTTATATTAATTTTCAGTACTGTCAACCTATCAAGAAGTAGTCTTATAAATTTTCTATACGTATAAAAGAGTAACTGCCTGGCTGACTTATCAACGCACATTCCAAACTATTGAGGCTAGGAACGTGAAAATTTGCATGAGAGTTCCTTTTAATTTGATGGTGAGCAGTGATGGACTTTTGGAAATTTAACCCCTAAGATAAGATAGTAAGAAAGGGATAAAAGTTTGTATTAAAATTCAGTTCGTCCGTTTGTACATAATTACTATATACAAAATGCGTGCGAAGCCGTGGGAAATTGCTAGTAAAGTATAATAGAAGTACTGTCGTAACAAAAGACTTAAAATAATGGAAATAATACATAAAATATATAAATAAGTTCTCAGATTAAGTATAAAGTTGCAATCGAGAACTATTTAAACAAATAAAGTCCAGATCTCTTTAATGTAAATCATTTGCTGTACAAGCAATGTTTGCATATTATCTTGATGAAACGAATTTATGAAGTAAGGAAACAGTGTTATTATTTTCTATATCATATATACCTATATGTTATTTTCTAAAACTTTTGACTTCAAGCTCATTGCAATTATTCTAACTTCCATTGTTCACATGTAAGTAGTTACAACTTAAAAATTGTTCTTTATAAGCAAATAGTTGACAGAGCTTATAAGTATAGTTTTGGGAATCGGAGGTTTTATATGAAAACATTCCTTAACGTAAATTAGAATACGATTGTTTTTCTAATGCCGTAATGAGAAAATGCTTAGAAAAAGAAAATACTTCAACACATTTAAGTCCTTTAGGGATTTGACAGTTCTGAATTATTCGAAACAGGACACTTTTTAAAGTAAAATTGCATATTTAGCCAAGTTCTCGAGATAATAATCAGCTGTACCTAGAAAGGGACTTATTAGTAATACATTTTCATTCTTTAAACTAATGTCAACTGTTACGAAGGTGAAAACGAGGCGTAAAGATTTAGATAACAGTAATATAGACTCACCAGTGAATTCTTCTATAGGTTTATCAATAGTGTCATGGTCTATCCAAGTAAGTCCCATTTCCACTTTTTCGGCAAGATCTTGCCAACGCTGGCGATTCTCCATCGTGCCAGTATACAAGGGTTCTATCCAAGGGAAAGTATCTGAGAGGACTTTGTAAAGTGGAAGGCATATCATGTCGATGAATCCCACTTGCATTTGAGGTAACTCGTCTTTCTTTTCACTGAAATTTATTATAGTTTATTAAATTTTTAATCCTTCATTTCGCTTGTAGCTTGAAATTAGGACCCATGTCTTTTTTATATTTATTATTACCTCGATATTAGAGATTTTGAGGTTAGGAACATCGCAAAATATGTTAATCGCTTGTAATTCGTACTTCAATGTTCCGTATACCCTAATCATTACATAGTATAAAACAAAGTCCCCTACCTCGTCTGTCTGTCTGTCTGTTCGCGATAAACTCAAAAACTACTCAACGGATCTTTATGCGGTTTTCACCAGTGGCTAAAGTGATTCACGAGGAACGTTTTGATATATAATATTGTCCATGATTTTTTATAATCAGGGCGGGACAACGTCTGCCGGGCCCGCTAGTTATAAATGAGAATCTAAGTTTGTTTATTACGCTTTTATGCTTTAATTGCTCAACTGATTAGTCATGAAATATTGCACACATGTTATCGGAGGTATAGAAGAGGAGGTAGAATACCTTTAATCCATAAGAAATGTAATGTTCCTGACAAATACGCTACGCTTAATGCGAGCAAAACCGTGCCCTATAATTTGAAATATACACGATTGCAACATACGTAAGTTACGTTCAGTAAGAATACGAGATTAAAAAAAGACGACAGCGATCAAAAACAAGAAAAATATATTAGGCCTTTCATGTACGTGGCCCCGGGCAGTTAAACTGCAAAGGCCCATGTGGTGTAGGTGCATTATGTCGATGCGACTCCCATAGTTCGTCAGGAGGGGTAACACCTACTCCCCCTTGAGGGGTCTACCATCATGACCCGTCAGGCCACAGTGGGGACATTTAAGAGGGAACAACACCTGTCGGAGGAGCAGACGTAGTGTCGATTACACGGTCCATGCTCCCCTGGCCAAAAGGTGTAAGAACGTACCATGAGCTTTGCGACTCGAGCATATCCATCCTCTGCTGCCCGGCGAGACGGATATCCGTTAGGGATTTTGGAATGGTCATAATACGAAATATGTGCAATTACGAAATTCTATAAATTAGTGTCCAGCTTTTAGGGTATATTAAATATTCAGGGTTAATCAGTTAATACATATAAAGCATACGAAGAAAGTGTAATTTATATAAGAGTGTAGTTTCAACTAGCTAGGTGGGACCAAAAGTGCCTAAACGAGATATCGTTATGGATAATTTATACATTATGCATGCAAAATTTTAAGATGAAACAAACTCATATTAACATTTATAATATTAGTTAGGACCTACGACCATTCGGAAACGCAAGCTTTACGTTTGGAGCTGTAAGCATTATGAACAAATAATATACAAAGGTTAAACGGCAGTAAAATAAGAAAAGGTATATTTACCGATCCATCATAGCGATAGGCTGTTGGTTTAACTGTAATTTCTCCAAATCGCCCTGATCGAAGAACTCATCGGCAACCAGTTTGGCCACTTTATGTTGAACCTCCCAGGGTTTAGCTATGGCCGAGACGTCACACGCTGTCATCATCATACCGCATAATACTGGAAATATTATCTTGGGGTTTATATTTATGTGCACAGATAAAGATTATTTTAAAAAACATGTTACGTGGATGTAAAAGGGCAATTATTAATGAACTGTTTCATGTAGTGTAACCTATATAAAATACCATATAATGGCATGGTCTGGCCAAAATTTGCTATTTTTAATAAATATTGTGAATTTAAATGATCCATTACCTAAATTGGTGGCCTAAATTACTGATTACCTAAATTGGTGGCCTACATAACTTTTTACATAAATTGGTGAATATAAAAGCTTTATGTCACATTCACACAATATCCATATCGAGATAATAAATGCTTGAAAAAATGGTCATAATTATGAAAAAAAAAACCCTCATAAATTACATTTACTTACATTCTTTTTTCTCTTGGCTCTGCCAGTCAAACTCTCCATTATCGACCAGCTCTAGGAACTTAGATTTCTTCTTGAAGTACATGGCCAGATCGGTGGATAAAATAGCAGTCTCTACTACTCTCATGACATCTTTATAGTCACTCGGAGAGAGAGCCTGGATAGAGTAATTATTTTTTATAATTTAGATGGTTGTCTACACTTATTAGTCGAGGTTTCGACCTACTTGGGAATAAACCGATTGCTGTAATCTAATGTTTTCAATTTTCAACACCTATATATGTTATACCTATATATGCAGTGTATCTGATACTATATGTTATTTAGAGTATTATATTTACAAACTTAGTCTTAACTAATATCATAAATGTAATTTTTTTGTTTGTTTGTTACACTTTCACGTCTTAACTATTCAACCGATCATTATGTAATTTTGGACATTATCTGAGCTGTAGTCAGGTGAAGCTGTAAAGACCTAGCCAGGTCAAATGCTTAATCACTTCGAAAAAGAAAGTTATCAGAGCTATAGAATACGAAATAAGGACCTTTGATCGTCAAAAACGTACTGCTCCCGATCGATACATTAAATCCATATTAACGAAAAGTTGCGAGCAATAGTTAGTAGTACATATTCTTCTATTAAAGTTAGTAGTATAATTTTACCTGAAATATGTTATTACTCTCGCTATTCAGTATCATAACACACTGATCGAAATGGTGATGTTCCATCGTCGAAGTCGAGTACAATATGGCCAAAGGGCTTTCGGTCTTCGTTTGAAAAGCGTTGTTCGTCCCTCTATGATCCAGATCGTGGCATAGACAAGCGACCAAAAGTCCCAATATTTCGAGATCGGACATAAACCGTTCCATTTTTCCAGTTTTCAACATCGCAAACATCGTTTGTGCCACGTTAAGAGCGTGTCGCCAGTTGTGGTATTTCACTGGACGATAATTCTTTTTGACACTCAATATCCATCTGCATAGAACCTTAAAAGGAAATTACAGCATTTGGCAAACGTTACTACAGATTCTTCCATTCCGTCACTATGTATTGTATTAGACCACTCTTCATTATGAATTTCAGAATTTACTTCAGAACTTGATTTATTTCAGCCATTTTCATTGTTTCAGTATTTATTACTTCTTTTATATTTGTGTAAAACTTATTATTAACTTTAAATTGAAATAACAGCATATGACAAATACTATTACAAGTATTTCCAATTCCCCACTATGTATTTTATTAGATTTTATTTTCGAGATTCTAGAATTAATTTTAGCATTTGGTTCATCTCGGATGTTTTTATTGTTTGTTCATATTAATGATTTACTTGATATTTATGTAAAATGTAGAAGTAACCTCTTGTTGTTTATTATTAAATGGTATGAAACGACAAAAGCATTTTATTAGGACATTTTCTAACCCCATCACGCTAGCTACGATTCTCAAGTTGAAAATCTATCGTCAAGCACCTGTAGGTGAATTCTGGCAGTTGCAATACCATCTTATACCTCATTTGCATCACGTGAGATTGTAGTCCAAGTGTTAAAGCACATAAAGTACAAAAAAATGTTAAGACTATAACCGGCTACCATACTTTAGGTATAATAGTGGTATGGTCTGAGAGCCTGTACCGGATTAGACCGGTAGCAATATATATACGGCAATAAATCCTGTAAATGATAGTTAACACTAAAACGAACACGTCGAGTCTTTTATAGTTTATTGCATTTGCGAATCAGTCAATCTGGCATGACATTTGTGACCGGCATTGGATTGACGATCTGTTGCTGTTTGTTATTGTATTTGGATCATACTGTGCTTACAGGAACAGTGTCGTCACTATGTTGCGTTACAATAAAAAATACCTACTGATGTAATTGTAAAAATATTTCCAATTTTCAATATTTCCAAATAACGTATAAAAAGTGACAAGCTGTTGTCAGTTGATATTAAATTAATTAAAATAAAAACTGGATTAACCTCGTAAGGTATGTGAAATTTCTCAACAAGGTTGCACTGTAGAAACATTCGCAACGTCGCTTTGCAGGTATCTTCATCAGATAGGTCAAAATCTGAAATATATAACATGAATATATAACAATTGAATTACAGGCATCAAATAAGGGGATACCACTAATAGGTAAAGACGTCTTAAAAATTACTTACCATGAAAATGGAAACTATATAAATTGTAAGTTTCTGAAGAAGGTATGAAGTCTTGACAGAGTTTGCTGGTATCTTCTGTAGATGCCGTAGCGTGGTATGATAGACATTCCAGCGCAACCTGAAAAATGTATCCAAAGGCCATATTAGCATTAAAATGTATCCTTTAGCTGAATTACCTAATATTTCAATATCTAAAAATTATTTCCGTTGCCACATAGCTTCTACAACATACGTCTATGTGAAACAAAATGATATCACCCCTAGAGATGACTCCACATGATCGCTAATTAAGCTACACTATTCTTATAATTTGCTCTTTATGAAAATTACTCAAAATGGCATCACCTCAAGAAACCATTCTTTATGATCGTAACTAAGCCACACTACTCTTACAGTTTGTCCTTTATTCAAATTACTCAAAATGGCATCACCTCAAGAAACCATTCTTTATGATCGTAACTAAGCCACACTACTCTTACAGTTTGTCCTTTATTCAAATTACTCAAAATGGCATCGTCTCCAGAGATAATTATTTATGATCGTAACCAAGCCATATTACTCTTGCAATTTGTACTTTACGTAAATTACTCGAAATGGCATCACCACAAGGGACAATTATATGTAATCGTAATTAAGTGATATTTCTCTTACTATTTGTCCTTTAAGCAAATTATCTAAAACACTCTCAATTGAAAAGACGACATTTTAAGCACGAACAATTTGTTAACTTAATTTTTTTTTTACATACTTATTTGTATATATAGTTAGTTACATAAGCATTGTTACTATTAGACTATATAAGCGTCATTTTTAATTAAAAAATGTAAATCATCTCTATGAAATCTGTTCAGTGTAGTCTCATGTTTCAGCCACTTGATTTGTTACTGGGTTATATTTGTTCTTGTAATATCTAATAACTTTCACAATAATGTTTTTAATTATATTTACTGTACATTATTAGTATAGTCCATCCGTGCATTAGTACGATGCAATAATCTGAGACACGTCATCGTACACCCGGCAGGGATATGCCATTTATCGGTGGACATCCTTGTGCTTGAATTCAACTGTGTTTACCGTCAAACATACTACCGTCAATTTGCCTGTTGCTATAGAAATTGTAAACGAATAATTACCTTTTGTTTAGCCATCAGTTTGCATGCATTTTCGTACATCTGAGTATTATGTATACCCAAACCGCAAAATATAGCGAACGCTTCAAATATTGATATGTCACCATCAGTAAATTGTGAACCGTTTTCCTAAAAATGTAAAAGTTATTTTATTATTTATACTGTAATTTTTACTTTTTTTTTGTGAAAAAGCTGTGTATCCTTCTTTCCGTATTAATATAATATAAATGCGAACGTCTGGGTGTATAGAAAAGGAAATAGAGTACTTAGGTTTACACAGAAAAAGTACTGTTGACGAGAGATAGGTTAAATCTTTTTTTTTTTATGGATACCCACCCTCCCGGGGGATTGAGTAGGTTATGTCCGACTCGCACGGACTAAAACTTCATGGTGTATCGACAAACCGTTTGTTGGGGCGGCAAGGGATCGAACTACGCTAATAAATCTAAATTAACGCAAGCGAATCTGCGAGCAAAAGCTAGTTCTGTTATAACCTAACGTTAAATATTTAGGCTCTAATGACCCTTATCCGGTCATAATATTACAAATCTCTTTGTCATTTTCTTGTTAAGATAATTTGTCGAAAATTGCTAAAAAATCGAATTAAGATTCAGAAGATCTAAAGAATATTTAAGTTAATCTTATTTTTTTAACTTATTTATTTTAAACAAGTTTCCTTGAAGGCCCAACTAAATATAGTTACTGATATCATAGGTTTCGTTTCTAATGGAGTTCATTAAATGTGTATGTTACCTTATTAATCAATTGCGCCACACCAATAACATCTTTATTAGCATTGACAATGGGCATGCAGAGCATAGTCCGTATGTTGATAGCATCTTCAGCTCCACTTAAGACGGCTGTGTTATTTTCTTGAAGCCATTCCTCAACGTTAGATATATTTAAGGCTTTGTTTGATTGAGCTACCTGGAAACAACTGACTTTTAATTCTGTGGTAATTTTCGTAAGCGGTGTGTGTTCTGTAAACAACTATATATTGGAGTACTTCAATGACAAAACAATATAAGGGTTTGTAAACCGAAAAAGTCTATATAAATAAAAATGAATTGCTGAATGTATTCCCTTCAGAACGGCTGGTCCTATTTTTTGTTGTTGTATGTATGATAAGGTTTGTATGAAAAATAATATTTGAAGAGTTATATGGGAAAAGTGGACAAAATTTTGTTAAAAATCTCCATATTAAAAATTAGTGAGTGACTGAGACAGAAGACAATAGGGAAATCTAAAAAAAAAATGACAGAACTGACTGATTGATGTTCAGTTCTTTAGTTGCTACCTCGTTTAATTATATACAGTAAATGTAAGGTTTGGTCTCATGTTTTCTGTTAGTAAATCCTTCCGGAGCAGGCAGCTAGTAAAAATAAAATTACAGCGCAGTATTTGAGATTTAAATCTGCTTGCATACATTTTTACACAATTTAATGAATTTTTATTTGGTTGACCTTTGAAAATTTCACCTGCTTTGGAGGAAAACACACAAGGTACTTAGAGAAAATGGTAACTAGCATAAGGGTACCAGAATGGCACTAGCGTACTCGGCTTGGGCTGTTCCCAATAATCTATTATAGTATGGGTCGATATCAATGTCTCAGTGGACTATATGGATGGATATGAAGAATAAAAAAATTGTATAAAAATTTCTTGGTAAAATTTTCTTAAACTACAATTGATGGATAGGTTATTAAACTGTTAACCGGGGAACTCCCTTTTTAAATACGCAGCATATAACGGGCTGTTTCACTAGGACGTGTCAGTACGTCACATCCGAAGAACGTAATTTCATGTTACTTTTTTTCATTTATTATTTAAAATCATGTTTCGGCATGTTTCGACATGTATCGATGACTAATACCTTTGCTGTACGTAACTATACGTCCCACCCGTACTAGAGCGCAACATATATTTTAAGGACTTTTTATATATCCTACTCGTACACGCTATTGTTTACATTTGACGTATTTATACGTCCCACTCAGTTAACAGGTTGAGAATGACTTTATAATATCTACTATAATCATAATTCAATTCAATGCTTACTGTTAAAGCGATAGATGCAAGTGCAGATTTGTAGTCATGCCTCGGTGTTAAGGTTGTCCGAGATTGATGAGCTCCAAGTTCGAATAGCGTATGAAATCGTGTTGGTGCTGGTGGAGGTAAAGCTGGAATGGTAGACCTGTGACCACCTGGTCTTTGTACTATTCGTTCCAGATGACTCTATAATGGAAGCAATACTTATAACACGATAGTCGTGATAAATTTGACGGAAAATACCTAAACATACACTTGTTGTATATGAGATAAATATTTGGTGCCATAACATAAATTTAGATAACCATAGTTTATTTGTTTATTAGTCCATAATCCAAAGTGAAAACCCTAAATACGCTTAGGAAAATGCAATTATATGTGTCTAGTAAATGAAATGTGAAAGTGAAACCAACGCATCTTCGTTACTAAAAGTAAAATCCGAAAATAGCACTCTTCATAACAGCAAAAATCTATTTCGACTGGTTATTTAAGGAGAATTTGTAAAGAGAGAGTACGTTTAATCGATAGCCTTCAAATGAAGAAAAACTCACCGACTCACAATGATCTGTGTCTAAAATAAACACAGAACACCTCTCGCACTTTAACAACTCCCGAGCCTCGGTCATGATTTTCGTCACCAAGCACTCTAAGTTACTTTGTTCCTCAAATATACTTCTTGCCAGGGCTAATAGTATCTGATTTCTCTTGTATTCCAAGACAGACGATTCAAATAATTGCGCATTTTGTATACCAATACCACAGAAAGTTAGGTAGCGACGAAAAACTTCAACGTCCCTTGGAAAAAATTCTTTCGAGCCTGGAAAACAAATTATTCTTATATTAAAATTACGGTAAAACATTCATTGATGCCCGGTTTATGAGTCACTTTTATCTGTTCAATAGCGTTATCGGTTCGTTAACTTGTCAAATTGGGTTTCTGAACACACAATCATACGATAAACCCCCGTTAAAAGTAACTGGAAAATCTGGGCGTTTATCTATTCGATAAATTTTATTTGACATTTTAAATAGTTTTAATATCTTGACAATGACATGTCATTAACGAACTACTAACGAATTGAAAAGAAAAATAATTAGATTATTAAGTAAATAATTATAAAATAAAATTAAACCATCTACTAATCTCCAAAGTATATTTTAATCATAATATTACTACTATAAGTTAGAATTAAAATAATAAAACCAAAATTAACACTCTTTCTTAAAAAGAACCATCTAGTGAACATCAAAGAACTAGTTACGGGTTTCAAAGTTATTTAACAACTCGTTGTGTACTCAGAAACGCATTGACAGTTTATCTCATAGATAACTTTATTGAGTCAATAACTAATGATAGTTTAACCGAGTACCTCAAAAACCGGGCATTAATCTATTACTTTATTCTCAACCACAATTCAGATTAGTACACCTTTTGGTTTCCTTTAAAATTGACACAATACAGATAATAGAGTTTGCAACATATTTGTATAAATAAAGAATAATTAGATTGCTAAATAATTCAATGACACACCCTTGCAATAACATGATTTTTTGAAATCAAAACCACCAATAATAATATTTTACAAACTATAGTATCTTAAACATATATCAAAGTAGAGTTCGGTGGCTCGTTGCCCATTTCACAATTTGCAAAACTAGAACTCCGCTAAAAGTTGAAAGTAGGACTGAATTTTTGGCAACTTGACAATCCAGGGAAATAAAGAATGGCACTTTTAAGTACTTTTTAAACCTGGACCATCGGTAACTTTATAAATTAAGGCTGTCATCTTCAGGATTAATCATACTATAATATTCATTTTTTATTACTGCAATATATATTACCAGGGGTGGCCAACCTGCGGCCCGCGAGCCCCATGTGGCTCTTTGAAGGATTATTTGTGGCTCGTGATAAATGTACTCGAGTTCCCTTTACATTTTTCTGCTATTCAATTTTTTTTTATATCGTTCCGTACGTGTTTCTATATATCTTTTAAATGACTGACAACAAATATGAACGACTAAGTTCAATGTTGTAACAAATTTCTTTTCCGCCAAGTTAAGAATAATGTAACTCACGAAAAACTACGCGGCCGAACATAAACAGTGACGTAATCTAACAACTTTTATTTATATGTTTTCAATAAATATAATTTCTATTAAAAAAAAAACTTTTAAATTCGTATTTATTTACGGATCGCGAAAAATTTCAAATTTTGAAGAAGGGCTCGGTCTGTCAACAAGCTTGGCCACCCCTGATATAACAATAAACTAAAAAAATGAATTTTATTGACCAATCTAGCCAGAAAACAGTTCTTTAAGGGTAATTAATTTTGCGGTTTAAATTGCCGTTACATAAAATGCACACAGTAAATATTGCAACGAGGATCGCCATAGGAGTCGTAAGAAAACTGCTAATAATGTTTCTATTTCCAGTCTTTAAGAACATAATTATATTCGAAAAATTGTGTTAAGTATAGAATATTAATGACATTAACTTGTCCCTAAAGTAAAGGATATATTTCAAGGATATTCACCATCAGTTTTGTTGATAATTTGCGCAACTCCGACCACATCACCTTCATAATTACAAATGGGCATACACAAAATAAGTTCAGTTTTATAACCGGTGCGCGCGTCGATCTCGCTGTTAAATCTGAAATTATTCCATATATTATTTCACATATTCTTATTTATTTTTTACTTTATTTTTTTTTATGTAGTTATAGTGCGTGCTAAACTTGGACAACTATTAGACAATACTTCAGGTTAAATAAAGGCTTTGCTAAACAGATAAGAACTAGAAAATTTCTACAGCAATACTGTAATAACATTATGAAGATTTATTATACGGAAAGATCATAATTGTTTTGAGTTTTGTGAAAGTAACGGAACACGGTTTTTAGAGTACTGCAATTGCATTTACTCTGTAACTTGTTAGTAAATCACTGAAGTTGATAACAATTTACTACATTTGTAGGTGAAGTATTAAACCAAAATATACCTTCTTTGGTCTAGATTGATATCTAGTACTAGATAATGCTATTTACCATATTATACAAATTGGATGGCTCTTAGTACACATGAGAAAAGAAATAGATTCATATAATTTAAGAATGAAAAATGTATATAACTATAAAATGAAGGTACTTCAATTATCTTTATATAAAAGTATAATATTGTACGAGTCATGTACAATAGATGCATAGCATGGTGGTCTAGTGGTTTGACCGGTGGAATATTATTTCGATGTCCGCAGGTTCGAACCCCGATATGTACCAACGAATTTTTCAGAATTCGCGTACATTAACTAATTTAAATTGGTAACACTATCGGCTAACGATGGAGGAAAACATTGTGACGAAACCCGAACCTGAGAAATATTCTTCTAGTACTAATGTATGTGGGAAAACATATAACTGTTGATTTCTCTGAGTTTGAATCACCAATACGTCGTGGGCTGGTGTGGTGATTATGGCCATACCTTCTTTCGGGAAGAGGCCTATAGCCCTGCAGTGGGTCTCTTACAGGGTGATAATGATGATAGCATACCATGAACACAATTTACTAATTTCCGCATACCTCGGGTCTGAGTAAGCATTTTTGATATTTATGGGATGTTTCGTTTGTGCTGCCAGTCCAGCCACTCCCACTCCAAACGGAATTTTAATTTCTTGTGTCCTAGCTGTTCGTAGAGCGTCGTTTAGTTCTGAAAAATTAAAAATCGAATGTATCTATACCGCTTTTGGTATTTCAATATAAGCACACATTTTCTTTTCATTATTATTAAGAGTATATTTACTGGGAAAGTTAATAACAATTTTAACTTTAAAGTAGGAGGTGTAGAAAGTTAAGTTACTTTGACATCAATTGTGTTTAGCCCCAGGTGTTGGTTAGAATTCAAAGGAATTTGAATTAAAATAGTCTTTAAATATATCATGACTACGTTTGCTTGCGGCTAAATTAGCGTCTTAACTGTTATCCTTAAGTACTTTATGTTTAAATTTAAAATGAATATTATTAATTATATCTAAAAGTGTTTATTTATCAACAAGACTGTATAAGAATTAATGTTTTGATAGTTTAAATCATGAAGGTGGGATTTTTTTTTGAATATTTTGTACTATGAATAAATAAGCTTACGTTGTTTTCTATGTAAGGACAGACGCCTCCTAATGGTGCTATGATAATTATTATGTTAATAATTCGCTTGATATTAGTTAATAGTTTTCATACGCAATAAATATCGTCAATAATATAATAATTCGCTGAATATAATGGTCGCAACAATAGTAATGATTCCATTGATTCGTTGTTTATAGCGGTTCGATGGGTCGACACAATGTGTGATCAAAGAGTCATAAAATCCTACACTTATGAGGAGACCACACAAGCATCAAATAAATATTTTTAAGTCCCACTACTAAGCCAATATATGTTTTATTTGTAAAGTAGCCAGTTTTTATGATCGGTTTATGTTTTTATTTATATTTCATAACTTATTGATAATAATACTTTGTTTTTTAATGCAAAACAATAATTATAAAATAAAATAATAGTTAGTAATATAATTTAATTTTGTTTATTGTCACATTCTCAGATGTTAAATCAATATTATTAGGTAGACTGAGGGAATTCAAATGCTAGGTCATATACTTTTTCATATAAAAAAAAATAGTTACACATTACATTTTGAATTTAGAATAATACGCTAAGACCAAGAGGAGCGGAGCAACAATGAATAATGTTTCAAAGTCGTTTGTTTTCCTTTTGATAGCTTTCGCTGTGTGTTAGCGTTAGCCCAAAGTAACTATTTCACGCGGGCAGAAGCTAGTATTATTATAAGAATCTAAAATTACTATATATTTATGTTATCGCTATGTTATTACTTCCTTTGTTATTGCTATGTTATTACTATGTTATTGCTATGTTATTGCTGTGACTCAGATATTATATCATTACATATCGGTAAGAATTCATAATTGTTGTTGATAATATAACCAATAAACATCACTTAACGAACTAACATGCAGCGGAAGCTCTCAAAAGAAAAAAACCCCGATTTTGAAACAATCTTCAATGGTGCTACGCTCCTATTGGTCTTAGCGTGATGATATAACCTATAGCCTTCCTCGATAAATGAACTCTTTAACATTGATATAATTTTTCAAATCTGACCTGTACTTCCTGAGATTATCCCCTGCAACCTCATAAACGTTACCTCTTTATAAGTATGGTATAGACTACTAACTCGTGCATGCGGTAGAGGGGTTGGATTTCAAGTGTAGTTACCGGCACACACTTATATGCACTTGATGGCAGGTTTTTAAATTGATACAGGTAGCATGTGGCTCAATGATCAGCGTTGACGTACACAGCGTCGATCGACGTAGGTTCAAATCCTAGCCAATAAGCAAGGAAAAATCATGATATAACTATATCATGGTGGTAGTGTTTTTCTAATTCTGCCTGGACAGCTACCATCCTCAAAAAGAAAATCTATCGTCGTCATGCACCTTTTTTTTTTTAACGTGGGGAAATCCCTTGTGGATACACCACCCTCTCGGGGAAGAGGGTGGGTTATGTCCAACTCGCACGGACTAAAACCCCACGGTGTACGTCTGCCGCTATAGTTGGGGCGGCACGAGATCTCTATAGACTTCATCATGCCGCCCCAGCGGTTGGCCCAGCACCGAAAGCGCCCCGTCTTGTTAGGAGACTTAAATTACTCGTCGGATTTGAAAAAATATTTCAGTGTTTGATAACTCATTTATCGAGGAAGGCTATATCATCACGCTGAGACCAATATGAGCGGAACATCAATGAAGAATGTTTCAAAATCTATTTTTTTTCTTTTGACAGCTTCCGCTGCGTGTTACCTTTAGCCCAAAGTAACTATTCCAAGCAATCGAAGTCGCGAGGTCAGCTAGTTTTGTATAAAGTCTTAAGCGACTTAAATACAGTATACATTTAGATATTCTTAGCGAAAAAGAAAAGGCTCAAAATAACTACAAAAGGTTTCAGACAAACATCTGAATCAGTGTTATAACGAACAAGGCAGAGGTAGACACGTAATTTGATTAAAAAAGCACTTTATTTCTCATTAATGAGAAATGCTCGTTTAAGCTTTAGGTGCCGCTAACCTAAATCTGATCGTCGCTTTCAATTTCCCGCTCTATAGCACAGCGCTCGCTGGATTTATGAATTATAATTAAAACCCTATTAACATTATTACGATATTTATCGATAGGTGACAAAATATCACGAACGTTTTAGTAAAATCTCGAAATAATTGTGTAAGAAACGCTTTGCATAAAATTTCATACGCAGATATTTTTCTTTAAAGGTAAAAATCACGATCAACGAGTTGTATCAAGAAATGTTATAAAAAATGGTGGTAATTAAGTTAGCACTAATACGGTTTTAAATTTAACTACGCGTTTACAACGATTTATGCATCGTGATAGAAATGATTTTCAAAGTCCTTTGAAAAGTGTGATAACTTGTCATTCGAAATCTATACTAGTATTATAAACCTGGAGGGTTTGTTTGTTTGGTTGGTTGAACGTGCGAATCTCAGGGACTACTGGTCCGATAAAAAAAAAATTATGCAGTGTTAGATAGCTCATTTATTGTGGAAGGCTATTGAATATATATTATCCTGCGAAGACCAATAGGAGCGGAGAACCAATGAAGAATGATTAATTTTTTTTTCTTTTGGGAACTTCCGATGCTCGTTGGCGTTAGCCCAAAGTATTAAGAAACTATTCCACACGGCCGAAGACCTGAGCAGAAGCTAGTGTAATATATTTTGGCACTATAATAAGTTGAAAACAGATGTATACATAATTTATTTCTAGTGTAAGCTTATCTGGTTGCGCCGCTTTATGTATGTTTGAAAATTCCCGCATTATGGATTAGGTCACGCCACTTTGAAGCCCGACCAATTAATTGCGATCAGATTACGCCACCCGCCCCGCTTCCCTTTAACTATGGCACATGCTTCTAAGGTAGCGCGACGTCCGCGCCGCCAGTTGTGTTCGCTTGCTATCGTCAGTGTTGTTGTGTCCGCGCCGAGCCGCGCCGCATGCTAACATTTTGAGTTTTCGCATGGTCGAGTGAGAAATAAACGCATCGCTACATACGTGCCGACACATATTACAAACAATAAGTGTTGTGTGGGAGGAAACCCAGTGGAAAGAAACGAGAATCACCTAGCCGGCTAGCCACGTGGAGACTGCAGCGCCGCGAGGTATGTGCCAAATTTCCTTCCTACCCTTGTCTCCCTCTTCGTAGCTGATCGCAATAGTTGAATATCAAATATAGCACCCCCGCATATACAGTCCACTTAATTTAGCATAGAAATCCCCGCACCGCACCCTACGGTGACGTGGGTAACGCATCGGCGTCACCATTATCTGTTTATTTATGGATATAGTAGCCTGGTTATATATTTTTGAACTTAGTTTTTATGAAGAAAGAAATCATATTGTTACGAGATTATGTCACCCATAGTAATGTCGAAACATTCGGAATATTCCATTATATAACGAATAATGATCGAAACGCGCAACCACCTACTATTCCATGCTGCGGTGTCACTATGCCGGAATTACGATTCAGGCAACGTGACGTATCAAAACAACTACGATCACTCGATGTTCGGAAGGCCAGTGGTCCGGATGGTATCCCAGCGGTAGTTATTAAAAAATGTGCAGCCGAGTTGGCTCCAATACTTACGCGCTTATACCGCCTGTCCTACGTCTCTGGTGTCGTGCCCCGGGCTTGGAAAGAGGCCAATGTTCAACCGATTCCCAAGAAGGGAGATCGATCAGATCCTAACAACTACCGTCCAATTGCCGTAACCTCAGTGCTGTGCAAGATCATGGAGCGGATCATCAACACCCAGCTTGTCCGCTATCTGGAGGATCACTCGCTAATTAACGATCGGCAATATGGTTTTCGCCAAAACCGATCAACGGGTGATCTTCTAGCTTACGTACTGCACCGCTGGGGGGAAGCAATTGACAAGCACGGCGAAGCCTTGGCGATCAGTCTTGACATTGCCAAGGCCTTTGATAGGGTCTGGCACCGTGGTCTTCTTTCGAAGCTTCCGGCGTACGGACTCCCTGACAATCTATGCAAATGGATTTCTGGCTTTCTACATGAGCGCAGAATTCGTGTCCTAGTCGAAGGATGTGATTCGCAGCTCATGTCAGTAAATGCTGGAGTTCCTCAAGGCTCTGTACTTTCGCCAACTCTGTTTCTTCTGCATATCAATGATATGTTGCCTTTAGGCCATATTCATTGCTATGCAGACGATAGCACCATCCATGAGTCCTATTACAGCAAGCCTTCTTGCGGTCAGGGAGACACAGAAAAGAGACGGCAGGAACTAGTCATTAAGCTCGACCAATCTTTGCTTCGCATATCAACATGGGGAGCAAGTAATTTGGTTGAGTTTAATGCCAACAAAACACAGGTATGCGCGTTTACCTGCAAGAGATCCCCATTTACCCCCTTCCAGCTCTTCAGAATGTCTCGCTCGCAATGCGAGACAGTCTTAATATCTTAGGCATAGATATTCGCAGCGACCTCAATCCCAGGGATTATATACAGAGTGTGATCTCCACAGCATCTCGGAGACTCGGAATCCTGAACAGGGTGCGACGGTTTTTCACGCCTGAACAGCTATATCTCCTTTATAAGGCATAAGTTCGGCCCTGCGTTGAATACTGCTCGCACCTCTGGGACGGTTCGGCAAAGTACCTCTTGGATACCCTGGACAGGTTGCAAAGACGGGCTGTCCGCATGGTTAATGATGCAGACATTACAGAGTTCATAGAGCCGCTTCAGTTGCGCAGAGACATTGCCTCACTGAGCGTGTTCTACCGTCTGTATCATGGCGAGTGTTCTGAAGAGTTATTCAACTTGATCCCTTCCTCTCCTTTTCATAACCGCACCACGCGCGCTGGTCTTCGGAGCCACAGTTTTACGGTAAATCCTATCTGGGCACGAACTAAAAAGTTCGCAACATCTTATCTTTGCCGTGCCGTGAAGCTATGGAACAATCTCCCGGCCAGTGTGTTTCCTCCTTCCTATGACATGGGGTCCTTCAAGCGCAACGTGAAGAGATACTTACGCAGGCCGGCATGACAGCGGCGACCGGCGAGGGATAGTATGTCTCTCGGTAGTCGCCATTGTTTTTGGATTGTATTGTGCTTACCATCAGGCACAGTACAGTCATTTTGCCGAGCTACGATAAAAAAAAAAAAAAAAAAAAAAGAATGACATATTTTCCATAAAAACAGTTCAGGATCATGGTTACTTTTGATTATTGTCAATGTTTATGAATTAATGATAACTTTCCGCAATCTAAATCAACGATTAGAAACAACAAAACAGTACAATAAATTTTTTACCAAATAACATTTCTTTTTTGTCGTATACGTTATTGTACAATTAGAACACTAGTTTTTGCTCAAGGTTTTGCTCGTCTTAATATAAACTTCATCTATACCTCGGTAACAGTATGTTTTGGATGAAAAGTCTATGTCTTTTTCTGTACTGTTGAGAACGTATTTGAAATAATTAAAGGTAATTCAATTCAATATAATATAAAAGTAAACAGTACTTTAGACTTAAGCTACCAATATAGTATAACAAATTAGCGGATAGCTGCGTACAAAACAAATCTTGTCTTGACGGCCGCGTTATGTGCAATTGATTTTACCCCCAACTCATTAAACTATCGTGTACTACGAACTAAAGAAAATTGTTTATTTACTGTCTATTCCACGCAGTGGAGTGCATTCACTATAACTCATTTAGGTGGTGCCAGCTACTTGAGTGCCAAGTTACCCTTACTAATATTGTAAATGCGAATGTTAGGTTGTTTGTTACGTTTACATGCCTATTTATTCAACCAGTCATCATGAAATTGTGCACATGCTTTCCTAGAGGTAAAGAAAAGGAGGTAGGATAATTGTCATCCTGAGAAAAAATTTACATTTCGGAGAGCGAAGCCGCGAGTAAAAGCAAAGATTTCATAAATATATCTTATTACGAAAAGAATCATTTTTTAATCATATCGAAAAGCATAATAAAAAAAATATACAGCTGAACATATAACGTTCTGCTGTAGGTTAAAATTCAAGGAGTGTCTTTTCATTACAATTTCAATATATTATTTTTAAAAGACACGTAATCTAATTATATTTTCATAATTATGATTCGTGACAACATATCACCTCGGTGGCACCCATGTTTCGGTCAAATCAAAGAGTAATAACATTTCTATTCAGATACGCGACACTATTAAGTGCAGATATTAAGTAATAAACGGCATAAACTGTATTTGTTATTTTGCATAAAGTAACGTTGGCACTTATAGTAAACACTTACCTAAGTTACATAAAATGCTTGGCTACGTAAAGCTATGTAAAACATCTTAACTCAAATGACTTCAATTTACAGCAAACACTCTAAAAACGATTTCATCGAGAATTTTTTCAAAATCAAAGCAACTTGAGACCGCATAAATCATATAATTTAAGCCATAATAAATCATTCCAGAAATTACGTTACTTCACGTAATAAAATGTTCAATGTATTACATCCAAGACAGCGAAAATTAACCAAATTTAAATTATATGATAGAATTTACTTCCTCTATATACTTTATAGCGTTTGTTCACGATCTCATCGGTTGATAAATAACGACGTAGTCTAGTATTATAAACACGCCAAACCCTGCCTCTCAGGGCTGGCTCTCTAGTGCAGTTAACGGAACACACCAACCGGTGCTCGGGGACAGGTTAACTTGAGGGTGGCAGCTAGCCAGGCAGACTCGGAAAAAACCCCACCACCATAATATGGTTTCGTCATGTTTTCCTTCTTCGGAAGATATGACTTAGTTCCAATGATTCGAACCTACGTCCATCGACGCTGTGTCCAAACACGCTATCGACTAAGTCATTATCGCCTCAAAATACTTTGTTTTAGATAAATAAGTTTATCTTAGTCTTGTAGCGGCACGTTGAAGTTATTACTGGTTTCAGCATGAATGGGTCGACTCGCCCGGGGTAGTACCACCCTCTCATAGAAAACTGACGTGAAGTAATAGTGCTTGCATTGTTGCGTTTCGTTCGGTCAGTGAGAGCGACGGAGACCCACCTCCCCTTCCCCCTTCCCACTCCCTCTCCTCTTCCTCCCAAACATAGGCTGGCAATGCACCTGCGACTCCCATGATGTTGCTAGTGTCTATGGACGGCGGTGATCACTTACCATCAGGTTACCTGCCTGTTCGTTTGCCTCCTATAATATATTTAAAAAAATCAAATAGGGAAAGTTTACGGTATGTCATATCTGTGAGCATGGAATCTTCATCGACACCGTTCGCTACGCACGTGTTCCGCGCCCTAAAGTTACGCACTATTATGTAATAATTACTTTATATCTCGTACACGATCATTCAATGCACCAACTGCGCCATTATAAGTTTGATATATTGATATATAAAAACCCAAGATGCGCCGTTAACGTGTCAAAACCGTCCGCAAAAAATGAGCGCACAATTGAGAATTCTGCACTCATTTCAAATAGTCACTCGCGTCTTTGGATTTTTTGTACACTGCTTTGTAAAAACAACTTTAAAAAAATCAGGTTGAATTTGCAAAAACATAAGTTTATGGTATAACTATAATTAGGTATATCGGTGAGTTTTTGGGGACGGTTTTGAGCGTTACTTTTACTCGAGACTATGCATCTTGGGTTTTTATATATCAATGGTTTCATATAAAAAATGTTACATACCAGTATCACGTGTTACATCAAACAACTTCGCTTGAAGATATCGATTCGGCGGTGTACCTTTTGCTAAGAACAAACTCCCTCTATCAGCTGATGTTAGTAAACATACGTTTACTAAAATCTGTAAATGAATGTATCACATAGGTCATTTTGTTGGTTCCTTCTACTTTATATATCGATTAAAAGTTCCTTAACTTGAATAAATTAATAAACACTTAGTCTAAATTATGGTTGTGTCGATTTATAGTTAAACTAACATTTAATATGTTAGTCCACATGATAAAGTCTGGATGGTGCAATATCGCAGCAGTATATTAACTTATATCAATATATATCAAGTGCTTGCATTGTTGCGTTTCGTTCGGTCAGTGAGAGCGCCGGAGGCCCACCTCGCCTCCTCTCTGCGCTCCCCTCCACCCTCCCCACCAGACAAAGGTTGGCAACGTACTTGCGACTCCCCTGGTGTTGCTAGTGTCTATGACCGGCGGTGATCAGTTAACATCAGGTGACTCACCTGCTCGTTTGCCTCCTATCCATTGTATGCCATACGGTACGCCAAATGACGCATATTACAAAATCCTAAATAAAGCAAAAAATA
Source organism: Antheraea yamamai (assembly GCA_036509395.1). NCBI lineage: Eukaryota > Metazoa > Arthropoda > Insecta > Lepidoptera > Saturniidae > Antheraea > Antheraea yamamai. Next base: position 9,495,497 of record AP028449.1, on the reverse strand, counting down.
AATATTGAACTTTAGAATCGTAAATTCGAATACGCATCAGCGGTTGTAAAGAATTGGCAGTGTTGCTTCTGTAGTACAATTAGTAAATCAATGCGTGCATTATTCTTTATAGACATAGGAACATTTGCAACTTGCGATTACTATATGGCGTGGAAGGGTGTACGCGCAGCAAAATTTCATAGCGCTCACTTATTGGTTAGGTCAAAATCAACACACTATTTTTACTCATAATCTTTTCTCATTGACATATACTTGTAATGCCTCATAAGAAAACATTAAAAAGTAAAATTATCTCATTGTCATGAAAATACGTAAGAGAATTAATTCAGATTTCATTTATTCAATTTTAAAACTCTATTTAATATTCTATTCAAAATTCATAACGCTTTTTCTAAAGTCTTTTTTTTTCGAACTTACTACGCTATTGACCTAGCAAGGTCTTAACACCTTCACCAGACTACTAAGGCGAGCGCTTAAGGCACTCAGCAGATAACGTTGGGAATATCCTAATTTTCTAAAGTCTGTTCCAGAACGAACTATATATAGGTAAAACGAAGCGCGATATTTGAATTTAATTGAAATAGATTACACGGAAGTATGAAATATACCGACTTAATGATTTATATTCATTAAGTAACAAAGACGACCACAAAATGGAACTACCATAATCCCTTGTCTATTCATAGAATTAATCAATTCACCAGAGCTCTCAGTCAGCGGGGTGAGCACATAAAGGCTGCTCGCTTTATTACAAATATCAACGCAGGACGTAGTTATTTATTTAATTTAATTTGTGTATATATATAATAAGTCATTTTTAGTATTTATATTAATTTTTATTAGCTCCCAACTTTGTCTGAGTACTATACACAAAAATATACTCATTCAAATAGGTACACTCTTTATTAATGTTATCCATTTTCTAATTACACAACATCCATTTTAAAATTCGCATCTCTGCTACATGTAACTCTTTCTCATCCTTCTTTTTCATTGCCAGAAACTCAGATCCATACAGCATGACTTGTCTTGTGATTGTTCTATATACCTCCCAGACACATTTCACCACTTCATCCACCATGTGTTTATCCTATTCCTTATGGCTTTGTCTATGCCACCGTCATTTGGATCAATGAACCGAGGTACCGAAAATTGAGCAGGTTATAGCAAGTATATACTATATAAGGTTACTTAAGTGTTACAGTCTACTTAAGACGTCGCCATCATTTTCTCCAATAAAAACAATATCATCAAAATGTCTTCTCCTGTATGCCTGATGTTAACGCATCCATAACAAGAAGGAATAAATAAGGGCTTAAAGCTGACCCTGGTGTAGTCCACAGCCATATTGAAATTATCGGTAACTCCAACCTCGGACATAACGTGCGTTTTGGTTGATTACACTTACAAGGAATAAGTTGTAGGTACTTCCCAAGAACTCTTTTCTTTTTCTAAGCACATCACAGAACATTCCGGGGTACTCAATCCTAATACGTTTTTCAGATCAACAAACACCATATGAAAGTTTTTATGTAGAAGCCTATATTTTTCGCACACGTGGCGAAGTGTGAAAATGGCATCTGTTGTCGCTCGTTGAGGCCCATCTCCTCATTGCACAGGTCCGGCGGACGAGGGGGGGCAGCCGGTGTGTACCCGGTCTGTCCCTCTATAGGTAGGAGCCCGGCGGTCACCTTCCGCCGGGCGGACCGTGGGGGCGGCTCTACAAGGTGATTAGCTGGAACGATCCCTTGCCGCCCCCACACAACGGTCTGTCGGTACACCGTGGGGTTTTAGTCCGTGCGAGTCGGACATAACCTACTCTCTCCCCCGGGAAGGTGGTATCCATAAGGGATTTCCCCACGTTAAAAAAAAAAAAAAAAAAAGGCATAAAACCGAATTGATTCTAAACGTTGATTGGCTCATTATTATAAATCAAAAACAAAAATCCAAATATCCTTTATTCAATTTAGGCCCTGAGAAGGCGCTTATGAACGTCAAAGCTATCACCGGTTCGGAAAACATCCCAGTCATCGAGAAGAACCGGCAAGAAACTCGATCTGGTTTATCTCTTCATGTTATATATTTTTACAAAACATAAATAGTTACATTCGTTATTAGTGGATACACTGAGAGGAGCGTCATTACCAGATATCACGATCGTTCACATATTGATCCACCCTATTTTTCCACCCTTTAGATATTAAAACCCGCTTGACATGGTTCTTGAACTCACTATCCGGCAAATCGGTAATATATTTTGGGACTTTGTTATATATATCTATATCTACGTACCTAACAGACTGACTGACGGATGTATGACAAACTATCATACAAATTTGAAAAGCCTTTCTCACCACTATATAATAGGAGCTGAATTTTCAATAATCTTTCCTTAGTGCTTGTTTGCAAAGTAAACGGAACTCGTATGCGAATTTATACGTTCCTAGACACGGTAGTTTGGACTGTGTTTTGATATGTCAATCAGTTACTCTTTTATATATAAGTAATCATTTGATATAATTTAATCATAGAAAATAATAAAAGGTCACGCGCGGCAATCGATGAATCTCTTGTATATAGTAGGGGGTAAGTACCATTGCGCTACAAGTCGTATTTTTAAATATAGCTACACTCATCTAACAAGTTTAAATATTTGTGGACATTTCATTAAAGTTGAATCAGTATAATGGTATAATATACATTAATTCTTAAAATAGGTTCTAGCGTTTGGACGCAATCTCGCCTGATGTATAGTTAAAATGTGGTCCAAAATGGTAAACACGCTAAATCCAATGGGACTGACTCTCAAGTGCAACCGAACATGATCATAATCGATAGACTTTAGAAGGGCGGTAAGCTAGCTAACTTAGAAAAAACCCTAGAATGATATGGCTTCATCACGACGGTTTCCTTTACCGAAAGGTCCGGTTCATTCGCAAGGATTTGATCCTAGGTCGATCGATGTAGTATCTGATCACGCTAAGAACTGAGGCATCATCTCTTCAAACAGCACATTATTCAAATTGAAGACAAAAAATAGGTGGTATTGATTTAAAAAAAAAACGTTAAATTGTTACCTTGTGACAAAGGACATCTATATCCAATTCGTTAGCGACATCTTTAATGAGGTCCATAAATAAATCCGCTTCGTCTAGCTGCCTTTGCGCCGACCCGCTTGGTGAACGTGATCTCTGGAAATAAAACATTATTATATTTTGATTGTAACAACAGTGAAACGCGGTTATCTATTACTAGTAATCGTCTCGTGGTTGACATTTCACCAATTCGTTTTTAGAAATTTCCATATTATTTAAAAAATAAGTATTTCTTTATTTTCTGATAACATTAAAGCTTGTCAATAGCTCGTTTGAGAAACATTGCTCTCATGCTTCTTGTGTATAAATTGTATGATTGCGAAATGTAATAAACCAGAATCACTGTGATTTATCAATGACAGTGATCCGGTACATATTCCTATCACATAATAAACACTAGCAGACCCCGGTACGCGAAACGTCTAACCCTATAAGTAAGTATAAAGTGGTCGAGAGGTCAATACAATAGGAATAAAGTCAATAATTACAGAAACGCAAGAGAGGACACTAGAAGTAGAACGATAGAGATAAAACTATTACAGGAAAATAATTGAATTAAAAAAATACAAAAAATGTCAATGTCACGCGGTGTTCTCAGACGACCACCCATCCAAGTACTGACCGCGCTCGTTGTTGCTTAAATTCGGTGAACGGACGAGAATTGGTGTTGTCAACACTCTACCCGACACAGTGTTTACGTCTACCATTTTTCGCCACACAAAAAGGTTGCCAATCAGAATTTCAAAGCTCTCCTATAAGAAGTATCACTTCAGAAATATAAATAAACTTTTATGACAAAACAAAAGTAATTAACTTTTCATTTCTTATTTCTATATAATACATTTACAAAAGAAAATTATATTTTTAAATTGTTTCGGAGAAAAAGAAAGACCTTCTTGATTCCTTGAATAAGCGCCTCTCGGGCGTAACACAGTCCTATGAAATATACATTTTAATTTAACCCATAAATAAAACAGCGGTTCTTATTTAAGTAATGAAATCTTATTAAACAGAATATTTAGTTATTTTCCCATTTTCAGTTACAACACACACAGTTTGTCATATTGTGAGAGAAACTCTAACTGTAAAGAAAGAAGATGATCCAATTTATTCACCTTAAAGATTCAAACATAGTATACATAGTTACAGTTGGATCCGATAGGTGTCACTTGTAGCGATTTACAGTCTCAAAAAAAGAGATCTCTAAAAAAATTTGAGAGTGAATTTTTACGACGCGTGCACACCGACACTTAAAAACGACATCATGAAGTTGGTTGGTAACTGTGTGTCAAGTTTTTCGTTAGAACTGATAACTATATTCAATGTAGTTATTCAAATATATATAACAAGTCTACAAAAATCTACAAGTGTTTTATTGTCGGTGGACATAAAATATATCTTCATACGTCTTATCTTTGCCGCACCGTGAAGCTGTGGAACAATCTCCCGGCCAGTGTGTTTCCTCCTTCCTATGACATGGGGTCCTTCAAGCGCAACGTGAAGGGATATTTACGCAGGCCGGCATGACAGCGGCGACCGGCGATGGATAGTATGTCTCTCGGTGGTCGCCATTGTTTTTGGATTGTACTTTGCTTACCATCAGGCACAGTACAGTCATTTTGCTGAGCTACAATAAAAAAAAAACAAACATACAGGTGTATTTGTATGTGATTTTAAATTATATATTGTGGTCCATGATAACATTTATTGTGTGTATTCGTGATAAAAGTGATATTTTTTAATTTTACTTTTTAAAGTGAAACTTTTATTACATCGTCTCAAACTTTTTCGTCTGTGTGTTGCATGTCGCATGATGATCGGCCGCGGAGTAGGGATAGTGAAAGGCGCTCGTCAGAGCAGCCAGGGCCAATATGGCGGCGCCTATAGTTCGCAGCAGCTGACCGTGTAGGGTATAGACTATTATTAGTTACATGTCTATAGTGTGAAAAAAAAGTTTCACTATTACCGTGGTTTCATAAAACCACACAATTTTCTTGCAATACACTTTTTTTAATTGTTACATAAATATGAGTTTAACTGTCGGTAAGTAGTCATTTTATTTGTTTATAGATTATTAATATTACATTAGTTTTTGGTGAGATATTGGAATTTCATGTAGTGCTATTTATATTTTATTCATGATCTTGTGTTATTGACTCTATATTTTGTAATATTGGTTGGTTATTATGCACAAATGAAGTGGGTGAGAAATAATACTACGGAACATGGAATCTGGCTTGCCACAAAAACTCCCTGGAAATTTCTAACAAGCGGGCCACAATCTTGTTAGAACATTGAAATGATCGCAAAAAACTTTTAATATCATTAGCAACTCGATGATGGCAGTAACAATCTTGTTAGAACATTGAAATGATCGCAAGAAACTTGTAATATCATTAGCAACTCGATGATGGCAGTAACAATCTTGTTAGAACATTGAAATTATCGCAAGAAACTTGTAATATCATAACTCGATGATGGCAGTAACAATCTTGTTAGAACATTGAAATGATCGCAAGAAACTTGTAATATCATTAGCAACTCGATGATGGCAGTAACAATCTTGTTAGAACATTGAAATGATCGCAAGAAACTTGTAATATCATTAGTAACTCGATGATGGCAGTAACAATCTTGTTAGAACATTGAAATGATCGCAAGAAACTTGTAATATAATTAGCAACTCGATGATGGCAGTAACAATCTTGTGTGGGTCAGATCCCGAACTATTAATTTCGAGATTCCACACTTAGCGGTTGCTGGATTGCGAGCAATAATACGGCGATTTCACGATGAAATTCAACTTTATTTTCACTATTTGCACTTTACAATACTTGTAACTATTCTTGATGACTTCTTGAGACTTGTTGCTTGGTAGACTGCTTGACGCGAACTGTGTTCTGTACTGCGGAGCGCGCCCCTTTAAGGCGGCCGGCGGGACTGCACGGCGGGTCGCGTTGGTGGGGCGGCGATGCGGCGCACGCTCCTTCCCCTTCCACGCCGAAATGTTTTCTATATTATTTATCTTATTCCTAAACTTATTATTTATACAGAACTATACTTATATTCTAAACCTTAAGGGAATGTTAAGTCTTTATTCAATTCTTAAATATAATATATACATCTGTCTAAAATATACTTTAAAACTATGCGTATAGCGTGTCCTACTCGCACTCGCTGTGCGCTCTCTTTCTGGCGCGAGGCCACGCCCACTGTGGTGTTTGTGTTTTGTTTATCGTCCTGCACATTTCTCCCGCCGTACGTCGTTCGTTTCCGGCGACGTATCCTCCATCGGTGCGGGACTTCCTGCTTCTAATACGACGATCTTCTTTGCGGGGCGTCGTAGGATGCCGGTCTTAGTCGCGACGTCTACTGTCCTGACTGCTCCATCGGGTCCAGGATAGGTGGCGCATATGCGCCCTCGGGCCCAGACATTTCGAGGCAGGTTTCCGTCGACGATGAGTACCACGTCGTCTATCTTGAGCTCTGGGCCTCGTCCTCGCGGTTCTCGTCGGTTGCGTAGCTCGGGGAGGTATTCTTTGAGCCAACGTGCCCAGAAAATGTCCGCTAGTCGTTGCGAGCTGCGCCAACTCCGTCGTAGATCGAGGTCTGGGTCGTCGAACTCTCCTGGTGTTCCAACTCGCCCTGAGCCTCCCAAAAGGAAATGATTTGGGGTCAGAGCTTCCGGATCTTCCGCGGTCACTGCGACGTGGGTGAGAGGTCGGCTGTTGACTGTGTTCTCAGCCTCGAGAAGGAGGGTGTGTAGCACCTCCTCGGTCGGGTAACGCTCACGTAGTGTTGTTGCGAGAGCGGTCTTTACGGAACGCACCATGCGTTCCCATGCGCCCCCCATGAATGGAGCGCCCGGCGGAATGAATCGCCAGTCGATCAGGTTTTTCGAAGCCTCTTCTGCTGTAGCTTGAAAAATAGCTTGTCTTAGTTCCTTATCCGCTCCGTGGAAGTTCGTTCCGTTGTCCGACCATAGTTGTACAGGAATGCCGCGGCGCGCTATCATCCTTCGGAGGGCCATAATAGCAGAATCCGCGGTTAAAGACGCTGCTAATTCTAAGTGGATGGCGCGTGTTGTGAGACACGTAAATATAGCTACGTATCTTTTCTGATGGCTTCTCCCGACCGTGATTGTGAGAGGGCCGAAGTAGTCCAGTCCGGCAAACGAGAATGGCCTTTGGTGGTGTGCCAGTCTACACGGTGGCAGGTCTCCGGTGGCCGGTTGGGGCGGAGTGGACGCTCTGATGCGACACAATATGCATCCTTTGATAACGGTTTTCACTGTTGGTCGTAGGCGGAGCACCCAATGTTGTTGGCGGCATTCGTTCACAGTGGTCTCGACTCCGGCGTGGTGTAATCGTCTATGCACGTAGTCGATCCATAGTTTGATGGCGCGGTGGTTACCATCGACTATCAGGGGTCTCTTCAATGTTTGCGGTGCTTCGACGACGGCTCCGATTCGATCTCGCAATCGAAGTTTATTTCCGTCTAGCTCTATGCTCAGTGTGAATAGTCGACTGTCTCGATGTATAGGCTTCCCTTTCTTGAGAGCGTCGAGCTCTTCTTTGAACGATTCTTGCTGTGTTGTTAGAAGAATGAGTTCTTCTGCTCGCCTTAGTAGGTCGGTAGTGAGCGGTCTGTGTTTTATCACGGTTGTTTTAGGAATTTTGCCGTAGACTTTCGCTGCTATTTTCCGGGTTTTCTTCCATTCTGGATCAGAGTCTTTGTTCTTTCTGAAGTTTACAGCTTCTTTCGGTTGTCTGCATAGCTCGATGAACTGAAGCGTTCTTGCGGCGGAGCGTAAGTACCTCTCCCAACGTGAAAATCGGGTGACGTCCGGCAGGGCTTCGATGGTCCGAGTGGTGGTTGATTTTGATATCGTATGTACCTTTTCCTCTTCCGTGGCTATGGTTGTGATTTCGATACTGTTCGGCCACGTTTCCGGTTCTCCCCAGAGAAATTCAGGACCGCGAAACCATCGGTGATCTCGATTGAAGTGGTCTGGTGGGTTTCTAGTAGCGTCGTCCGCTACGTTTAACTTTGTAGGTATCCATCGCCATTCGTTTCCTTTAGAGCTCTCTTCAATAGCTGCGATGCGATGTGCGACATAAGGTTTGAAGGCTCTGGCGCCTGTTTTTATCCACGATAGCGTTGTGCGGCTGTCTGTCCAGTATGTGGTAGATTGCGGTTGCCTTTCGTGTTCCTGTTTTATTGCGGCGGCCATGCGTGTTCCCAATACCGCGGCCTGTAGCTCTAGTCGCGGTATCGATGTTAACTTCAACGGCGCGACTTTAGCTTTCGCGGCGATGAGGGTCACGTTGATCTGTCCGTCTTCGGTGGTTGTACGCCAGTATAGTGCGGTGGCGTATGCTGACTCACTCGCATCGGTGAATACGTGTAGCTGTAGCGATGCTGAAGCGGCGAAGTTCGGGTAGCACCTCGGTATTGCTACTGCGTCGAGTTGTTTCAGGTGTGTCAGCCAGTTCACCCAGCTCGTAGCTAGGTCTGGTTCCAGCTGTTGATCCCAGGCGATACCGCGTCTCCAAACTTCTTGTAATATCTGCTTAGCCCGGATGGTTACTGGAGAGGCTAATCCCAGTGGATCAAACAGCGACATAACAAGTTGTAGTGCTTGTCTTTTCGTAGGTGTGTCACCTTGTAGTAGCGCAGGTGAAATTCTCGACATGTTTAGGTTAAACGAGAGTTCGTCTTTGTTCGGATCCCATATCAAGCCTAGTACTCGTTCGGTGAGCGTGCTGTCTCGTAGGTTGATCTGTCGTTCTATCTCTCGTTCTCCCAACGCCTTAAGTAGATCTGTCGAGTTCGATGTCCATTTGTCGAGTTTGAAGTGCGCCTGTTTGTGTATTTCACGTACTTCTCTAGTAATTTTCACTGCCTTTTCTATATTTTCGAAACTGTCGAGATAGTCATCCATGTAATGTTTCGTTAGGATGGCTTTCACTGCTTCGGGGTGATCGTGCTTATACCGCTCGGCGTTTTTGTTCATAGCGTAGATAGCTGCGGCCGGAGAGCTCGATGCACCGAAAATCAGTGTCTTCATTCGGTACTGTTCCGGAGGCTTATCGTCCCGGCGGCTCCCTCGCCACAAGTATCGGAGGGCGTCTCGGTCCTCTTCCCGGAGTTCTATTTGCATGAACATCTCTGAGATGTCTGCGGTTACTGCTATGCGGTGTTGACGGAAACGCATTATAACTCCCGGTAGTGGCTGTAGTAGATCTGGACCTGTCAATAGCTGGCTGTTGAGCGATACTCCTCCTGTTTTTGCAGCGGCGTCGTGTACTACTCTGAGCTTATTCGGTTTTGCCGGATTAAGCACGGCGAAATGAGGCAAGTACCATATTCTCGGTCCCGTTGGTGCTGCGGGGACTGGCTCGGCGTACCCTTTACTTATCAATGATTCCATCTGTTCCTGATACTTCCTCTTGAGGTCGGGATCTCGATCGAGCTTGTGTTCTATGTTGAGAAGTCTCTTTAAAGTGTTGTTGTAATTTTCCGGAAATGCGGCGTCCGGTGATTTCCACGGCAATGCTGTCCGAATTCTGCCTTCCGGTGTTATTGTAGTGTTACTATCGAAAATGCGTAGCGCTCTCTCGTCTGGATCGCTGCTGGGTTTCTTTGGTTCTACGTAGAGCGCGTCTTTCGTTATGTAGTCTCTTATCATTTCTTCTAAACGATCGTCGGTGTTGATGTGATTGATGTAGTCGATTTTACGTCCCAGTGTCCGAGTTGTGTTGCCGTGCACGACCCATCCTAGTGGTGTTAGAGATGCCACTGGTTGGTTTTTCTTTCCAGAACGTACTTCTGACGCTATCAGGAGATGCCAGTTATCTTGACCTATTAGAATTCTTGGTCTAGCGTCTATGTGTTGGATATGTTTCGCGACGTCGTGGAGATGTTTAAGATTCGTCACGGCCTCCTTAGGTATTCGCTGCGCTGCTAGTTGTAGGTTGCTGACCGTGCGTGCTTGTATTGTTTCTTCACGGTTGTTCGTGCCCCGGGCGGTGAAACTGACTTTGCTCGATCTTAAATCTGTCCCGGAGCCTCCGTTGTAGGTTAAAATGTGTAGCGGTTCATCCGGTCCGGTGGCTCCGATTTGGTCGGCTAGAGCTGCATCTATGAGTGTGATTGTCGATCCATCATCCAAGAGGGCATGTGTGTCCGTCGCTCCCGCCGGTCCGGAAATACGCACCGGTATGATTTTCAAGTAGGCGACTTGAGGTGACCACGCTGAGTTGACTTTTTCGTTAGTCGACTCTGTTTCTTTTTTCGACGGTTTCACGAAGTGAAGCAATCTGTTGTGGGTGTACACGCAACCGTTTGTGTCGCACTTCCGGGGTCGACAGCTGTGTACCTTTGTGCGATGTCGTAGGCACCGGAAACAAAGGTTGTGCTTTTTTGCTATGTCCCATCTTGAGTTCACATCCGCTTTCTTGAATACGTCACAGTCCGCGATGTTGTTCTGTCCCTGTCGCTTGCACAGGTGACAATTCTTACTATCCTGTTCTTCGTGGACTGTGTGTACTCGCTGTTGGCGACGTGCGTAGGTGTCAGGCAGGGGACGGTCGACGATGTGTTCAGGAGGTGCGAACGGGCTACATAAATCGGCTTCTCTTCTTATGAAGCGGCTAAACTTCATAAGGTCTGGTTCGCCTCTCGGCTGTGATGCTGCAAATTCGTACCACTGTCTTTTTAACGTCGGTGTTAGTTTCTCGATGACGTGTCTAGTTACTTCCGGGTTGAACAGGTAGTGAGCGCAGTCGAGAGCTTGTAATGTAGCGACAGCATTCTCGATTCTCGTAGAAAAGGTGCAGAGCTCTCGCGGCGATTCTGTGAGCTTCGGAAGTGTTCGTAGGCGTTCGAGTTCCGCAGTAGCTATCGATTCGGGACGTCCGAAGCGCATCTCTAATGTTTGTATTATCCTTGAGGGGTCGGTGCTTGTATTTAGTGGCCCCAGTACGGCTTCTTTTGCGATCCCTCGGAGGCTTCTCCTCAGCCGTGACCTGTTGTCTACTGCGCTGAGTAGGTGTGCGGACTCGTAGTAGGCCGCACGGAAATTCAGCCATTCTTGGTGAGATCCGTTGAAGGTTGGTAGTTCGCAGTTTCTTGGCTGACGATTTGCTGTTTGTACTGCATACATGATGTTCGATGCTAATTCGTGTAGATCAACTCTTTGATCTTGCTGTGTCGCAACTGTGGCTATCAGAGTTGCGCCGGAGTGTTGTTGTACCGGCGGTGCGTGCCATGGTGAGGCGATAAATTCTGTACGAGGCACGTGTTTGCTGTTGACATCTAGGAGTGGTGCTGTTGTTGTTTCTGCGGGCCGTGATCCGGTTATGATCACTGGCTGCTCGATATGTGGCAGGGCTCGTGCTTCTGTTTGTTGATGTTGTAGCTGTGGCTCCGGTGCTGAAGTCGGTGGCGGTGGAAGCGCGGCAGTGGCTCCCGCCGGTGTAGCTGCCTTATCATCCCAGGATACGGCGGCGATCGCTGGGGTTTGATCTGTCGGCGGCTGGACTGTTTCCGTCTCTTCAGCTTGATAGGGCCTTTGATCTATCGCGACGAGTTCTGAAGTGTTAAGCCATGTGTGGATGCGTTGGTTGTTGTTCATCGCTGTATCTGTTGATGATATGTCGTCATAGTCATCGTTTTCGCTCGCCTCTGCCTCTATTTCTGCAAGCGCTGCATTGGCTAATTGTAACTTCAATTTTAGTACTTTAGCCTTGGCTTTGGCTAAACGTACTGACTTCGGAGCTCTGTTTTTCTTTGATTCATTTTCACTTCGGTGTGTTCTGTTTCCTTGACTGTTCGCTGTGGATTTTGCGACTTGCGGCTTGCTGAGTGGCGTCGCTTCTGTTACTGTTTGTTGATTGGACGTCGTAGTTGTTTGTTCGGTCGACGTCGTTGCGGTTACATAGGTCGTCGTTAGAGTGGCCGACGTTCCCGTAGTGAATTCTGTTGACTCCGTAGTGGCTTCTGTTGTCGCTGTAGTCGACGTAGTTGTTGCAACCGGCTGTTCGGCTTGCCTGCCTGTCGATCTTGTTACGGGCATTGTAGCGCAGTTTCTGTGTTGAATTTTCTACTATTCGGCGATCTTGCTCGTAGATCCGGCTCACGAAGGACCAGACGATGTGTGGGTCAGATCCCGAACTATTAATTTCGAGATTCCACACTTAGCGGTTGCTGGATTGCGAGCAATAATACGGCGATTTCACGATGAAATTCAACTTTATTTTCACTATTTGCACTTTACAATACTTGTAACTATTCTTGATGACTTCTTGAGACTTGTTGCTTGGTAGACTGCTTGACGCGAACTGTGTTCTGTACTGCGGAGCGCGCCCCTTTAAGGCGGCCGGCGGGACTGCACGGCGGGTCGCGTTGGTGGGGCGGCGATGCGGCGCACGCTCCTTCCCCTTCCACGCCGAAATGTTTTCTATATTATTTATCTTATTCCTAAACTTATTATTTATACAGAACTATACTTATATTCTAAACCTTAAGGGAATGTTAAGTCTTTATTCAATTCTTAAATATAATATATACATCTGTCTAAAATATACTTTAAAACTATGCGTATAGCGTGTCCTACTCGCACTCGCTGTGCGCTCTCTTTCTGGCGCGAGGCCACGCCCACTGTGGTGTTTGTGTTTTGTTTATCGTCCTGCACAAATCTTGTTAGAACATTGAAATGATCGCAAGAAACTTGTAATATCATTAGCAACTCGATGATGGCAGTAACAATCTTGTTAGAACATTGAAATGATCGCAAGAAACTTGTAATATCATTAGCAACTCGATGATGGCAGTAACAATCTTGTTAGAACATTGAAATGATCGCAAGAAACTTGTAATATCATTAGCAACTCGATGATGGCAGTAACAATCTTGTTAGAACATTGAAATGATCGCAAGAAACTTGTAATATCATTAGCAACTCGATGATGGCAGTAACAATCTACCAGAAGATTGGTCGCCAAAAATAATATAAAATATATTACATTGTTATTTGATAAATAGTTTTTTCTACTAAAATTCAGTGTCTTACCTAATTATATATACGAATATATAGAAAGCTACTTTTAAATCCTTACAAAGTTAGTTATAATTTTTTATTTAAAACGTTATCAATTGCATTTAATGTCTTATTTTAAGCTGAATAAGTACAACCCCATATGTGCTTACATAAGTACACACATATATTTTTTAATTGTACCATTTATTTTTTCCCCTCATCTCACATAAAAAATAACGTTATAATCTCGAATTTTTAGCGACTCAGCATCCTATAATTTTTAATGAAATATGTTTCTATTATATTTACAACTTATTAATGCATGTGGCAGTGCGAGTGGCTACCGGGTCCGTCATTTAATTAAATGTATAAAGCGTGGCGTTCCGCCAAGATATTAAATTTCCTTTGGCCCGAATTCTGTGAGTTCGAATTGCGACGGAGAGCGCAAAAGCGCTATTAAGGATTTACTACGCTGTTTATTGCTTATCGTACATATATGTGTGTTATAAGTTCATTCATATTGAGGAAGAATACTGCAGTCCAACAAAAATGTACACCTAAATGTATTTGTTGGTTCATCTATGAAATTCTGACCTCAAATTAAATTTAATAAAAAAAATGTGTGCAGTTGATAAACGGTAGGAATAAAACTTATTTTATGAAGTTATACTTCTTTTGGCGCGTTAGGGAAAAATCATGAGAGTAATTTTTTACGATGCGCGCGCACACCGTCACGAAAAACCTACACCCTGAAGTTATTACTATGAGCGCGCACACCGTCACGAAAAACCAACACCCTGAAGTTATTACTATGAGCGCGCACACCGTCACGAAAAACCAACACCCTGAAGTTATTACTATGAGCGCGCACACCGTCACGAAAAACCAACACCCTGTAGTTATTACTATGAGCGCGCACACCGTCACGAAAAACCAACACCGTGAAGTTAACTATAGTCAACATTTTGTTTCTTTGTATTTGTTGTTTGTATTTCTTTGTATTAAAACTTTCAATGTATTAAATACCTTTTTTCTATTGTTAGTGTCGTTTTTTCTACAAACATAGAGTAAAGCGAAAGATAAAATTTTTGAAAAGATTTTTGTCTTGTTACGCCAAAGAAGTATAACTTCTAACGCGTGTACATAAGTACACACACACTTTTAAATAAAATATTGATATTAACGATACACGTGAACTATACACCACGCTGGTTACATTCGTAACCTTTTCCCAAGACTTTTAATACGTAGCTCAGGCGCACACACTCCAACAACATATACGTACTATGTAAAACACTTACAACGTTCGCAACAAAGCAAGTATTAAGTAGTGCAATATATGAAGAGACCGCGAATATACGAAACACTGTATTAATGTATTCTATCTCATTCTTTCACAAGGTAAATATTATAGACGTATATGTTTGTCACTTTTCCGTTTGATTGAGTTTAAAAACACATGTGAAAAAACACTTTAAAAAACGAGTTACGTGTTATTTAATAGAAACATAGCCTAAACACTTTTCGACTTTTCTCCTATTTTGTTAAATAGCCTTCTTTTGAATGACGAGAGAATACAAGTTAATGGCATTCTATATATCTATACAAATAAAATGGCGGAGAATGAAAAGAGGCAATGTGTAAACAATTTGTGGAGAAATTGTTGTGAGAGGCGCGCCGTATACATTAAACGCTAACGCTAACTACAGAAAGTTCAGCATACAGTATGAAAGCGAAAACTCAATCTATATATACAATGATAGAGGTCGGTCGTTGTGCGTGTATCACGCAAAACAACTACTGGTAAAATTCGATCAGCGTACTTCTTAGATACTTGCTATTTATCTAAAAAAGTAATTATCAAATAAATAATTATTTAAAACAAAGCTATTAAACTTTTAATAACTAAGATTTTACAGATATTACGCGTCCTGTGATGTGTTTCATGGAAATAAAGCCTCTCTCTATATATCCGCCAAAAACGAATATAACTAGTTATTTTTATGAGTATGTATGTTCGTAAAAATAGATTAATTATGAAAAGATAAACCAAATCGCCTTTCTTACTGCTTCTTCTCGGTATATTTTCCGAACCCTGTGGTAGTTTTGACGTTCATAAGCACCTTGCCTTGACCTTCCACCTTCACTTGAGTAAAGTATTTTTGATTTGATGTGGTGCTTAAGTTTTCACTTCTGTATATAGAATATGCAGTTAAAAATGTAAAGGACGTCACGGGTAGCAGCTAGTGTAATCATAAAACGATAATATACACGACGTATATTATTCTTGCAAAAATGTACGCTACATCATTTCCCATTTTAACGGTCTTTCAAAGAATTGACAGGTTGACGTTCAGTCACCATTTTGATTCATTGCATGGTCATATTGTAGAGAGAAGATTTGATCTCATTTTCTTTAGGATATAGGACTACATTCATCGCTCGCGACGCGACCGTCATTCCTCTGCGGATACCAAGTTTTCACTGAGCGTATTTACCGCTTGCACGCACACTATAAATATAAACTCTATGAAGTGGCAGAGCCACGCGGAAGCTCGGAAGCTATTACTGGTTTCAGCATGAATGGGTCGGCTCGCCCGGGGTAGTACCACCCTCTCACAGAAAACCGACGTGAAGTAACAGTGCTTGCATTGTTGTGTTTCGTTTGGTCAGTGAGAGCGCCAGATACCCACCTCCCCTCCCCCTCCACCTTCCCCACTCGTCCCTCCCCCAAACACAGGTTGGCAACGCGCTTTCTACTCCCCTGGTGTTGTTAGTGTCTATGGACGGTGGTGATCACTTAACATCAGGTGACGCACCTGTTCGTTTGCCTCCTATGATATAAAAAAAAGCTCAAAAACTTTATCTCTTTATAATATTAGTATAGATAATAGACTTAATCTAGACTAAATCGCAGAGGGTTTCTAGTTTTAATAATTTCAAAAATTACATCGTATATTCTGCGAACTTGACGATGATTTTTATAAAGTTTGTACAAAAACAGATAAAAAACAATCACATCATGATAATAATGTGTTTCTTATAACAATTTCTTATATTAACAAATAGCTGACCCGTGCAACTTCGTTTGCAGCAAATCGGTTATTACCGGTTTCAATTGTATTTTAAACGCATTTAAAAAAAAACCTAATCACCAATTGCAGCTATACCTACCGTTTCCAATTGTGAATCCAAACTACCCAGAGACTCACCCAAAAATACCCTGTTGGTATGTGAGTACTCTTTTAAAATACGCCGAGAACCCGTTTGCAGCATCACCTACCGGGTCCAATTAAGATAAAATATAACCTACATATATTGGCGATAAATGTCTTCCCGATAACCTTTGAGTTACTCCTGCGCCACTCATCTCCGTACCCATTCACAATTAGCGTACATCCAGCGGCAGCGTCAGGACAATAATTTTGCAGGCTTATAGTTTATATTTCGCATTATCTTCTGAATAACTTCATCAATTAACATTTTCTACATTAAACTTCTATTTTGATTTAGTTGTTTGATCTATAAGAAATTGTAAAGTATACGTAAAATCTGCATCCACACTTAATCTCTTCAAATTTATTTTGCTTTTGACATATAAACCATCTTTTTACTTGAAATATTAAACTTAGATATATGGTGTCGTAGACTTTTTCATAAAAGTAACGAATATTTTTGCTATAGATTTTATTTTTTTATTCCAAACTCTTCAAGCAGCGCTCGCTATATTATAGATTTTTACACCGAGATCAGTCACATTTTTTGAAATTAATTATTGAAAATATATATATATTTGCCATATTTAAAAAATATGTTGCTATAGCACAAAGAAAACTTTACCAAAATCCGTCAATAATTTCATTTACTACAAATTTTTGACTTTTATCCGTTATCTTTGAGAACTCCTTGTGTTGTATGGGACAAAAAGTATCCTAGATGTTACTTTATAATATAAGTTATCACTGTGTCAAAATTGGTTCAGTATTTCGGAGTGATACGTGTATACAGAAACAAACAGATAGACAAAAATTCTAAATTAATAATTTTTGGCTTCTATAACGAAAACAAAGTCTACCCCGATTATAATTTTCAAAAAATATTTAATTTACAGATTTGACCTTGTTACAGTTTTATTATATGTATGTATAGATAATATTATAAAGTTTGTTTGCTTGAACTCGCCAATATCAAGAAATACTGGTCCGATTTTAAAAACTTTTGGCTTTTATAACGAAAACAAAGTCTACCCCGATTATAATTTTCAAAAAATATTTAATTTACTGATTTGGCCTTGTTAGAGTTTTATTATATGTATAGATATTAATATTATAAAGATTGTTTGCTTGAACTCGCTAATCTCAAGAAATACTGGTCCGATTAAAAAAAAATGTAGGGTTAGACAGCTCATCCATCGAGGAAGGCTATATAATATATATTACCACGCTAAGACCAATGGGGCCGGAGTACCGATGGAGAATGTTCCAAAATGGAGGTTATTTCGTGTTCGGAGGCCAAAAGTAACTGTTACATGTGGACAAAGTCGAGGGCAGAAGTTAGTATATTACATCGGTGTCTAAATTACTATCTTACGAAATTTAGTGAAAATCAGTCTAGTAGTTTTTGCGTAGATTTCTTCTCTTTTGTGTTTTCTTAAAAGTAAAATAAACAGACATACGAATGTGATATATATGTAAAACATGGCCTAAATGTTATACCGGTGTATAAACTACTACCATGCCAAATTTCGTCAAAATCCGTTCAGTAGTTTTTGCTTGAATCCTGTACAAACTACAAACAGACAGACAGACAGACAAAAATTTTAAAAACTATAGAAATGTGTTCTGTCTTTGATTGTAAATCCTCCCAGAGTATTTTTTCTTTAAAATATTTAATATACAGATTTCGTCCCGTTAGCCTTTTATTATATGTAAAGATGTATAGATTTATCGCCAAAATAGTATATTTTAGCAATTACTTGATAGAATCGTATTTAGAATATGCGTTATTAGATTCGTTTGGAATAATTTCAAAATATTAAACCAAATATTGAATAGGTTGATTACAGGAGTAATTAATTTTTCTTCCAACCCCCTTATATTTCTTTTTCCATAACATCTAATCAAAACCCGTTAATTCTAAATCCGACCAAAAGAACCAACGTTTCGTTCGACTGCACGTATAGCGCAGTGCTTTACCACCACTGCCGAGCTACGTGTTTTGGGTTCGTATGTCATACAGGACAATACATATATGTAATCCTGAAATAATTGTTCTGAGTTTCAGCTCTTTTATACTATACAAGCTGTGCCCGCGACTTCGTTCGCGTAGAACCTAATGTACAAAACAGTGACTAATGAAATCATCTGAACTTTTCGCTGGGACTAAAGTCGCGTTGGCATTAAAATTATTATAACTATACATAGACCAAACAGATTTGAATGAAACAAAAACTAAATGTTACTAGAAGATATGATTTTCTTGAAAATGCGTGTTCAGACAGACAGACGTTTCTAAAAATGATTAAAATGTATTTTATTACTTATCTTTAGAAATCTGCAACAACGTTATCATTACATAGTATAAAACAAAGTCCCCTTTTTTTTTAACTTGGGGAAAACCCTTATGGATACCGACCCTCCCGGGGGAGAGAGTGGGTTATGTCCGACTCGCACGGACTAAAACCCCACGGTGTACCGACAGACCGTTTTGTGGGGGCGGCAAGGGATCGTACATGCTACTCAACCTTGTAGAGCCGCCCCCACGGCCCGCCCGGCGGAAGGTGACCGCCGGGCTCCTACCTATAGAGGGACAGACCGGGCACACACCGGCTGCCCCCCCTCGTCCGCCGGACCTGTGCAATGAGGAGATGGGCCCCCCGGCCCACCCCCTCAGGTCCGGCTACGGTGGCGGGAGGAGTTGGGCAAAGCGCCGCCTCCTCCCGCCTGTCCTCCTTTAGCGGAGAGGGCCACTTTGAGGATCTGCCTCGCGGGCCCTCTCCGCCTCCTCCTTCTGCGAGATGACGTCCTCGCAGAAGGAGGACATCGCTCGCCACGCCTGTTCGCTGCCGAGCATGGCCGAGACCACGCTCGGCAGCGATAAGTCCGGTCCTACCGCCGCCGCCAGAATGCGGCGCTGCTCCCCCCACGCAGCACACTCAGACAGAGTGTGTTGCGCGGTATCTTCGGCAGCACCGCACTCGTGGCAGGCGGCGGTTGGCTCCCTGCGTGCGATCCGGTGCAGGTACCACCCGAAACAACCGTGTCCGGTGAGTATCTGCACCAGTCGGAACGTCAGGGAGCCCCACTCCCTTTCCATCCACGCCCGCAGGACCGGGCGGACGGCGTCCACAGTGAACCGCCCGAACCGCTCGTCCGCCAGGTCCTGCTTCCATCTTTTGACGGCGTCTCCCCTGAGACGCCGTCTCTCCGCCTCTATCTCCCTGGGAGCCGGAGGCTCCCCCTTCGTCTCCTCGCCGCCGTGAACTCGTACACGGCGGCGAGAACTCCTGCCTCCAGCTCCCAGGGCAGGGAGCCGGCGAGCACAAAGGTCGCCGCTGAGGACGCCGTGCGGTACGCCCGGATCGCCCTCAGTGCCATCGTGCGCTGCGGATTACGCATCGCGCGCACGTTGGCGGCACCGAGGGCGTCGGCCCACACCGGTGCCCCGTAGGCGGCCATCGCCCGCACGACTCCCATGTAGAGTCGGCGGCACCCGGCGCCAGGCCCCCCTATATTAGGGAGCAACCGGCCGAGTGCCGCCGCCGCCCCAGCAATTCGCGGTCCGAGCCCCGCAAAATGGAAAACAAAGTCCCCTACCGCGTCTGTCTGTCTGTCTGTCTGTTCGCGATAAACTCAAAAACTACTGAACGGATTTTCACCAGTGGATAAAGTGATTCATGAGGAACGTTTTGGTATATAATTTGTCAAGGATTTTTTTATAATCAGGGCGGGACAACGTCTGCCGGGCCCGCTAGTTTTTTTACAAAAATCTAAAAAGTACAGACACGTTAGATTTACATTTTTATTATATCTATAGATAGGTGTTAGGATTATTCCACGATCTCTTTTCTATTACTTTATTTTATGTATAAAAATATTGATATTAATTCACTTCTATTACATTCAGTTATTACTGTCTAATACCTATGAAAAAGCTTACTGATATTTATCCTAAATAATGCTCTGGAATATGTTCTATCTACTTGTGAAAGTCTACAAAATCGGTTCAGCCGTTTCGGAGTTTAGACTGGACAAAGAATATACACTCTAATTCTATTTATTTGTATAGATTGTACTCGTTACTTAAGTGGATAATGTTTATAAATATTTATAATACGTAGTAACAGTAAGAAGACATATCAATTATTACGGGCACGTACACTCGTGCCGAAATATCTGTAATAAGGAATTCAATCTGGACTCGACGGGACTAATTCAAGCGTTATGGAATCGCCCGGGCTCCGATATGAATATATTTCATAACCTAAATATCTATGCAAAAGAAATGTCGGCGATGTGGATTCTATGTTGATTGTGAAAGGCACATGGGGTTGAAATGTATTAGAACATGTGAAGAACTATTTTACATGATTCATTTTTGGAACACTATGAGGGTTATTCTATTGTTTTAATATCCAACCATATTCTTATGTAACGACGTATTTAAATGAGGTAAGAATAGTTTGGAAAAGTAAAAGTTCAACATCCAATATATCTGTAGAATAAACTTGATTGATTAGATCTGCAGCGGAAAGTCAGGAATCGTGCTACTCTACGTAGTCCTGCAAAACATAAAACTACTGGCTTTCGAATTAGTTTTAGATATCAGGTCACAAAATACTAAAACAACATACACCTAAAGTATACATGTAAGGTGGCAGAGCCACGCTGAAGCTATTATTGGTTTCAGCACGAATGGGTAGTACCACCCGACCCACAGAAAACCAAAGTGAAGTAACAGTGCTTGCATTGTTACGTTCCATTCGGTTAGTGAGAGCGCCGAAAGCCCACCTCCCCTTCCTCCCTCCCCCAAACACAGACTGGCAACGCACTTGTGACTCCCCTAGTGTTGCTGGTGTCTGTGGACTGTGGTGATTACTTAACATCAGGTGACCCAACTGTTCGTTTGCCTCCTATGATATAAAAGAAAAAGAAACACCTACCGATTCAAAACTCAGTATCCATATTCAATTTCAGTTCAAAGTTTAAAACTTTTCTGCTCTCGTAAGTTAGTCTGTTAGTTTTGTTACTCTTCAACTTTTATTATTTGCTATGTACATATATTTATGAGTGGTTTTTGCCGGGCTTTAGGTCTGTCATGAAGTGGCTTTTATATTTTATTCATAGTCTTGTGTTATGTGGCTCTATATTTTGTAATATTGGTGGCATTCTACGTAACAGTTCCGTTATTGTACATAACAGAAGTGTATGGAAAAGAATACCACGAAGCATGAATTCTGAGATGCCACAAAAACTTCCCGGAAAGTTCTGACAAAGGAGGTCACCATCTTGTTAGAAAAATGAAACTATTGCAAGACACTTGTCGTATTATTGACACAATTGATAAGACACTACTACTAGTGGTAGTTTTGACGTTCATAAGCGCCTTCTCAGTGCCTAAATTGAATAAAGGATATTTAGACTTTGATTTTGACTCGAAAATGGCAGTAATAATCAGGAAGATCGGTTGCCAAAAATAAAATAAATACGTAAATTTATTGTTACCTATTATTATTTATATGTATTTATTATATCATAGTTCATATTTAACCAAATTATTTTTCAACATAGAAATATAACTCCGCAATGCATTTCGTGAATAGTTCAATACATGGAACACGACAGAATAATGCTTGTGCATATAAAACTCTCTGGGTCTCGAGTGAAAATCAGCGCTGGAGGACTAACTCTCTCTATACACAGATATACTAATCCTGAATGAATTCTATGCCAAAATTCAGGAGGTTACTATTTCGGCTGTATCTATTTAAATGTATTTGCGTCTGTATTGTATGTACAGTTTCTAATGAATAATTGTATCCAAGTTTGTGTTCCAAATGAATGCGTTTTCTTTCTATTCTTTTTTTTTAATTTAATTCGGTTAAGTGACATCACTTTACCTAATGGTATCTTAAAACAACGGGAACCACCAAGCATTGTAGAATCTGTTGACAGTCGTCGCTGTCGCTACACTGTTTGATCCCAAAATGTGACAAACTTAAAGATTCATTGCGATAATAATCCAATCAGGCACAGACAGCACAGAAGCACTTCGTACGGCTGTTCGATGGGAACCAATTGCCATAACCTATAATAGTTATTTTTGTCCCATTTGCGGTTGGCCTGAAGGGCTTTTACAGTTTCACCGGGATTTTTAGGCGAGCGCCCGTATGGCGATCAGCTCAAAGGTAGACGGGCGCGCCTCTGTCTGGGCTAGTTACATTGGATGGACTAACGAGCTATTCATCTAAGGTAAGCTAATCATACCTGTAAGCATTGGTGAGATACATAAGCGTATCTTAATACCTAAAACAGTGTTTTTTCTACGTTAATGTTTAACCAAGATTTCTATATCTACTGATTACAATGTCTCTGATACATAATATTTCTAAATCAAGCATATAATAGTTATAGATATAGATTTAGAGTATTTTTTTTTATATCATAGTAGGCAAACGAACAGGTGGGTCACCTGATGTTAAGTGATCCCCACCGTCCATAGACACAACACCAGAAGAGTCGTAAGTGCGTTGGCACCCTGTGTTTGGGGGAGGGGGAGTGGGGAAGGGGGAGGGGAGGTGGGTTATCCGGTGCTCTCATTGACTAAACGAAACGTAACAATGCAAGCGCTGTTACTTCAACTCGGTGTTTCTGTGGGTCGGGTGGTACTACCTCGGGCGAGCCGACCCATTCATGCTGAAACCAGTAATAGCTTCAGCGTGGCTCTACTACCTACGTCATTTTCCGTATTTCATACTGACGTCGCACTAACTGAATTCAGTTAATATATTTTCATGTTTAGCACAATAATTATATCGAATAGGGAACGTGAATTAGTAAGTATAAAGTTTATATCGACTTGCCCTAACCCCCCGCCCACGTTCCCGTACGGGCGGGCGCGACACGCGTCATAAAAGACTATGAATAAGTATTGTAGAAGGTTCAGAGAATTATTTCGCGAATTAACTTCTCGTTTTTTAGCGTCAGTTAAAATGATAAATGTTATTTATGCTTACAGGTTACAGTTATTTATACTTTAGGGCTAATTTATCAAAAGTTTAATTATTATCTCTACATATAAATAAGAATGTAAATCTGACGTGTCTGTACATTTGAGATTTGTGAAAAGAAAATGTTTCAGGTGTCTTAAAATAAGTAATAGAATACATTTTAATCATTTTTCGAAATGTCTGTCTGTTCTCACAAAGAAAATGATAAGGCATATTCTCGAGTAGCATTTGATCTTGGTTTCATTAAAATCGGTTCACTCTATCAAAAGTTATTGTAATTTTAATGACGATGCGACTTAAGTGCTACAGAAAAGTAAATAAGCAAATGGACTTAATACATTCAGGTGATTTTATTAGTCACTGTTTTTTTTACATCAGATTCCACGCGGGCGGAGTCGCGAGCACAGCTAGTTGTAAATATGAATGTGAGTTTGTTTGTTTGTTGCGCTTTTCACACCCTTCGCGGGGTGGTAGGGTGTCTGTACCCGACTGGATCGCGACCACCGTACACCAGGTGGAACACCCGCTATAGTGGCACGTTTGGGCGTGTCGCGTTCCGGGATCAGCCGGTGTATATCCAGCAACCGGGGGGGGAGGGCAGTTTCAGGCCGGCATGACAGCGGCGACCAGCGATGGATAGTATGTCTTTCGGTGGTCGCCATTGTTTTTGGATTGTACTGTGCTTACCATCAGGCATAGTACAGTCACTTTGCCGAGCTACAATAAAAAAAAAAAAAAAAAACACCTCAACTACATAACCGATGATCGTGAAACTTTGCAC
This sequence comes from Antheraea yamamai, assembly GCA_036509395.1. NCBI lineage: Eukaryota > Metazoa > Arthropoda > Insecta > Lepidoptera > Saturniidae > Antheraea > Antheraea yamamai. The sequence goes on along the minus strand of AP028449.1, from coordinate 9,471,351 downwards.
ACATATTATCAGACATATAGATAAGAACGTATTAAAGGACTGACTTTAATACCGAAAAAAGTACTGTTTCTCAGGCATAATTCAGATCTACATAAAGAAGAGCGAAGACGCGGGAAAACGCTTCATAATAATAAATTGCTTATTTTGAAGTCAATATTTAAAATTCTTTAGGCGCGTTGAGAGGTATTTTTTGCAGAAGATAAATTTATAATTTCGCGTCATGACATGCTACGTAAGCATGCCGTATTGCGCTTGCGCGGCTTGCGTCAGACTAGCGACGCGTATTATAGCAGTCTGTGTATTTCGAATATTGATATTTTGTATTGAGATTGTGTAGTCTATAACACGTTTGATTAATTAATAAATTGTATAAAAATGTACATAAATGTTGTTCGGAGCGCCAATACTTATATGTGAAAACCAGACGAACTACAACTTACTAATTTAATTACTAATTATAATTTACAAATTATGAAATATAAATAATTTACACTATAATTAATTTCAAAAATCAAAACAGAACGCAGTTAGTTATTCAATATTATTGTATTGAGTTTCACTTCTGTCGGCAGCGCTTATGACTGCCTCGATTTTATATTATATCATTACGCTTTATAGAGGTAAAGCAATAATAATAAAACTTAACAGAGACAGCTTTAATTAACATCGGTTATTTAAAAAATAAAAGCAGTTTAATAAAAATAATATAAAACACGTTGGCCTGATGAACGATATTCATCTTCATTAGAGGATACTCGCGGGTACGAGTTAGTGTAGAATAACATTGGAATTGATTTTTTTAAGTGAAATTTCTTATGGGAGCGCTATGAAATTCTGATCGGCGACCTTTTTGTGTGACGAAAAGTAAATACTGTGTCGGGTAGTGTTGAAAACACCGGTTATCGTCCGTTCACCGAAGTTAAGCAACGTCGGGCGCGGGAGTACGTGGATCTACAAGGTTGATTAGCTTGGAGTAATTCTTATATTAGGTCTTTATCTATGAGAGGATAGAAGGCATCTCTGCTTTTTGGGTTCTGCGTTGTATATGGGTGTTTCTATTTGGTGGTTCTTGTTTCTTTTCTTGACTTTGGCTTACTTACGGATTTCGGACTAGTTTACTCATCTGACTTGGCTTGTTTTTTGGTTTTACGTGGATTTCTTGCATTTTCGACTTGGATTGTTTTTCTTGGACTGTGTTCTTGCTTTTTGATTTACCTGGCGTGTTGAAAGGACTTGTTGCTTTTGCCTCTTGGCGTGCTGGTGACCCTGGAAAGGTCTCCAGTGGGCCATGAGTGCCAAAGCAAAAAAAATTACTTCCAAACGGGCGAGCGTGTCGGTCGATTCCGACACGGAGGCAGAGGAGCGTGTCGCCCCCAAAGGAAGTAAATTCCAGCGGGGGACTGCGAGGCGCATCAGCCGTAACGTCGGTGGGGGTCGTGGTATCCTGGGCGAGGCCGACGGGTCGTTTGACCGGGCCTTGGCCGGGAGTTTGAGCGGGGCGGAGTCGGAGACTTCGGCCACGGGCTCGGTCGTTGCCTCGGCTGCCGCATCGAAGGCCGGCTCCAAGGCCGGCTCCAAGGCGGGATCAGCGGTGAGTTCCGAGGCAGAGCCTATCGACGTGGAAGATCTGGACGTCTTCACGTTGAAGGCTCTGGCCGGGGTGAAGGTGACGGAAATATTGGAGACCGTCAAAAAGTCAAAAAACCTGTCGGGGCCTTGCATTAAGGTCCTGAAGGGAGCGGCGAAGTCCCTACGAGAGGTGGTGGAGGCCCTTGCAGACCGCACGGAGTCTCAGGAGACGCGGAAGCTCCAGAGGGATATCAAGAACCTCCGCCGACAGGTCGAAGACCTTAAGGCGGAGACACTGGCGTGGAAGCAGGAGGCCAACGCCAAGAGGCAGATGCCCCCGCCTCCTGCTCCCGCAATGGCGCTGACGGAGCTTCCCACATTCCAGTGGGAAGAGGCCCTCGCCGGGGCTGTAGCTCGCCTCGAGCGCTCCCTCCAGACGTCGTTCAGCAACATGCTGAACGCACGTCAGGAGAGTCTGGCGAGTCGCCTTCCCCCAGAGGCTCCAGTTCGCCCCCCTCTGGCGGCGGACAGAAAGAAGGGAGGAGCGGGGGCCCCACCCACGAGGCCGGCACCGGTGGCCCAGGCCCCAATCGCCCAACCACTGGGCATGAGCTGGGCTGAGCTTCCTGCCCCTACTACCACGATGGAGTGGACCCAAGTAGCGGGCAGGAAGAAGAAGGCGGTCCCGGCTTCGCAGCCCAAGGCCTCCGCGGCCACCGCGGCGCCCCCGAAGGCGCCCCCAAAGCCGCAGGCGAAGCCACCAGGGCCGAAACTGCCATCCGTCCCCCAATCGGCTGCGGTTGTTGTGACGCTGCAGGATACCGCAGCCGACAGGGGGATAGGATACAGGGAGGTCCTGGTGAAGGCGCGGGAAGCCGTGGCCCTGCCGGACATGGGCGTCGGGGAGGTCCGGGTCCGGCAAACGGCCACGGGAGCCCGGAAAATTGAGCTCCCGGGGCAGACGAAGGAGAAGGCCGCCGAACTGGCCCAGGAGCTCAAGGTGGCGCTGGCCGACATCGCCACGGTCGTCGTACCTACAAAGAGGGCGGACATCCGGATCGTCGGGTTGGACGATTCGGTGTCCACCCTCGAGATTGAGACGGTCGTGGTGGCGAAGACCGGCTGCAGGGTCGCCGACCTGAAGGTCGGCGAAATAAAGCGGAACTGGGGGGGCCTCGGCGCAGTCCATGTGACGCTCCCCGCGGCGGCGGCCAAGGAGCTTGTCCAGGCCGGCAAGCTCCTGGTCGGGTGGAGCGTCGTGCGCGTCCACCTGCTGGACGAGAAGCCCCTACGCTGTTTTAAGTGTATGGGCTTGGGGCACACCCGCCCCATGTGCCCCTCCTCGTCCAGCAGGGGGGACGGCTGCTACCGCTGCGGCACGGCGGGCCACAAAACGGCCGAATGTAAAGCGGATGTGGCCCGCTGCGCCGTATGTGCCGACGCCGGGAGGCCCTCAGGGCACGTGATGGGGAGCCGAAATTGCAGGCCCCCCACCACCAAGGGTAGGGACCTCCCGGTTGTGGGCACAGGTCCGAGGGTGGTGGCCGCCAGGCAGGAGGAAGTTGCAATGGACCAGTAATGGATCACACCATTTGCAACTTCCTCCAGGCGAACCTCAACCACTGCGCCGCTGCACAGGATCTCCTCGTGCAGTCAGTGGCGGAGTGGGGTATCGGGCTCGCGGTCGCCACGGAGCCCTACTTCGTTCCCTCCCAGCCGCAGTGGGCTGGGGATCGGAACGGCTCCGTGGCGATCGTGGCGGGTCGAGGTTCGTCCCTGGCGGCAAGAGAAAGAGGGGCCGGGTTCGTGACGGCCGTCTGGGGAGAGTACGCCATTGTGGGGGCGTACTTCTCCCCTAACAAACCCCTGCGGGAGTTCGAGGCGTACCTCGGCTCCCTGCAGGGAGCTGTCAGACGGCTGTCGCCGCTCCCCGTGGTCCTCATGGGGGATTTAAATGCCAAATCGAGGACCTGGGGAGCGGCAGTCACGGACCTGAGGGGCATGGCCGTTGAGGAGTGGGCAGCCGTGTTGGGGCTGTCCCTCCTCAACCAGGGGAGCGTTCCCACGTGCGTGCGATGGAACGGGGCGTCGGTGGTGGACGTCTCGTTCGCCACACCGTCCGTCGCACGCCGTGTCCGGGGGTGGAGAGTGCTGGAGGAGGTGGAGACCTTATCGGACCACCGATATATCAGGTTCGAGGTCTCCACCTCCCAAGCCGGAATTGGCACTCGCCCCCGGAGGGGCGCGAAGAAGTTCCCCTGTTGGGCGATGAGCCGCCTCAACCGTGAATTAGCGGAAGAGGCGGCCATCGTCCAGGCCTGGGCCATGCCCCCCCCCACAGGGGCTGATGTCGACGCGTCCGCAGCCCGCCTCCGTGCAGCCCTCACGGAGGTTTGCGACGCGTCGATGCCGCGGAGCGTACACCGCCCAGACAAACGGGCGGTGTACTGGTGGACGCCGGAGATCGCCGATCTCCGAGCGGCCTGCTCCGCGGCCCGGCGGCTGTTCGGGCGCAGCCGCCGGCGCCGGCATAGGGACCCGGAGGCGGAGGCCCGGCTGTATGGCAGCTATAGGGAGTGCAGGAAGACCCTGCAGGCTGCCATCAGCCGGGCGAAACAAGCAGCATGGGAGGAGCTGCTCCAGACGCTGGAGGGGGATCCTTGGGGGCGCCCGTACAGGATCGTACGAATGAAGTTACGATCCTGGGCGCCCCCGGCGACGGAGACCCTCCGGCCGGAGGTGGTAGCGAGGGTCGTGGGAGAACTGTTCCCCGACCCTCCGATGCTACCAGCTCCTCCCATGCCTCCGCCTCGGGAGGTAGTCGAGGAGGTGCTCGACGGTCCTCCCCCTCCGATAACGGAGGAGGAGATGGGGAGGGCTGTGGAGCGCCTCCTCAACCGGCGAAGAGCACCCGGCCCTGATGGGGTCCCGGGACGGGTGCTCGGCCTCGCCTTGGGCCAATTAGGGGGGTGGCTTCGGGAGCTGTTCGACCGGTGTTTTTCGGTCGGGCAGTTCCCGAAGCCCTGGAAGCTTGGGCGGCTCTGCCTTATGGCAAAGGCAGGCCGCCCTCCGGACTGCGCGTCCGCGTATCGGCCCCTCGTCCTGCTGGACGACGCCGGGAAGGTGCTGGAGAGGATTATCTCCTCCCGGGTCGTCCAGCATCTAGAGGGCGTGGGGCCGAATCTGGCGGATGCGCAGTATGGCTTCCGGACAGGGCGTTCGACAGTGGACGCCCTGTGCCTCCTGAAGTCGCTGTCGACAGAGGCGACCTCCCAGGGGGACAGGGTTTTGGCGGTGTCACTCGACATCGCCAACGCCTTCAACACTCTGCCGCATGGGGTCATACGGGAGGCGCTCCGATATTTCGGAGTGCCCCCGTACCTGCGGCGGGTGTTGGAGGCGTACCTCGAGGGTAGGGAGGTCGCCTACGTCGACGGCGACGGCCGTATGGTCAAGCGGGCCACAAGGCGGGGGGTTCCACAGGGGTCGGCCTTGGGGCCGCTCCTGTGGAACATGGGCTACGACTGGGTGCTCCGCGGCGTGCTCCCATATGGGGCACGCCTCATATGTTACGCGGATGACACCCTAGTCGTAGCCCGGGGGGGGGGAGTGGAGGGAGGTGGAGCGCCTGGCCACGATGGCCACAACCCTCGTGGTCAGGCGCATCAGGAGGTTGGGCCTCAGGGTGGCCCTCGAAAAGACCGAGGCCCTACTTTTTCATGGGCCTCGGCGGGGGCCACCACCTGGGGCCCACATTGTGGTGGAGGGCGCCCGGATCAGGGTGGGGACCCAGATGAAATATCTGGGCCTCACCCTGGACGGGCGCTGGCGGTTCGAGCCCCACTTTGCGGGGCTCGGACCGCGAATTGCTGGGGCGGCGGCGGCACTCGGCCGGTTACTCCCCAACATAGGGGGGCCGGGCGCCGGGTGTCGCCAACTCTACATGGGAGTCGTGCGGGCGATGGCCGCCTACGGGGCACCGGTCTGGGCCGACGCCCTCGGTGCCGCCAACGTGCGTACGCTCCGCAATGCGCAGCGCACGGTGGCACTGAGGGCGATCCGGGCGTACCGGACGGTGTCCTCAGCGGCGGCCTTCACGCTCGCCGGCTCCCTACCCTGGGAGCTGGAGGCAGGAGTTCTCGCCGCCGTGTACCAATTCACGGCGGCGAGGAAACGAAGGGGGGAGCCTCCGGCTCCCAGGGATGTAGAGGCGGAGAGACGGCGTCTCAGAGGAGACGCCGTCGAAAGGTGGCAGCAGGACCTGGCGGACGAGCGGTATGGACGGTTTACCGTAGACGCCGTCCGCCCGGTCCTGCGGGAATGGATAGAGAGGGAGTGGGGCTCCCTGACGTTCCGACTGGTGCAGGTACTCACCGGACACGGTTGTTTCGGGTGGTACCTGCACCGGATCGCACGCAGGGAGCCGACCGCCGCCTGTCACGAGTGCGGCGCTGTCGAAGATACCGCGCAGCACACTCTGTCTGAGTGTGCTGCGTGGGGGGAGCAGCGCCGCATTCTGGCGGCGGCAGTAGGACCGGACTTATCGCTGCCGAGCGTGGTCTCGGCCATGCTCGGCAGCGAACAGGCGTGGCGAGCGATGTCCTCCTTCTGCGAGGACGTCATCTCGCAGAAGGAGGCGGCGGAGAGGGCCCGCGAGGCAGACCCGCTTAGTGGCCGTCTCCGCCAACGGAGGATTGGCAGGAGGAGGCGGCGCTTCGCCCAACTCCTCCTGCCACCGTAGCCGGACCTGAGGGGATGGGTCGGGGGGCCCATCTCTTCATTGCACAGGTCCGGCGGACGAGGGGGGGCAGCCGGCGTGTACCCGGTCTGTCCCTCTATAGGTAGGAGCCCGGCGGTCACCTTCCGCCGGGCGGACCGTGGGGGCGGCTCTACAAGGTTGATTAGCTTGAACGATCCCTTGCCGCCCCCACACAACGGTCTGTCGGTACACCGTGGGGTTTTAGTCCGTGCGAGTCGGACATATCCCACTCTCTCCCCCGGGAGGGTGGGTATCCATAAGGGATTTCCCCACGTTAAAAAAAAAAAAAAAAGGTTGATTAGCTTGAACGATCCCTTGCCGCCCCCACAAAACGGTCTGTCGGTACACCGTGGGGCGGGAGTACGTGGATGGGTTACTGGGGACATTGCGTGATGTTGGCCATTTCTTGTATTTTTTATATGAAAATGTCTCCCTGTGGTATAAAAGTTTCACTTCTATCGTATGGAATTACAACACACATCGATTTTTAAAACTGTCTATAACTAGTCAGTCATTCATATGTTTTGGAAACCAAACTATATCTTGATTACAAAATTTCTCTGTATCCCATTACTTCCCTGCGAATGCACATCACACAGTTTACCCCAACCAAGGCAAGAAAATGCACATCGCAGAAAGCGTAATGCATATAAAATCATAGTTCTTAAAAGTTTGTTATATTAAATATTATGATTTTCTTATTAGAGATAAAGATTGTATCAAAGTAGAAACACTAAGAAGATCAAAATCTATCTAATCGCTTTTGTGTGATGCGCCCAAATGGCAGACTTCATTTTATGTATATCATTTAGACATTAATACTGTATACTGAACCTTACTGGTGTTACTCGCGTTCGCACGATGTGTACCTCTCATACCCCTGACCGTGCTCCCCGGGTAAAGTTAAAGAAAAACAAATTTGTGGTCGCTGCACTGTTCTACACAAATTTAACCTCGCAGCGACAAAATAGAATAATCGACCAATCGACGATAATAAAAGTTGGTTACTGTATTTAGTCATGCGATGAAATAAATAAAATTGAACCTTCTGTAGCTGTAAGGTTCAGTGTATAAGGCGCGCCTCACACAACAATATCTCCACAAATTGTTTACATATTGCCTCTTTTATCGGTTGTACGGTCTTTTTACACAAATTTCTATCCACCTCATGCTGTTTTTATATTCGTCAGTTGTTATTCTAACAGTTTTTATGGGGATGATAGGTTTTTTTCTAGGAAATAACGAAGTTTACAGTACTAACGATCGAGAATATATTATTTGGACTTTTTTCCTGTATTTTCTTTGTTATATTTGTATCTGGAACTTTGTGTATATTTATAAATACTATTAAAATAAATAAATAAAAGTTTGAATGTATGTAAACGCATCACTTTAGAACGGTTGCATCTATGTTTTCTAATTCTATTTTTCCTGTGTTTACTGTGTCTGGACATGGGTCGTAGAAAAGAAAAAGTTTGAAAAACCTTACGAAAAAGTGAAAAATATGAGTTAAATAAAAACTCCATATATAAAAGTGAGTGAGTGAAACAGACGACAGTAGGGAGATCTTCGGAAATATTGGCAGATTGACATTCATCTGTCATTTTATTTCAACCATGGTCGTGTTTGTAGATAGCCCGGTCTGGATATAAAGATTATTGTTTAATTGTCTGGCGCAATCTCCATTGTTTATGGCTCCATTCACTTGACATTGGCAAAATTGTGTGCGCACACATGTTGCCATTTTAAAAAAGAAGAAGAAGAAGACTATAAAAAGAAGATTTGGTCTCATTTCTTTTCTCATACATCTGTGCGAAGCCGGAGCAGTTGACTAATTTTTAAACAATGTCGCTTTTCCTGTACGTGTGTTCCATTAGTTCTTAGACCAATATAAAGCCGGGTTGGTAGCTTGTTTGACTAAATTTTAGTTTTGTTATCGCCTCTAATAACATATACATCGATATGGTAACTAATATTATAAAAGAGAGACAGTAAGTTTTTCTCTCTTTAATATGAGCTTTGTCGCATATCGATTATGACGCTTCGTAAGAACATCGTATAAATATTAAATTCTACAATAATCAAATATTAAAGGCTAAACTTGCGGTTCGATGTAACATTTTTGCACTCTCAGACAGAGGATCTGAGAGCATTGAATTACAAATACCTACAGCCATGGATCGAGTAACATTTAAAAAATTCCTACAATCTTGGTATTGAACACATTCCATCAAAATGTGGTATACATCCTTAACCACACCACACACAGTGCAATTAAGTGATGCTCGTTTTCTTATAAGATGCAAAAATCTATTCGATGGAATGTGTGCTGAGTGAAGTCGGAGAGCTATTATTAGGTCAGATCTGCTTAATAAATTTTGGTCGATCCATGTAACATCAAAATGAGTATATCTGTTACGCCATCACGTCATAAGAGAATATCATGAAATTTAGCATACACGTTGTAATTCCTTACATACATATAGGAAAGAACGTAGAGTAAATTTCCTCTAGAAAACATACTCTTCCAGAGGTATACATTTGATATACATTGAAGCGACCAAAGCCGCGAAAGTTAATACTTAAATACAAATGAATGTGGTGCTATACATATATGAGATTCATAAAGTTCAGGATCATTTCATCGTGTACCAAAAAAAGTTGGCTCATAGTTTTTGCATGGCTTTTTTTTCTATACCCAACAGACGTCTATAGTTATGTGTGTTCTGGCAGTTGCACTTGAGAGTCAGTTCCTCTAGATTTAACCCATGTTATTACAAAAAAGTTAAATACATATTGAATACTTGCTCTAAAAAAGTTTGGGTACTTTCGTATTAAATGCACCGCGCTCGCCGAGCGTTCGACATCTTGCTCTTTTATCTCCGTTTGGTTAAGTTAGGCTTGCGAAAAAGGATAACGCGAGCTTGCCGCGGCAGCGATCGGCGAGCGCGATGCATTTAATACGAAAGTGCCCAAACTTTTTTAAAGCAAGTATTAAATACGTATTTAACTTTTTTTGTAATAACACGGAACGTGTTTATCATCTTGGACCACATCCTTTGATATCAGATAAGCTTAAAAATAAGTGTTTTATAGAGTTTATACTACGCACTTAAATTAATATGGACAGAGTCGTGCGCGGTCGATAGTATATATTGTAATAGAAAGTACGTCAATTGAAATGTTTGTCTAGTAATTATAGCCAGACGGTTGGACGGATACTAATGAAATTTGGCGTAGGAGTTGACTACGTCATAAACTAGGGCACTGGAGAGTTTTATCAGTAATTACTGAAGTTAAATTTGCACCCAATAATTGTTTAAATATATCTAATGTTTAAGCAGTTAATTCCATTGATTGTATTCAAACATTAAAAAGTATTTCAGTGCATTGCAATTCAAAAATAAAAGAGGATTTCTATTTGTTTTGAGGAAAATTACATTAGCAAGCCCTCAAATAAAAATTGTAACATATTTGTAAATTTTTTTTTTTGTTCTCTTATTTTGTCATCAAAACATTTTGGTTATAGAATACTAGATACATACTAATACTACTACAACTCGCCTTGAAACTGAAATCTCATCCACACCACCTCTATGAGTGCAGATCTTCTACGGAAGATAATTTCTACCTAGTTTTTTTTTTTTTTTTTTTATATCATCGGAGGCAAACGGACATGTGGGTCACCTGATGTTAAGTGATCATCACCGTCCATAGACACTTGCAACAGCAGGGGAGTCGCAAGTGCGTTGCCAACCTGTCTTGGGGGAGAGGGGGAGTAAGGGAAGGGGGAAGGGGAGGGGGAGATGGGACCTCCGGCGCTCTCACTGACCGAACGAAACGCAACAATGCAAACAAGCACTGTTACTTCAAGTCGGTTTTCTGTGGGAGGGTGGTACTAACCCGGTCGAGCCGACCCATTCATGCTGAAACCATTATTAGCTTCAGCGTAGCTCTACCACCCACAGACCTTCGACTACTACTTCGACTAGTACTTCGACCTTGTGGAATCGACTTCCAGCGGCGGTCTTTCCAATACAGTACGAGTTACAATCCTTCAAGAAAGGAGCGTACACCTATTTAAAACGCCGGTAGGGCACTTGCGACTCCCCTGGTGTCAATGGACGGCGGTGATCACTTACTATCAGATAACATTCTGTTCGTTTGATATAAAAAAAAACTAGTAGATTTCCACTCGCTTCCTTAAACATTATAAACATGACAAAGGATCAATGGGATCCAAAAAATATCATATCATTTAACATGAGATAAGATTATAGTCCAAAACTAAAACCTATACGGTGTTATTAGAAAAAAGATAAATACGTGTTGAATCCTGGCTTTAAAAAGGATTCGTAATAAAAAACGAAAAACATTCTGTTACGATGCTGAATATTTTTGACTAACAAATTTAAATGCAGAATAACGTAGAACTTTAAACGCAGGATAGCAAAACTATGAGTTCTATTTTAAACGATAAAAAGTCTACGAGTAACAAACTGTGTAATTTCTATTATGTTTAAAAATTAATGGAACTGTTGGTTTAATACAAGTTAGATTTCCCAGGAGCGTAAGCAATTGTAATAAAATACTATGTTATACGAGAAAAAGAAATAGTTTATAAGTATAGTATAAGAAGAAATAGTATAAAATATAGTGCTACCAACTATTTAATTTAACTAGTGGGCACCCAGTGGTCGACATTCGACCATAGTTCATTATTTTATTTTTTTTTATTTGCATTGTTTATAGGGGCTTTTATTCCACCGAACATATCAGCCCCATTGTTCCCCAATCTTTCTAGCTCTATCATGAGAGTCACTGATGAGGTATCATGACCAGGTCATACAGCATCTTAGCCTCACCCGAACAGGGTTCAGCCAAGATGCTGTGACAAATACCTATGTTCTGGCAACTACTTATTATACTACTCATCAACGGCTCTCTTTCGTAGCGGTTCTTAACACACTCCATCATCAAGTGATGCACGTCCTCAATTTTTCTGCATACATCGCAGTTGGGAGATTCTGCTTTCCTTATTAGGTATGCAAAACGTCTCGATGGATAGTGCCCCGAACGGAGTCTTAAAGCTACCTTAATATATTGTCGGTTTAGATTACATTCATTAAACCGCGGTATATGAAGAGGGTGACACTATTGTTTTATACCAGATACCTTTTTCCTTACTTCTCTCATCAAAATATTCTTTCCAATTATTATAAAACATTTCTTTCAATTTTGGCAGCACTTCCCAATAATTTACTTTAACCTCTTTTACTGTACCGTGAGTCGACCCCAATTTTGCAATACTGTCATCCTCTTCATTCCCCTTAATGCCAATATGAGCAGGAATCCATTGAAAAACCATTGACTGATCGTCAAATTGTTGCGTAAAAATATGGTTCAAAATAACATATGCTACTGACACGCTTTTATGACCAGTGGCACATCGAATCAGGTGCTGAAGTGCACTTCTGCTGTCCGTTAAAATCACAACCCTTTTAATTTTACTTTTAATGGGATATGCTATTGGCTCTGCTATTGCATAGAGTTCCAATGCCATAATTGACATATCTTCAGTTATTTTATAACCCGCAGCAATATTTTTATGAGCGTCATAGTAAGCCAACCCTAAGCTATTATTATTTTTAGAACCATCAGTATACAATTTATACCAACCTTCATATTTTATTTTTAATTCTTTTTCAATATCATATTTGGCAGAAACCACATTTAATTAATTTTTATATGTCTTAATACAATCTAAATTTATTTGAACCACACTTCTAATATTTATATTACCCATACATCTAAATTATACATTTCTAAAATATTGTAAGAATTAATTACATTAAAGTTTGAACTTTATTAGGGTTCTATAATCAAAGGCTTTCATCATGCCTACTCAGTTATTTGCCACTTTTTTTTTAATGATATAAACAATTAAAAAAATCGATGTCTAAATAAAAATGGAAATTAATTATAAATTTGAAACATAAACAGGCGGTTATATAAGGTAGTAAGGCTCTCAAAAACTAAGTAAACATAACTTTACGAAAATAAAGAAATTTATCGCAACTCACGACACAATTTTCAATTAATTTTACACGGCACCATAGGTTCGTAGTATTTCTGGGTGATATTGCATTATATATAGTCTGTACATTATGAGGAATAGTGATATGCCCAGTATCATCATTTGGAAAAGTAATAGATACACAATAGAATCAAATGATGAATCCAAAACAAAGATGTTTTTAATACTACCAATAACTTTTGAAAATGAATTCATTTTTGTTCATAATTCATCATCAACTGTACTAAATATAACTGCTACATCGAGTTGAACTGTATCATTGTAACCACGGATATGTAAGTCATGGATTACTTTCATGACCAAACAAATTTTCTTATTTTGATTTTATAAAGTATTTTTTCGCTCATTTTTTTATTGAATCATCATTTGAAGTGAGTACACCATAAAGAAATAAATAAACATTAAAATATTGACATTGACTTTGGAAATATTGCTTTACTCTTATGGCAACATGAAGCAAAGTGACATGAAGTGAAAGCAGTCCTGTCACCTAAAAATTTTGACATTCAAGAAAACCAAGAGAATAATAATTATTTCAGTAGTTCCATAAATTTAATAAAGATAAATTATTTATCAATTAATATTAATGTATATTATGAATTTACATATTATATTATTCTAAAATTATCCTAAAATTTGACCAGTTGATTTCAAAGGGCATATTGTAAGGCATGCAACGTCAGTCATGTTAAAAATATTTAAAAGGTAATCAGAACGTCAGAAGGATGAAGGATGTTCAAAACGTCTTTTTCATTTACATGTGTGTATATGTTGTGTAAAATTCAAGCAGTAGTGTGAGTAATGTATATTTTAATTAATTTAATATGCTTGTAAGTCATTTTATATTTAAAAAATAATTATGCACTTCTCTGCCATATAAACTTTAACTATGCTAAATTTCAAGTTCATACGTTCGCGCAATTCGCTTAAAAAGGGGTCCAAAGTTTTGGCTTCATGTATTAATATATAAGATAATTAAATTAAATTTAATAATTGGGATATCTTGTATTTTGGCAGAACATACAGTCAACACCATATCGTTCATCAACAGTTTGAAGATCATGAACTCTTCTTTGCTTTTTTTCTGACAGGCCGAATCCCATTGCCTACACATAAGGCTATAAAATTATTCGGGTATATTTTTAATTTTTCTTTCTTTCTGTTTCTTTGTTCCGATTAATCTCCAAAACGGTTGGCCCGATTTGACGAAACTTTCACTGGCAGACAACTGCTGTTGTAAGTTAGGTTACTCTTATATTGAAAAAAAAAATACGCGCGCACATTGAACAAAAATACAGATAGCATCACTACACATTATAAAACAAAGTCCTTTAGCACGTCTGTCTGTTCGTGATAAACTCAAAAATTTTTTTTTGTATTAGATTTAATTATTTTTTTCGAACTGACTACGCTATTGACCTAGTAAGGCCTTAACAGCTTCACCGGACTACGAGTCCTGATCAAAAACTACTGAACGGATTTTCAATGAAAGTCACTTAATTAATTTTTACTTATTCTTTAATACCGTTTTCTTTTAATTAGGGGTGTGCGAATATCGTTCGAATCGAATCAAATCGAATATCAATATTCGATTCGAAATTCGAATCGAATAATTCGTAAAAATTTCGAATAATTCGAAAGTTTTCGAATAATTCGCGAATTAAGGGGGTATTCTAGTCTAGAAGCATGAATTTCAGGTATTTTTTTGAAGTGCCGTAAAAAAAAAAGGCACTCATATTGACTGTTAAATTTTTATTCGAAAATTGAAAATAAGAAACCCTGAAAAAAATTCGAATTATTCGAAATTTTTCGAATTATTCGGGAACTTTCGAATAATTCGAATTTTCGAATTATTCGATTCGAGTTTCGAATCGAATATTAATATTCGATTCGGAACGAATAATTCGTAAGTTCGAATTATTCGCACACCCCTATTTTTAATACATTCTTTTTCTATATTAAAATATTGTGAAGTTCATTATGTAAAGAATATTCTTAATAACTTTTAAAGCATACTACAAAGTTTGTTACAAAAACGTACCTCAAAGGTTATTATGTAATCCATTAAATTCAGAAGCATCTAAAACGTACGAAATTTCTCAAGAAAACTTTATTGTAGTCGTAAGGTTTCCTCCGTATTCAAATGTAGGGAAAATAAATGTTGTGAAATTGAGCAATGTTGTTTATATAATTTGAAAAGGTAGAAAAACAATTTACATAATATAAGAAAATTTTGTACTTTCGTATTAATAACTCCGCGCTCGCCGACCCTCCGGCGGCCGGCTAACGTTATCTTTTTACGCAAGTTTAACCTAACCAACCAGAAATACAAGAGCAAGCAGACGAAAAAAAGACTAACCTAACCACTTTATTTTTCTCAATTTGCCCGTCTTGGTTTGGTCAGGTTAGACTCGTGAAACAAAGGCAGCGCGCCCACGCAGCGGCCCGCGAGTGCGGTGCATTTAATACGAAAGTACCGAAAATGTACCAAAGAAAATTGATTTCAAAAGCATATACTCTAAAAAAATTGACCAGGATGCCCTTGACCGTAGTTAGGTACCTACTTAGTCTTAGATTGTCATGAGCATAACAATATCTCAATCACCACACATTTACCATTCGGTTTAAGGAGTTCCCTGGTATATCTTTTTGAAAAAAGGAAAATTTGTGATGCGAGAAATGTTAAAATAATTAGTACTAAAATATATAAAAAATCTAGATCTCGGACACCACCTACCGCTTCCAACTATAGCTAATAGATACTCAGAGCCTGTCCAGATGAAGCGATTTACGTGCGAGTCGACTCGCACGCTTCAAAATATATTGCGTCCAGATACCGCGTTTTACGCGCGTTTCTACCCTAGGGAACGTCACATACGCTGGGATACGTCGTACGGATAGACGACTGACGACTATGTCGACTCGCCACAGACTCGCGCGTAGTACTGGACGCAGCAATGGGGCCTGAGTATCTCTCGCTCATTGCACGCGTTTTACGCGCGAGTTAGGAAACGCGCCGCACCATCTGGACGGGATATATGTAGCTCTAGTATCTCAGGTACGCGCGAGTGTCTATGCGCGAGTCGACTCGCGCGTAAAACGCCTCATCTGGACAGGCTCTTAGATGATCTTATAATTACAAAAAAATGTTACAATAATCTACGAGGAAAGGAATTACGAAATCACATACACAGAAATTATATGTACCTATATATCTATACTAATATTATAAAGCCGAAGAGTTTGTTTGCTTGAACGCGCTGATCTCAGGAACTACTGGCCCGATTTGAAAAATTCTTTCAGTGTTAAATAGTTCATTTATCATAGATCATCACGCTAAGACCAATAGGAGCAAAGCACCAATGAAGAACGTTTTTCAAAATGTTTTTTTTTTTTAGAGTTTCCGTTGTATTTAGGTGTTAACCCAAAGTAACAATTCCACGCGGACGAAGTCTCTAGCAGAAGATAGCAGTACTATATAGATTGATACCACAAAATTTTTGAAGTATGAAAATTGTTTTGTGATTTTACAGTTTTTTAATACAATGCAGAAACAATAACATCGTGATAAAAAACTACTTTCAAATTAGTATAAATGTTATTCTCCTAATTTTCAAAAAAAAAGAAATTTGGCGATAAAAAACAAATTTGACATCATGAAAAAAATGAAGACATCGAGAGAAATGGCAACTTTTATTGCGAAGCGTAGATGAATGACTAAGCGATAAGTGTTCACGGAGAGGGAAGGTCAAATTGAAAATGCTCCCGGCTGAAAAGCCTGCCCTTTATGAAATCAGCTAGCAAATGGCGCAGCGGAGATTGCGTGTATATAATGTACCTACTATATTTATACAGTCAACTTCGATGTTAGGCATATTGTAAGAAAAGTAGCTAAATTTTGTTCAATGTTCAATTCTTCAAACGTTGAATCTACAAATATGCTGACTCTAGAATCCGATGCCATGACGCATCTACAGTACCCGATTTTTGTAATGTTACGTCGGGGATAAGACCGAGATAGTCGGTTAAGTTCGGTTTTGTGTAGCGTTATCTTTGTCCATCACAGTATATCCACTATGCGAGAGAGAGAACGCTTTATAAAACCGAAGCAATGCGATCTGAGCTTCACGTCTTTCTCTTCTCCCCGACGTGCCAAATTAAATGCAGGGTACTGTAGTACTTTGTGATAGTTAAGGGAGAGGTTAGTAGATGGGTATTAAAGGGTTAAGAAATAAAATAATAAATATATAGGTGTGTACACGAAAAATGTACGCCACTTCTATTACAACAAACAAAAAGGTACTTAAAATATATAAAAAATTTGAAAAAAATATATACTTATAAAAACCGTAGCTTCTTCAATAAACTTATATTAAATAAAAATATCCTGATTATTTTTATGTATATCGGAGCTAAGTTTCTCATATCATTACATAGTATAAAATAAATTCCCCTACCGCGTCTGTCTGTTCGCGATAAACTCAAAAACTGCTCAACGGATTTTCATGCGGCTTTCACCAGAGGATAAAGTGATTCATGGGGTACGTTTTGGTATATAATTTGTCAAGAACTTATTTTTAATTAGGGCGGGACAACGTCTGCCGGGCCCGCTCGTCTATACATATAATAAGAATGTAAATCTGACGTGTCTGTACTTTTTCGATTTTCGTCAAAAAAATTGTTGCAGATGTCTAGGGATAAGTAATAAAATACATTTCAATCATTTTTAGAAATGCCTGTCTGTCTGTCTGTTTGACCACGCATCCCTGCTAAAGTACTGCTTCACGATACAACCTCACCGAGAAAATCATAAATCATATGCTCCAGTAACATTTAGTCTTGATTTCATTAAAATCGATTCGCTCTATCAAAAGTCGACGCGACTTAAGTACGAGAGAAAAGTAGATGGACTTAATACATTTAGGTGATTTTATTAGTCGCTATTCTTTTACAGCAGGTTCCACGCGGACGGAGTTGCGGAAATAGCTAGTTAAAAAATAATTTATAGATAAATAATACATAGATTATAGTATATAATCGTAAAGCATATCCTCAAGAGCAACTTAGTCTTTGTTTCATTAAAATCGGTCCTCTCTATCAAAAGTTATTGTAATTTGAATAAACGACTCGAGGTAAGTACGAGTGAAAGTAGTAATCTACGAGTAGATACTAACATTATGAAGCTTATTTGTTTGGTTGAACGCGCTAACGTCAGGAACTACTGGTCGGATTTGAAAAATTCCTTCAGTGTTAGATAGCTCATTTATCGGGAAAGGCTATAAGCTATATCATCACGCTAAGAACAATAGGAGCGGAGCACTAATGAACAATGTTTCAAAATCGGATTTTTTTTTCCTTTTCAGAGCTTCCGCTGCGTGTTAGTGTTAGCCCAAAGTAACTATTCCACGTGGACAAAGTCGCGGGCAGAAGCTAGCGTATTATAAAACTAAAAAAGAAATGAAAATTTATCCAGTGGTTTTGGCGTGATACGCAAACAACAGACTTTTATGATTCTATTTATACAATTCTAAGTATTATTTTTATCTACGAGTGATTTGACCTGTTACCTTTAAGTTGTTTAACATCATTCCATCTCCTCCTTTCCACTACAGAACTACGCGGTCGGATACGTGTCTCCGCAGATTCACAGTAGCAACCATCCCGGCAAGAACGAAGAAGTTCAAGTTCTTATCTCTGTCGTGCTCTGATATCGGGCCTTTTAAACGAGGAGTGAAGAGGCACTTTTGCTGGTCGGCATGATGGCGACGACTACCGTTACTATTTAATACCCAAAGCCGACGTTGTTGTTGGACTGCAGCGTATTTTCCATCAGGTATTGTTCAGTAATTTTAACGAGCTATAAAATAAATGTTCCTGAACAACATTAGTTTATCCAAGTTTACCTTAGTAATTAGGAGCTATTAAAACCAAAATAAATTTATAAACATCGCTGTAGGTATACCTATATATAACAAGCGAACCTATATAAGTACTGTAGCAATAAGGCTCTATGAAAGGAAAGTCCAAATTGAAAAGGCCGCCGTGCCGTGTAGAAACTCGCCCTTCAGAAATATCGTCGCAAATGGCGCCGCCGGATATTGCGCATTTAGACGCGACGACATCAATTACTAAAGTGCGAACTTTGATATTGACTTCAAATTTATGTGATTTCACTAATTATTCACAGGAAGGAGAATGTATTCTCTTTTGTTAGTTTACCCTAAAAGTCCGGTTTCGATTCGATTTTTTTACGTCAACTAATGAATTGTGTTTCTAGGGCAGACGGACGGACGTCGCGTCGTCGGTCGAATACAGTGAGTAAGAGATGTGTTAACCGCAGATTATTGTTCCTGTAAGTTTGAGGGCAATAAAAAGTGTTTTCCTTGAATCCGTCATTGTTTTTAATTGAAATGCCCTAATGAATATTTTTTAATAGACGTTCAATACATTCTTATTCTTAAATATCATAAAACGCAGTGTCGTATAATGATATTATAACTAAAAGGCTGTAGATACGTCAGAAGCGCTTCGACAGCGCCTTGTTAATACTTGGCTAGCTAGTTTATTTTTACGGCTGCTCTGTCAATCCGCGCGTATCTAAGCAACATATAACTATTTCTTTATCACCACCGATATTGAGAATATGCCATCTTCCTTCCACATTTTATGCAAGACAGTGTGGCGTTATAATATTACTTTACGTATGTGTGCGTTATCGTGCCATTTGTTTTGTCAAAATATCACGTAGGTAACGTTTCTACAATTTTTTAGTTATAATATTGTTGGTGTCTTATTCTCTGTCTGTCTGTTAGTGTGCTTGTATCTCAAACATTACAATACTTATTTATATGATTCTTTTTTAAATCATATATACATTCTTTCGCCCAGATTTCAGCTTAACTTTCATTAATTAAGTAATTAAATAAAACAAAGATAATGTAAAGTGGCGTCATTTATAAAAACGAAAGCGCAAGCGAAGATGCAGGTGATCGCTTGTATTAAGAAATAAAATTAAATCTATTAAGTGTTCGAAACCTATCAAAAGTCTGATTATAACTTAGGAAAGGTTTGGTTGCCATTTTCTGCCAAAGCTGAAAAATAACCGTTGTTAAAGAAGTATCTTCTAGCTGTGTCCGTAACTCCATCCGCGTGGTACCTGATGAAAATAAAAAAAACAGTGACTAATAAAATCATCTGAATGTATTAAGTCCATTTACTTATCTACTTTTCTCTCGTATTTAAGTCGCGTGGTCAGGACAATAAAAATAATTTTTAATAGAGCGAATCGATTTTAATGAAATCAAAACTAAATGTTACTCGAGGATATGCTTTATGAATTTCTCGGTGAGGTTGTATCGTGAAACAGTACTTTAGCAGTGATGCGTGTTGGAATAAACAGACAGACAGACTTTTCTAAAAATGATTGAAATATATTTTATTACTTATTCCAAGACAACTTACAACAATTTTCTTCACAAAAATCTAGAAAGTACAGACACGTTAGATTTACGTTCTTATTACGCGTATAGAAGATAAAATAATAAAACGATACACTTTATTGAACACCATATAAAATATATTTCTTCCTTATAGTTCTAGAGCGATTTCTTTCAGGCAAACTTTTGAAAAACATTTATTTTCAAAATACAGTTACCGGTGGCATTACAAAATTGTATTATCCGATAATATATATGGGGTACATAAATTAATTTTTAACTTATAAGCATCTGTGTGCATAATGTTCCAAGTAGTACAGTTGGGCACGTGAACAAAGCTTGTTTGCTTTACTAACACGGAAGAGAGCCACGTAGAGCTGAGTGTACGAAAAGCGACAGATATTACGTCCAAGCCCACGACACGCAGTTTGGAAGTAAACTACTAATATGAACAGACTCCCGAAATTTTAAACATATATTTTTTTCGAAAATAGATGTCGGTGAATTGTAGCGTAAACTTCGCCCCAAACTATGTTTAGCACGACTGTGTAATATCCTTGGAAATTCATCTATTAGTTCTAGAGATTAATGTGTTCAAATCGACAGACACACTGATAGACAACATTTTTTTTTGAATATACCTATTGTATTCTATTACCTTACTTAGGTTTTCTGCGATCAGTTTTTGTCAAAAATTCAAAATTTTTCAATACACGGACACTAAGTTCCTCTAGTTTTCTTTTAGTATAAATAATTAGCTTATGCTCGCAGGGCTTGGCTCGCATTAGCTTTTATTTGATCTATGTCTCGGGAACAGTATTTTTTAGGATGAAAGGTTCTAGCAACGTGTATGCAAAATAGAGAAGTTAGTTAGGGGTCTGTGGATCTCAAAGCGTAACAAACAAACTCACTTTCGCATTTATATTATTAGTTAGGATAATGATCTACTACAAGTGTGAATAAACGTTCGTTTATGTAATCGTTGGTAGTAAAAATATACGACTTTTCCTAATGTTGCATGATAATCCTCCAAAAGATATATACAGATACTTAAGGTTCATAACTGGCATTTAATTTAATAAGGAAGGCATTTGTTATATAAAAAGTATTCC
>AP028449.1:9002996-9449878 GCA_036509395.1 Antheraea yamamai | reverse complement strand
TGCAAAACGCGGTTCTGAAGAACTTGTAACTTATGAAGAGCGAATTTCGGTGCATATGCAAAAACAGGACAGCTATATGTCATGACCGGACGGATACATGTCTTATACAAAGTGACCTTGTGCTGAGGGATATCTTACTCTTATGGCAAAGCAAAGGGTGGAGGCGACCCAAGACCATAGCGGCTTTGTTTCGCACTCTGCCTATATGTGATTCGAACTTTAGATGTTTATCTAATGTAACACCGAGATACTTGACCTCGTCGGTCCCAGGTATGTCAGTATCGTATATCCTGATGGGCTGGAGGTTATTAACGCGTTGTTTGGGATCGAAAAGTATCGCGGCACTCTCATCGGGATTTACTTCATACGCCACCGAAGAAACCAATTACGGAGTGTGCTAACGGTTTCTTCGATGCGTTTCCTTAGTTGTTTCACCCGCCAGCCCGAAGTGTAGATAACCGTATCAGCAGCATAACAACCTACGTCTATCCCCGGGAGCCGAGGTAGGTCGCTGATAAGCAGATTGGAGGAAGGCTTCAGGATATATATCATCACGCTAAGACCAATAGGAATGGAGCGCCAATGAAAAATGTGTCAAAATCGGGCATTTCTTCGTTTTAATTGCATTCGCTGCGTGTTCCCGTTAGTATTATATACGTTGCCACGGTAACGTGGTAAGTTTTTATCGCAAACATTTTCAAAGATTATTTTGTGCTCCTATTCAAAAAGTTTATTCTACGTTAGTTTTGCTTCCAATTTTTTATTTGCAATCTATTACGTATTATAAAAATAAAGTGTATGTATGTAAAAATAAATAATTACTTTTTTGTGAATGGATATAGCTACAAATAATAAAAAAAAATGTTTTTATATTCGGTCGTTATTTTTATATTATTATAATTTGTCTGTTTGTTTGTTTGTTCTGGGTAATCTCCAAAACTGCTGGACCTAATTTAACTGGAATTTTACTGGCAGATAGCCGAAATTATAGCGGTTAACATATTCTATTTTATTTGTCCGCGGCTTCGTCCGCATTTCTATTTCCAAAATGGTTGGACCGATTTTCACTGGTAGATAGCAGACCTCATAAAAAGTCATTTAGGTTTTTTATTCGCCTTCGGCCGCAGCGGAATATCCGAAATGGTTGAACTGATTTTCACGAGACTTTCACTGGAGATAACTAACTAATAAGCTATTTTATTTTAAGCTAGCGGGCCCGGCAGATGTTGTCCCGCCCTGATAATAAAAAAAAGCTTAACAAAATATATACTTAAACCTTCCTCATGAATCACTTTGTCTACTGGTGAAAACAGCATGAAAATCTGTTCAGTAGTTTTTGAGTTTATCGCGAACAGACAGACAGACGTGGCAGAGGACTTTGTTTTAAATTTGTAGGCATGTATATTTTCACTTGTAATCAATGATTATATTTAGGTGTGCGTTGCGAATAAATGTTTTTACTTTCTTTCTTCTATGCTTGGAAGAGCTGAATGACTCATGACTTGAAACTTTTTTGTTTAACATTACATATATTATACATTCACGGTGGCTACCCGAATTATAATATACGTGATGGTATTTAACTCTAAATGTGATTAAATAAGTATCTCTCCCTAATGCACGAGGTAAGCCAGTAAGGATTTTAATTAAAACCTTACAAGTGGCCGTGTGAAGCAAGTACACTGAAGACATAAAAGTGTGTTCCTATAAAACTATAAATCCGGGCAAACATTGATTTTCCTGTAAAATGTATACCAGGTGAATGTTTAAAGGATCACATCCTCTAGTTCTGTGGTAGTTCATGGTCACATTTAACATATAAAATAATGACATCAAAACAAATACTAATAAACAACAAAATAACCTTAGTTAAAGTCTGTTTTAAAGCTTTAAAAAATATGGGAACGTTACTTTTATACGTAAAAAAATCAGGCCTAGCTTCAATGAAAAACTTTTTCAAGGTTAATTATTACGTAACTGTTTATCATGGGAACGCCAAATGGTCGAACAATAGGAAGAGGGGCGCGAGCCGAGGTGTGGTAGGCGGGCCGGACTGCACCACAGGGCATTATTCATTTATTACACCAGATCGTTTATGCGTAAATCAGCTGATGTTGAATGTATATCAGTTTTGAGTTTCTCGAGATCTCTTCTTCTTTTTCTTCTTAGCGTTTTCCCGGCACGGTACCAGGGTCCGCTTTCTTAATAAGCTTCGTCCACTTTGCCCGATCTTCGGCATCCTTCTGTGTGAGGTTATTTTCCTTTAAGTCCGCCTTTACCACGTCCAACCAGCGTTTCTTGGGCCTGCCACTAGACCTGGGGCCTTGTACAGTTATGTTGAGGCATCTACTTCCAACGTAGTCAGGAGGCCTGCGACTTATGTGGCCGTACCAGCGGAGTCGATTCTCCTACATCTTGTCTACGATGTCACGGACTCCAAGGCTACCACGAATGTGTTCGTTTCGAATGCGATCTCGAGATAATTAGATCAAATATTAAGCACCCACTTTTTTAATTGATTTAGATATCGAGAATCGACTAATGATTATCCTGTAAAAATATTGCTGGCGACTAAACAGTCGCTCGGTATAAGAGGCATCGTCTCTCTGTCATTCTGTCGCTATTCTTATTAATAGCAAAACAATATAACGATTGATATTTTCTTTTTCAATTATAGATTGAAAACTTCTGGTCAGGTTTTAGAACCTACATATTCTACTAAAATAGTTAAAATATTTAGAACAAGCTATGAGGTTAAGAATAAGCTACGTCGACATCAAAATACTACCAGTACAATTTCCAGTGCAATAGTTTACTTACACCAATAAACATTAAATCCAAAAAATTAAATTAGACCAAACGCAATTAAGCCAAAAGTAGACAATTGTTTGGAATAGAGACCATTCAAAAACGGTAGTAGGTACCATAAACTTCACTTTTATAAGGTATATAAACTAGCAACCGCTCGCGACTTCACCTGTGTTTGTATCTTTATAAAATGTTATAGGTAATTAGGAAGAAGGTTATTTTATTCTAAAATAAAAGTTAGTCTTTGTAATATCATCTCTTTAGGTGGTAGGTGTTAGATGGTAGAGCCATGCTGAAGCTATTACTGGTTTGAATATGAAAGGGTTGGCTAGCCCGGGGTAGTACCACCCTCTCACAGAAAACCGACGTGAAGTAACAGTGCTTGCATTGTTGCGTTTCGTTCGGCCAGCAAGAGTGCCGGAGGCCCACCCTCTCCCTCCTCTTTCCCCCAAACACAGGCTGGCAACGCAATTGCGACTCCCCTGGTGTAGTTAGTGTCTATGGACGGTAGTGATCACTTAACATCAGGTGACCCACCTGTTCGTTTGCCTCCTATGACATAAAAACATCTAGCTGCTAATGAAAGTTCCGCCAAAATTGGTATAAATTTTTCGGAGATTAGCCGGAACGACAGACATACGAATCATATTAAAAATCGTTTTTCATTTTAAGAAAGTCCTGAGAAATCACTTTTGAACGTGAAGACTACTAATGGTTCTGTAAATAACCCAATCATGGAGAAAGCAGGCAAGAAAATCGATTTGGTTTGTCTTTTCATAGTACATATCCTTACAATAATACATTATACTTACAGTCGTATTTGGCGGATGCATACTGGGGTGTTATTTCCAGACACTATCATTGTTCATACTATTCTCGTTAAAACTAACTAAGCACCACTCCTTCTGCGCTACTAATTTCATATTGTCCAGATTGTAATATATAAATAAACATATTTTAACCCTAAATATTGTGGCAATAAGCACATTTGTAACTGTGAAAAACTTTTTACTAAATATTATATTTCGTGTTAAACTCGTATTAGAGTAATACTACTTAACCCTGCTAAAAACCAATAGGTATTGGTTCTAGCTGTGGATTACCTATATACACTACGCAACGTGAGTGAGGAATACTAATTTACTCGCCGGGAGAGAAAAATGGGCGTCGCGTCGAGCCCTTTTCGCAAAGGCTTTAGATTACGAGCCGTCTTTCTAACTGGTTGAGATAAATTGCTTTTTTTCTATAGAACATTTTGCTTATTGACTAGAAAATTCTAAATCTATTTCATAAATATCGTTCAAAGTCGTGAACTACAAAAGGTTGTTAAGATGTTTTTGTTTACTAACTAATACCCGTAACTTCGTTCGTCAGTTCAAAAGAAAAAAAAACAAAAGCACTAAACCGTTAGTCCCACTTCTCCATGGGAAGAACACACATCGCTTAGGATGCTTTTGAATTAACCGGTTGGTATTGGACTGCTGCCGCGCGACAGCAGGGCGGTTAGCACACTGCACACGGCCGGTTATGTTTTTCATAGAAAATGTGTCGAACCGAGAACAGACGAGAGCAGTCCAGCACACGTACGTTAGCTGGACGGCAACACCGCGATCGCGATGTGCCCCTTTTTTGATTTGCTAGTGAGGAGGGCACATCGAGTTTTACATGTAAAATAAATAACTTTGCCTACTTTCTTTACTATCGACGAAATGCAGGTCCGGCCCGCTGTATTAAGCTTAAAATATGATGATTATTTTAATCTTATACAAAATAAAAGACTTGGGAAGATATGTGTAAAAAAAATAAAAATACGAATGAAAAGAATTATCCAGGTAATCATTTACTCCCGTAATCAATTTCTTTTAATAAGAGTAGAATCAGCAATAACCCTTCCTCGTCTGAATCCATAGCTCGAATGCAAGTATTGGTGGACATCACTAAAATACAGTCGGACTGCAACCGCATCGCACTCCGAATTAGACGTTTTAGGTGGTACTGCTGTCGTCCGGCTGTCGTACGACACCCGCTCATAAATCAGTGTATCGATCGTACGGCAGCAGTCCGATACAAATCGTCTAAACAGAAAGCACCCTAAATTGCTTATAAAAAAGGAAGTTTTTAATTTTTTTATATTAAATTAGCTGTGCACCGCATGGAATTTCAAGTATAAACATATTGATTAATAAAATCATAGGTATATTAAACCTTGTGAACGATTCTGTTTTCCTAGACGCAACGTGGCACGATAACATCTACTCGTTGCTTATACAGTAAGTGATAATATCACTACAAATTATAAAACAAAGTTATCTGCCACCTTCTGTCTGTCTGTTCGCGATAAACTCAAAAACTACTAAGCGGATTTTCATGCGGTTCTCACCAGTAGATAAAATGATTCATTGGTAAGGTTTAGGTATACAATTTGTCATGGTTTTTTATTATTATCAGAGCGGTCAAACCTTTTTTTATACAACTTTTGTTTTTGATGGCATTATTTTATCGGCATGCAGCTTCTTTTTTTTTATAGGGGTTAACGAACATGCGGGTCACCTGATGGTAAGTGATCACCACCGTCCATAGACACTAGCAACACCGGGGGAGTCGCCAGTGCGTTACTATCCTGTGTTTGGGGGAAAAGGGGGGAGGGCCTCCGGCGCTCTCACTGACCGAACGAAACGCAACAATGCAAGCAATGTTACTTCACGTTGGTTTTCTGTGGGTCGGGTGGTACTACCCCGGATGAGCCGACCCATTCATGCTGAAACCAGTAATAGCTTCAGCGTGGCTCTACCACTTATTTCACTAGTCTCTGAACTATTAATATAATCTAATAGATAAGTCGTTTGTTATGGAATTTCAAAGGTAAGTCAATTTTTCTAACTGTCTCACCTTACGAAGTTAAAACAACTCGACTAAGATTAATGTTTCGCATGTCGAATATGAACATTTTTGGTTTGTTTTGCTATCTGACTGTGATCTAAATATGAAAATTAGATTTAGGATATGCCGATTATTTTATTGTAATATTTATTAGAAAAAATGTCTACTGCATTATATAGAGTACTAGCGGGGACGGCGGATATTGTCCCGCCCTGATAATAAAAAAAAACTGTGTGTGTACTTATGTACACGCGTTAGAAGTTATACTTCTTTGGCGTAACAAGATAAAAATCTTTTCAACATTTTTATCTTTCGCCTTATTGTACGTTTGTAGAAAAAAGGTATTTAATACATTGAAAGTTTTAATACAAAGAAATACAAACAACAAATACAAAGAAACAAAGTGTTGACTACAGCTAACTTCAGGGTGTCGGTTTTTCGTGACGGTGTGCGCGCGCATCGTAAAAATTTACTCTCATCATTTTTCCCTAACGCACCAAAAGAAGTATAACTTTAAAAATCTTGACAAATTATATACTTAAGCCTTCCTGATGAATCACTTTATCTACTGCTGAAAAGCGCATGAAAATCCGTTCAGTAGTTTTCGAGTTTATCGCGAACAGATAGACAGACATACGTGATAGAGGACTCTGTTTTATAATATCTAGCGATAGTGAGAGTCACTTACTGTCGACTTTAATTACATTGAACTTGACAACCTTTTCCATATATTACGTAATATAATCCCAAAGAATATTATAAATACGAATGTGAGTTTGTTTGTTTGTTCATTAATTAGTCACTCGATCGTCATGATAGTTTGCATTCACGTCATCAGGGATACATAGAAAGGACATAAGGACTTTCATACAGAAAAATGTACTGTTTCCGAGTCTTAAATCTAATTTACATAAACGCGAGGGAAGTCGTGAGCAAAAGCTAATATTATATATGCGAATACGAGTTTATTTGTTTGTTACGTTTTCACGTCTTAATTACTCAAACGATCTTCATAAGAGTTTGGCTATACGTGATCAGGAATACAGAGAATGACATACCTTTCATCCAGAATAAAAGTATTATTCCTGAGATAAATATTATAGTGGACGTTACTTTGCGCTTCCGTTTGAAATACATCCGGAGCTACCACGTCTTATAGCAACAAAAATCGTTCGATTTTATATGTCCGAGGTGTACCTGAAAAACTTACATCTGTAACTAGTAATAGAGAGAGAGCTAAATATTAGTAACTAAAACGATAAAAAGAATTGAAAACGCGTTCGTTGGTTGACGGTTGACACTGTTAGTATGTAAACATAAATATAAAAAAATATATACTTAATTAAAATATGTTGCAGTTTAGCGTATATTAAGCATAATCGATTACACGTGTTTCGCTCCGTGAACGTCCACTATAATATTTAATGATGGATTTCCGTAAAGTAACGCCTTCTTCAATCAAATATACTAAGAGACAGTTCCAATCTACATTAAAATGAACGAAGCTATAAAAGCTAATTAGTCATACAGTAAAACGTTGCACAGAATACCTACATACAGGTGGTAGAGCCACGCTGAAGGTATTACTGGTTTCAGCATAAATAGGTCGGCTCGCCTGGGGTAGTACCAACCTCT
Source organism: Antheraea yamamai (assembly GCA_036509395.1). Classification (NCBI taxonomy): domain Eukaryota; kingdom Metazoa; phylum Arthropoda; class Insecta; order Lepidoptera; family Saturniidae; genus Antheraea; species Antheraea yamamai. The sequence goes on along the minus strand of AP028449.1, from coordinate 9,442,555 downwards.
CACAGAAAACCGACGTGAAGTAACAGTGCTTGCATTGTTGCGTCTCGTTCGGTCAGTGAGAGCGCCGGAGGCCCACCTCCCCTCACACCCACCTCCTCTCTCTCGTTCCCGTTCCCCCCAAACATAGGCTGGCAACGCACTTGCGACTCTCCTGGTGTTGCTAGTGTCTATGGACGGCGGTGATCAATTAACATCAGGTGAGCCACGTGTTCGTTTGCCTCCTATGATATATAAAAAAAAACAATCATGTATATCGCTTTAACACTTTCTTGCTATAAGCACAATAATGGACGAACAGATTTTCCGTCTTATAACATGTAAGAATAAAAATGGCTGAAGATAACTGACTCGGTAAGCCTGAAACCCTCTGGAGTATAAACCTGTTAAATACAAACCCTGTGTAGGCGGACGTAACGTGGGATGTTTTACAAGGTGGAGTAAGCCTGCGTAAAGTTACTCAAGTACATACAAGTTCGACGATTATTAACAGCCTTTCTTTACATCTGTACATATGAAATTTAGAAACAATGATTTGATAAAATAATTTATTACTTTCATACCTGTTAAGGGTTGTTCATAAACTACATTCGGACTTACAGGAGGGTTTTTACATGGAAAAAATCTTACATCATCTCAACGCCGGGCATCAGAGGTGAGATATTTCAGATTCTTACTGACTAGAAACTCTTCGCACACTTTTTGGCTGGGAAAGGGGTAACTATCTATGCATTACCTTCCCCGCGACCCGACAAGCGGGAGAGATTGTCGCTTACTGTGACAAAAGATATCGAGGAGTATAAGGAAACGTAACGTTTACAGTGCATCAATTTTGCAAATTTATCTCGATTTATCTTCTATAAGAATGCAAATCTAACGTGTCTGTACTTTTTAGGTTTTCGTGAAAAAAAATGTTGCAGGGGTCTAAGAATAAGTAAAAGAATACATTTCAACCATTTTTTGAAATGTCTGTCTGTCTTTTTGTATGAACAAGCACCTCTGCTAAAGTACTGAGTTCACAATAAAACCTTACCAGTAAAATCATAAAGCATATCCTCAAGAGTAACTTAGTCTTTGTTTCATTAAAATCGGTCGACTCTGTCAAAAGTTATTGTAATTTGAATGACGACTCGAGGTAAGTATGAGAGAAAAGTAGTAATCTACGAGTATGCCATTATTATAAAGCCTATTTGTTTGTTTAACGCGCTAATCTCAGGAACTACGACTCCGATCTAAAAAAATCTTTCAGTGTTAGATAGTTTATTTATCGAGAAAGGCTACAGGCTATATATCATCACGCTAAGACCAGTGGGAGCTCAGCACTAATGAAGAATGTTTCAAAAGCGATTTTATTTTTAGTTTGAGAGCTTCCGCTAGGTGTTAGTGTTAGTCCAAAGTAACTATTCTACGCGGACGAAGTCGCTGAAAGAAGCTAGTCTATACTAACATTACAAAGCAGGAGGGTTTGTTTGTTTGATTGAACGCGCTAACATCAGGAACTACTGGTCTGATTTGAAAAATTCTTTCAGTGTTAGATAGATCACTTATCGAGGAAGGCTATAGGCTATATATCATCACGCTAAGACAAATAGGAGCGGAGCAAAAATGAAGAATGTTTCAAAGTGGTTTTTTTTGCACCTTTTAAGAGCATCCGCTGCGCGTTAGCGTTAGCCCAAAGTAACTACCTATTCTACGCGGACGAAATCGCGAGCAGATGCTACTTTTTATTATATTTTTTTGTTACAATAAAAAAATATTCTTTTCATATTTGTAAATATACAAAGGAAAGATTTTGCATGATGTATTTTATGAACGTCCCTTTAATTGTAAAATTCATTCGAAGTGGACCAGATAAATTGGAAGGAAATGTTTATGTGAAACAAAAAAAAAGTAAACAAAAATATATTTCAATGAAACGCATAAGAAAATAATAAGAATATTCAATACAAGTACTTGAGGATAAAGTACACATTTCTAAGAAATCTAACTCTTAAGAACAGCGCCAGATAAGATAAATGATTTCATTATGGATATGATCGACATATATGTTTATTGTCAGAAGTTTACTAGATAAAGGCATTCTTCTACTAAGGCTAAGGATTCACGAAGCGGTTTTTACCCGTGTTGGAACTGCAACTTTATTTTTAAACTCACGGGACCGGTTATTTACGCGGTTACGCAGCCGTAACGGTTGAGATCCAGACCGCCAGGTCAACCGACAACCGAACGCAGAGCGCGCGGGCGCAAGTAATCCGTTGGAGCTGTTAAGGCCTTGTTAGGCTAATAACGTAGTCAGTTAGAGAAAAAACAAACAAATCGCGCTGGTGGGCCGCCCAGCCTGTGGGTGACCGCGGTCCGTGCGACTCTACTAGTTGCTCGCCGGTGCAGCGGGAACCGCAAATAACCGCGCACACCGGGGGCGTAAAACGCGTCGTGGCATGTGCATTCATTTACATATATATCTGCATTCTACAAAAGCTGCGGGCCCGCAACCGCGGCGGACGCGGGTAAAAACCGCTTCATGAGTCCTTAGCGTAACGCGATACTCGTATCTGTGTTAATAAATACGAACCATATAACGTTCATTTGTTTATAAGCATCGTGTGTAACAGCATCATTGATTATGTGTATATAAGTAAATGGCAGAATTCGCTGGATTGTGCACTAAATTAAACAAAAAATGTTAATTGGTTTGAAGAAATAATCATATTGTAATATTAGATAGCTTGCTTAAAGTGAATAATTCACAAGATTTGTGTGTGCGAGAAATATCCTATTATTCTTCTTACAATATTCTAAACGAGAAAGTTGGTAAGGATGAACGGATGTTTGTTACACTTTTACGCAAAAACTACTGAACGAATTGTAATGAAACTATCCAGTTACATAGTTTATACACAGGATAACACATAGGCTATAATTAATACAGTTTCAAAATTGGCCAAAATATGTTTGTCCAACTGAGTTGGAAAAAGACCTGCCATCTGGGAGTTATTTAATCGTCCGTTGCATAAAATGTAAGGCCTAATTCACATTGCAGGCGGGTGCGGGTACTTACACGGGTGCGTGTAATTTAATCTAGACATGCGGTAGTGGTATCGTGTCAAGCCAAGTTCAAGCTATAGCGAGCGCGCGCTACCGTGTGTAATATTACACGAACCATTTGTAACTCATTTTCACTGCTTCATATCTCAAAAACTATTTCACATAAGCGTGTCAAATTCGACCCATGTATTGAGACTTATATATATAATATATATATGCTCCATATAGAAACGACATTTTAAGTTGTTATAACATATTTCATGTTGTTATAAATCAATTTCAGGACTGTCCATTGAACTTGGCACCCATTTAAATCTCACTTCTTTTGTCATTGAAGTCAACAACCAAGGCATATATCATAATATTGAACTTGGCTCTCGTTTCATATTTATGTTTTTGATGGGATATCATTACTTTTTGTGCAAAATTATTAGTAGTAACTTATTCGTAATTAAATTAATACCAAATCTTTTTTGTTTATTTCCAATACCAAATACGTGACTCGACCTATAATATTTATATAAGCTTGAACCATATTCTTACCTTGAACAAAAAAAATGTGAAAATAACAATATACAGTTACACATTTTTCTAAAAGGGATTTTTATTGGATTTTAAAATCTTTGCCTTGCAAAATTAAACATTATGATTTGATTTAGCTAAAATAATAATACCTAAATTTTCAGGGAGATACGGAGAGTCACCTACGTTTAGATACCTTTTTATTTCACTTATTCACAACAGAAGTAAATTAGGTAAATTTGGCAGCACAACGGTCAGAATGGCGCAAAATGGTGAACGGCCAAGTACGCGAGTTCGAGGCTCAGCGTAAAGATGACCTTGATACCAAACGCGACCAGTTAAAGGCTCGCCCTCCTGCTGCCATGACATATCATCATGAGAACGGCGTACTCAAGTGCCCTCAATGTGCACGAAGTTTCGCCGCGAAGATAGGCTACATAAGCCATCTAAATTTAGGGGTCAAAGTGGTCGCCATGGCCGAAACCGGTCGGAACAATCATCATCAAATTAGGTAATGTACAAAAAATTACATTACTTAAAAAGTTATTTAACCGGGGAAGCGGAACAATTGCTAAGACAGTTCGCAGTTGAGGATGCTAATTATTTGATTTGTTGGGAAACGTTACAGAAGCGGTATAACAATAAAAGGTATTTAGTAAATAAAATTCTAAATAGGTTACTTAGTCAAAAAAGTCTTGCATATGAGTCGGCACAGATAATGAAAGACTTATTGAACACGACAACAGAATGTCTTAATGCTTTAAAAAACAATGGAGTCGATATTACTAACTGGAACATAGATATAAAGTTTTTATAAAGGCATCAACCTCATTTTGTAATGACGGAAAAGAGGCGGTTGATGTTTTAAATAAAAATAGAATATTTATGATTGTCATTTAGAAAACCGATCGTAAAAAAAAATGTGAAAATTGTAATATACTGTTATACATTTTTCTAAAACTGTTTTTTTTTTAATTTTATAATATTTGCCCTGCGAAATTAAACATTTGGTCTTCATTTCGGTGAAGACTAGCGCCGCCTGCACTCTGGAACAGGCCTTAGAGTCGGAACATGTTTATATTGTGTCGACAACATATTTTTTCCTTTTTCTCGTCACAGACAAAATAAAACATATTTACATAAATTATTATTTTATCAATTCATTTTGTTTTCCACAAAATCATATTGAATATTTAAAGATGACATTTGATGGTCTATAAGAGATATAATAAGAAGTTATTAATTCATCTATACACCAACATACTTCGAATGTCATCGAATTTTATAGGTGATAGAGCCACGTTGAAACGATTACTGGTGGATGGCCTCTTATAAATAAATTTAATAGCTGCGCTCCAAATAATGAGATGTGTTTCTGGCCTGTACCTCATTGGTCGAGTACGGAGCATGCAGGCGCTATAAAGAACGTTATTGGCTGTCAAAATTATCAAAAAAGAAAAATAATTTGAATAAGAAGAAAAATGGAACAATTTAAAAATTTCACGCACCGCACCGATTTGTTTTTTCTAGACAGTTCCCTTTATACCACCGCCGTCGAAACATTGTGTTTCATCGTTTTTTAAGTTTTTCCTGTGACTTTTATGTTATTATATTAGGTCTTTACCTATGAAATTGCCGTTTTGTATGAAAAAATTTAAACGAATTTTTTTCATGTATTTTTTATTTGTATTAATCGAAGTAATCACCCATGCAATCAATGCATCTTTGCCAATGCAGTGGCAGTTTATTGATGCCTTTCTTAAAGAAATCAGCTGGACGGGAGGCAACAAATTCTTCAAAGGCATTTTGTACTGCCTCTCGGATATTGAATTTTTTTCCCGCCAAGGAGTTATCCAAATTCTGGAAAATGTAGTAGTCTGTAGGCGCAAGGTCTGGTGAGTAGGACGGATGACGGAGAACTTACAACCCCAGTTCTTGCAACTTGGAGACCGTCTGCTGTGCAGTATGAGGTCGCGCGTTGTCGTGCAGGAGCAGCGGAGACGAGCGATTGACCAATGCTGGTTGGAGATGTGCCAGCTTCTCCATCACTGTGTTCAGTTCTTCACAGTACACATCTGCAGTAATGCTCACCCCGTTTGGTAAGAAGCTGTGATGAATCACACCGGCGCTAGACCACCAAACAGTGACCATCACTTTTCTAGGGGTAAGTTTTCGTTTAGGGCATTGTTTAGGTGCTGAACCAGGATCCTACCAACTTGCTGAGCGTTTGCGGTTATCAAACAGAATCCATTTTTCATCGCAAGTAACAATGCGGTTCAAAATTCCTTCATTTGTGTGTCTTTTGAGCAGTGCAAGGCACGTCTCGACGCGTACTTTGCGCTGGCGATCATTGAGTTCATGGGGCACCCATTTGTCAAGCTTTTTTACCTTGCCAATTTGACGCAAATGAACCAATATTGTTTTGACGCTAACGTCGAAAGCTGCTGCTAATTCAACCGTAGATTGTGTATCACCAGCTTCCACAATCGCCTTTAATTCGTCATTGTCGACCAAAGTCTTCGGACGGCCGCGAGGTTCATTTTTCAGGTCGAAATTCCCAGAATGGAAGCGAGCAAACCAATACCAGGTGGTGCGTTGGTTTGTAGTGTTAGCTCCGTAAACGTCGTTAATGTTGCGTGCCGCTTGTGCCGCGTTGCTGCCACGACGGTACTCATATTCCATAATTACTCGAATTTTTAACGTATCCATGATGACAAAAAAGATTGAAATGCGATGAAAATGTAACACTAATCAATAAACAAATGACTACTTTTGGAAAAAGAATTCCATGTTTTTAAAATAAAATTAATTTGAAATTAGAATTCTTAGCCACACAAAAATTATTTTGATTTGATATGGCTAGTACTGCAGAACGGCAATTTCATAGGTAAAGACCTATTATGTCTCACATCTTCGGCACCGCTGCACCCGCTCGTCTGTAGGATAATCCTACAGACCACACCGCACACCTACACCGCACATTTTCTGGGACGCCGCTTTCTCCGTACGAGGTGTTGAGTTGCAGGTCAGTCCACGCTTTTATTTGGGGTTCTTGTTATTTTATTTATTTATAGGCAAGGCCAACACGAACCGCTCCCACGCTTCCTATTTATTTTATCGCATATCCTGGTGGGGCCTATTTACACGGTCCCATCAGCCCCTTCAACTGGTTTCAGCATTAATGGGTCTGCTCGCTTGGGGTAGTACCACCCTCTCACAGAAAACCAACGTGAAGTAACAGTGCTTGCATGTCGCGTTTCATTCGGTCATTGTAGTCCGGTGAAGCTGTTAAGACCTTGCTAGATCAATAGCGATTAAAAAAAAATCATTCTGTCAGTGAGAGCGCTGGAGGCCCACCTACCCTCCCCTCCCTCTTTTCCCTCTCCCTTCCCTTCCCCAAAGAGTGGCAACGCACTTCAGACTCCCCTGGCGTTGTTAGTGTCTATGGACGGTGGTGATCACTTAACATCAGATGACCCACCTGTTCGTTTGCCTCCAATGCAATAAAAAAAGTCATAATTAATATCAATTGTATAAATATTAGTTTTTATCGGTGGTTTCGCTTGTATTAGTGTAGATTTGACATATCATAACATTTCATGATGATCGATTCATTAGTTAAGGCGTGACAGCGTAACAAACAAACAAATGAACAAATTTACATTCGTATTTAAAACATTAGTTACGATTAGGATAGTGGTAATATTTCAAATTAAATTTGTTAGGTACTGTTAGTTTTCACTTTAGTTCAGTTTCTTAGTAACTATCTTGGTACTTATGTATTAACGCCACCGCAACTGAATTTGGTCAAGTGAAGACAATTTAAACCTGCGTCATGTGATTGATGTCTTGACGTGTATATTAATTAATAGGTGGACTATTTATTTTTCTCAATTTTCCCATCTCGGTTCGGTTTGGGTTAGATTAGACTTGCTTAACAAAGAGAGCTAGAACCGGCCGCGGAAGCGGTCGGCGAGCGCACTGCGGTGGTGTTAATACGTAAGTACCATTATCTTCTATCTATTAGGTATTTCCCGCTTATGTTCAAAATTAATCGTTCATACACTAATTATCATAAAGAATATCTATCAGTTGTTATTTAAGCGCAAAACACATACGATTCAGGTGAGAGTCGAGTCACGTTTCTCAGACAAGACGTGCTGTGTTATGGTCACAAAAAACGGGTCGCAATCTATGCAGCGCTATCTAGTAAAGCGCCGGTACTTTGGACGGCGCGCGGCGGTTACTGAAAAGGCTCTTTGTGATCGAAAATACGGACAGAAGCAAGAAATACACTCATCAAAAAAGTCTAAGCAACATGTACTAATTTAAATTTTAGGATGGTTCTTCACATTATAACATTGTATTTTATTTTTAAAATAATATCTTTAGGGTTCTATGATGTAAAAATAACAGCTGTTATCTTTATAAGTTCTTTTAATAACAGAAATGAACAATATTAGAATATACTGTAGAAACTAAGATACATAAGAAACTAAACTTTTTTCTTACAAAATGAAATTTCTAAAGAAAATGTATTTATTGTGAAAGAATAGAACAATTTAATACAAAGTATGAGCTCCTCTGCTATTCAGAACTTGTCGGCAACGATTATTCATTGAATTAATGAGACTGTTTATGTCATCTTGCGGTATTCGCTCCCAATGGAATTGTAGCAAATCCTTCAGCTGTTGGGTTGTTGTCGCTCCGTCCAAGTCCTTCAAAACATGTCTCTGGAGCATGTCCCATGCGTGCTCGATGGGGTTGAGATCTGGCGATTGTGCAGGCCAGGGCAATACCCGGATGTTCTCCGTTGCAAAGTATTCACTGGTTCGCCGAGCTGTATGTGAACGCGCATTGTCATGCATTAACCTAAAATCGGAGCCAAAGGTTTGTGCAAATGGGTAGACATAAGGTCTAAGAATATCCTCAATGTAATTTTCAGCATTCATGTTTCCATTTACAAAAACGAGCTCAGTTCGCCTGTTCTTCATAATACCCGCCCATAACATAACTGTTGAGCCGCTGTATGGATGAACTTCCTGAACGCACCTGAGCCTTTCAGTATTTCCGGGCCGACGATACACTCGCACCCGTCTTGTATCAGGCTTAAACCCGAATCGCGACTCATCGGAAAACATAATTTTATCCCATTGTTCCTGGGTCCATGTTATGCGTTCTCTACGCCATTCATATCGACGAGCGCGATTCCCGTGACGTATCGGTGGGCACCTGATTGGACGTCGAGCTCGTAGGTCGTACTCATGCAGTCGATTTCGCACAGTTTGAGGACTTACATCAACACCATTTGAAATTTGTAGCCTCAAACTTATCTCTCGAGCGGTTAACATCGGCTGGCGTCTTGCAGTCAGTTGTATGTACCGGTCTTGCCGAGTGGTTGTACTCCTTTTACGGCCTGGATACTGTTCAGCGGGTTCTCCTGTATTATTGTAGCGCTGCCAAAGACGACAAATAACACTTCTATGAATGCCAAAATGTCGAGATACCTGAGATTTATTACTTCCCGCTTGCAACATCCCTACAGCTCTTTGCATTTCATCTGCCATCAAATGACGTCGCTTCATGACGTAAAGAATATCTAACAATTCAATTTTGTCGCTAACTTTATTTAAATGGTTGGTAAAATTAAAAAATCAAGACTAAACATAGCAATTAAAACGCACTTAAATTCAAACAAATTCGCAGTCATTTGAATTTTATGAAAAAACAAAACACAATCAATTTTTTTTTTTACAACCAGCCAGTATGTCATCAATAACAAAAAAGTTTACTTACCTACGCACTTTGTTTGAGTAAATACTTAGAAATTAATTAATATAAATGGTAAAATTTGTAATATCACGCATGTTGCTTAGACTTTTTTGATGTGTGTATTTTACTCCTAATTAGTTTCAAAGATAGAAAAAAAAGGAAAAGAATGTAGGTTCGTGATTATACAAAAATTTTATTTTTATATTACAATGTAAGTTCACAATATTACCTTTAAAACAGAATTATTATAAACTTTATTACTTGACTGCTACAAACAAACAGATATATATTCATTATGTATTCATTTCTATCCATAGCGAAATCGAAGAGAATTTTGCTTGGCCTGCTTGGCCGCACTCTGTTTGTAGGGACTACTTAGTAACGGAACGTTCGCACTCCACCTTGTGTACAACCCGCTCTCATTTTGTGTTTTGGCCTCTTTGTTTTTCGAACTGACTTTACGCTTCTGTCCTACCGGATCTTCATAGCTTCACCGAGCCTTTTAAGTGAGTGCCTAAGGCGCTCAGCCGTATGGCAAGAGTCTCAAAGGCGCCAAAGAGGCCGAACGTCCATTTGGGCCGTAGCCTTAAATAAAAAATCGCGAATCTAATTAAGCTAAACTAATAACACATAATAGCGGCACAAATATGTAGGTGGCGACATAAATTTTGTATCTGTCAAACGTTAATAGATAGGCAGGTTAATAGACCAGCTGTAATCCCAACTAGACACGCGTCCGACTTGCATCCATAGTTTGTTTATACTGTAATAGCTATTGAAAAAAGGAGTACTTTTGAAGATATTGCGAACATTTATTTGCTTAATCTGCAATAATATCAACGTTAAATGTATAAATTTAGGATTCGAAAACCGGTATTGAATCAGGCCAAGTGTACTACTACTGACTCAATATTAACTTGATTGTATACTGTATTCATTGCAAATAGTTTAATAGACTCAAAAGTGTAATTCATAAACCATGTCGAGAACGGACAAGAATTAAAATTTATATAGTTTTATATTTAATTTTTTCAATATATAAATGATATGCGCAGAACATTGCGTAATGGAAATGTTAATAACTTTTTTTCAAGCACAGATTTTTTATATCATACAAAAAAGGAGGCCTAATAAGAATTTTAACAGTGACGCAGTATTAAAAGGGTTGTAAATTACAACGCACGACAGCAAAAAATATTATTTCGAATTGCTTAAAATGTCCATGGGAGACAACGCAATAATGCCACTATGACCGTAATGTACAAACCACAAGTATCTATAGTTTACATCTGTTTTGTCAGCTGTATATTGTTGAGAAAGAGGCAAGTTCATAGCGTGTTCGGAAATCGCGTCGATCGATCGGAACTTTCGGAAAAGGCATACATCATGAGGAAGCTACAGTAAGGTGGTGTTTTTTTATTGTAGCACGGCAAAGTGAATGCACTATGCCTGACGGTAAGCACAGTACAATCCAAAAACAATGGCGACCACCGAGTGACACACTATCCATCGTCGGTCGCCGTTGTCATGCCGGCCTGCGAAAAGCTGGATATACACAGGCTGATCCCGAAACGCGACCCGTAGAAGCGAATCACTATGATGGGCTTTTTCTCCATATACATGGTGGTTGCGACCAAGTCAGGCTGTAAAACCCTGCCACCCCGCTTTCGCCATTGCCTCGTTCGTTATTCAGCAGGGTGCACCACGTGCAGCTGAGGTTGGCTTGGGTGTCTCAAGTCGTATGATGTTATTCGACACCCCTCAAGTTGAAGATCTATAGCCAAGTACGTGTCGTTGTTTTCCAGCAGCTGCATTTGAGACCAAGACTCTCCTACGTTTACCATGTTTATCATCTTAGATCCTATCGTCATTTAAGATCAGATGAGATGGTAACCAAACACTACAATAAAAATAGACAGTCCGTATAAAGGGACTATATAATCAACTTAGTTATTGGTAAGTGAATTAGACATTAGTAATAAATTCTCAAAACTATGTTAGTCCCGGTCACTTGTCGATAGCCAAGTTGAATTTATAGTTCAGTTAGGACAGGACCGTTTAATTTTGATGCAATCTGTGTTATTGATAGTGCATACACTATCGCACTAGCAAGTGGCACTTAACACTGACAGATGATGGCAAAACCAATTTTGAATCATTGCTATTCAATCAAGTCCAATCAAGACGGCAGAAGGATAACCGTTTAATCTTGGATTGCAATCAATATTCGTTTGCAGCCGCTGATAAGATAATAATTTCATTATATAGTCGTATGCTCTAACTTTCACACGCGGACTCTACTTATATTCTATTAGTATTAATATTTTAATAACCTTTTCATTTCCAATCATCACATCTATATATTAACTAGCGGGCCCGGTGGACGATGTTCCGCCCTGATAATAAAAAAAAAACTTGACAAATTATATACTAAAACGTTTCTCATGAATTGCTTTATCCACTGGTGAAAACCGCATGAAGATCTGTTCAGTAGTTTTTGAGTTTATCGCGAACAGATAGACAGACAGACGCGGTAGGGGATTTTGTTTTATACTATGTAATGATACGTGAAGCGAAAACTTTGTATCCCTTTTTAAACGAATTGCGCGAACGGATGAACGTGAAATTTGGCATAGTTAAACTTTATATGGAGGAAAAGTGCATAAAGCTATTTTGTATATAAAATGCATTTAAATACATTCAAATAAACTTTACACACACTACTGCTTGAATTATACACAACATATACACACGTGTAAATGAAAAAGACGTTTCGCCATCTTTCCTTTCTCATTACTTTTTTCGTTTCCTTTACTCTAATCACAATAATACTTAAACTGTGTCTTATTGGATATAAAAATGAATTATGGTCGAATTTTGACCACTAGTCCACCGAAAACAACACGGTAAGATCTCATGAACTTAAATATTATAGTGGACGTTACTTTGCACGTCCGATTTTATTTCTGCGAGGTGTACCTGAAATAGTTAAATCTAAAACTAGTAATATAAAGAGCGACATATTAGTAACTAAAATACGTGGTATCACTTTCAGGCAGAACTGCAAAGTAACGTCCACTATAATATTTAATAATGGGTTTCCGCAAAGTAACGCCTTCTTCTATGAAATATCTCTTGAAAGTATTTGGCGAATGTACGAAAGGAGATCTAGGCACGCTTACGTATATATCGCAAACGTCTGTGCAAAATGAATACATTACTAAATAAATAGATAATCTATTCATACTACGGACCCGCTGTTTCGTACACAAGCAATATATTTGTTAGTCACTAGGTGCCCGCCTCGGATTTGCATGGGTCTTCTAACCAATTCTAACTTTTACTGTATAACCATCAGTAATAAAATAAAATAACATCTGAACAATTGAACTCCCCACTGTTTCTGTCTCCCTTACTATTTTATAAGGATTTTTAACCTAATTTTTTCGCTTTCCGTACGACTTCGCTAACATTGTCTCCCATAAAAACCTTGGTTTGAAAATTACATACACAAAAAAAGAATCAGCCGAACGCTTGCATATTATTTTATTATTATTATTACATAGTATAAAACAAAGTCCCCTACCGCATCTGTCTGTCTGTCTGTTCGCGATCAACTCAAAAACTACCGAACGGATTTTCATGCAGTTTTCACCGGCGGATAGAGTGATTGATGAGGAACGTTTTAGTATATAATTTGTCAAGGATTTTTTCATAATCAGGGCGGGACAACGTCTGCCGGGCCCGCTAGTACTTCTTAAACCGTGTTGAGCTACTTAAAAAATATATTTGGTAGGGGAAAAACTTATGGGTTCGCGTTACCGATGAACTCGACATGCTCGTGACGTATTGCTCTTGCGCCAGACTACCGGCGCGTAGTATCTTGCTGTGTGTACATGTAATATTGATATTTTGTATTGAGCTCGAGCAGTCCATCATATGTTTGATTAATTAATAAACTCTATGAAAATGTATATAACTAATGCTCGGAGTGCCAATAGATGTGAAAACCAGACTAATTTTACTGATTTATATTTACGAATTATGATATTTAAATAATTTATACTATAATTATTTTTAAAATTTAAAAGAGAGCAGTTTTTTTTATGTTATAGCAGGCAAACCAACAGGTCGGTCACCTGGTGTTGAGTGATCATCATAGACACTAACATCACCAAGGGAGTCGAAAGTGCGTTGCCAGCCTGTGTTTGGGGGAATGGGATGGAGGGGGGAAGAGAAGAGGGGAGGATAGGATGGTAAACCTCCGGCGCTCTCACTGACCGAACGAAACGCAACAATGCAAGCACTGTTACTTCACGTCGGTTTTCTATGAGAGGGTGGTACTACCCCGAGCGAGCCGACCCATTCATGCTGAAACCAGTAATAGCTTCCGCGTGGCTCTACCACCTATGGTTATTCCATTGTTTTGAGTTTTCACTTCTTTCGGCAGTCCTTATAAATGTCGACTATTTTATTTTTAGATTAGTATCCAAGTAATTCATTTATATTCAAATAATTTCTTCCGGAAAGTTATCTGGATAATTATAGAAAGTGAAGTATTTTAATCAAGTCGTTACATATATTTATCGGGCACTCATTAATGCCTAAATGGTATTAGACACATCAAAACAATATACTAAATTATTGTATACATTATAAAGGCCTATAGAAAAATCCACGATTGTGAACATTTATTTCTCATGAACACCTTACAGTAAGCATGTTTATCTTTTACATATTATAACGGGTGACTGGTTACTCGTTTGCAATATTTTTACAGGAGTCTCAGTACTTGATACTCGTTCAAAATCAATTAAAAAAATAGGTGCTTAATTATTGACCTAATTATCTAGAAAATACAAAAATTATAGTAAATTCTCTACCCGTCTATGTTAAAGCACAGAGTCAATGACCGTTGGATGTAGTAAAAGTGAAAAGAAAGTGAGCCCAACCAACTAACAAAGGATAATTTTTCAAAGTTGGAACAAACAAGTGTTTATTTTCTGTTTTGTTATCGATGGTTATAAACTCCGGGACTCCGCTCGCAGGTTTCATCAACGGTCATTCAACCTAGGTTTATGTAAATTTATACCCATACTTTTGAGAGTCTTAGAACAAACTTTAACTTACGTTCTCTTTGTTGTTTATTAGTATTTGTTTTTTATTATTATTATTTTATATGTTAAATGTGACCATAAACTATCACACGATTGAAGGTTATCACTCTTTAGACAGTCACGGTGTATAAAAAAATTGGTTATTTGAGAATTTATTTTGATTGATATGTTATTAATTCTTACGCATTTAAATATTTTAGTTACATTGGGATTTTGATCTAGATCAAATCAAATCAAACATATAATATTATTTTAATGATTATGTCAAAAGATAGAATTAAAATTTGAAAATTACGCGAATCTAAAATAGTTATTTGTGTTATGACATTTACAACGCTTCTTAGACTTTAACAAACTGTAATTAATATCAAGGCGTCAAAAATAGATCAGATGGTGCGTATATCTAAATTGCTTAGACAGTTTTGATGCCATATAAGTCAGAAGATACATTGTAGCCGTGCGAAACCGTGGCAGATCGCTAATATGTTTTAAATTATATGTCATACTAGCTGTAAAGAATTATAAAATTATGAGATTATGTACAATTATAGAAATGCTCTTTAAAAGCAATTGTAAGTACGACATGCACGCCACTTACAGTAACATGTAACGTGTACATTAGATATATAAATACTAACAGCGTGCCACATGAAGTTTGTTATCAGCAAAATATTTGGAACCTTAACCCACAATATAACTGCCTCAGTGCTCACTTACACTGTATAAGGAACTAATGAAACTATGACTTAAAAATGTTATTATAATGATATGATATGCCCATATTGTCAATAAGTAATACATTTGTGGTCTAATATCTTATTAGAAAGACCCCTTGTATCTTCAAAATTACTATTACACAAATTAAAAACAATAACTTAAAATATTATTGTAAAGATTTACATTTACATTACATTTAATATACATTGCCATTATAATTAAGAATCTGTGACTATACAAAAAATAAACGCTTGTCTGTTCCGCAAGAAATTGAATTATGCAACTCTTTACGTAATACGTTTATAATCTAAGATCCCATTAGGAAGACCTCTATATCATTAAAGTTATTAATAATTATAATGTCGAATTGTAAACAATAAGCTGATAATTATTTCTCTTATTAAAAATAAAGAATGACTTGAAATCTTGCTAAATTTATGCAGACAAAGTCGCGGGTAACAGCTGGTCGAAAATAGAATAACCTCAATTACTTTTTATAAGGCTCGCTATCTACCAGGAAAGTCCCGTGAAAATAGGTCTAACAGTTTTGGTGATAGCACAGCGGGCGAAGCCACGGTTAACAGCTAGTATAAACTAAAATTGCCTAAATTACTTTTTGTAAAGTCACCTATCTGCCAGTGAAAGTCTCGTGAAAATTGGTCTAACCGTTTTGGAGAAAGTACTGTTGGCGAAGCCACGGTTAACAGCTAGTATAAACTAAAATTGCTTGAATTACTTTTTATAAGGTCAGCTATCTGTCAGTGAAAATTTCGTGAAGGTCGGTTGAACCGTTTTTGAGATGGCCTTGCGGGCGAAGCCACGGTTAACAGCTAGTATAGACCAAAATTGTTTGAATTACTTTTTATAAGGTCAGATATCTGTCAATGAAAGTTTCGTGAAGATCAGTCTAACCGTTTTGAAGATAGTACTGCGAGCAAAGCCACGATTAACAGCTAGTCCAAATTAAAATAAACTAAATCACTTTTTATAAGGTCAGCTATCTGCCGGTGAAAGTCCCGTGAAAATCGGTACAACCGTTTTGGATATAACATTGCAGACAAAGCCGCGGTTAATAGCTAGTTTAATTTAGAGTAGCCTAAGTAACCCGCTGTAATTTCAGCTAACTGCAAGTGAAATTCCCGTCAAAATCGGTCCAGCCGTTTCGGAGATTAGCCGGAACAAACAGACAGACACACCGACAAAAATTTTAAAAATTGCATTTTTGTTATCAGTAGCGTGTATACTTTTGTACCCAATCAGTAAAAAAAATTTATTTTGTTATTAGATACATACACTTCACTTTTATTATATACTAGCGGGCCTGGCAGACGTTGTCTCGCTCTAATTATGAAAAAGTCCTTGACGAATAATTATTACATAGTATAAAACAAAGTCCCCTACCGCGTCTGTCTGTCTGTTCGCGATAAACTCAAAAACTACTGAACGGATTTCCAAGCGGTTTTCACTCGTGGATAAAGCGATTCATGAGGAACGTTTTGGTGTATAATTTGTCAAGGATTTTTTTTATAATCAGGGCGGGACAACGTCTGCCGGGCCCGCTAGTTATATACTAAAATGTTCCTCGTCAATCACTGTATCCACCGGTGAAAACCGCATGAAAATCCGTTCGGTAGTTTTTGAGTTTACCGTGAACAGACAGACAGACAGACGCGGTAGGGGACTTTGTTTTATACTATGTAATGATATAGAAGATAATTAATTTGTGATTTGGTTGTTACAAATTATCATGATATCTGCAATATACTCGTAGGTATATTTAATTATGTGAATGAATGATTTTAAATTTCAGATTAGATAATTGTTTTGATCGATGTACCTGTCTTATAGATAATATTTACAAATTCGCAGCAATCGAAGCAGTTTTTATGAATTAAAGCGTATTATAGATTTTATCAAGGCTTAAAACTGATTTATCGTGTAAAAAATGGCGCATAATTGATATTGTTTGAACGAGATATACGAGTATTTCTTTGAAAAAGCGCTCCGAAATCCCTTCCAATTGTTTTGTTATACTAATTATGGTTTAAGCAAAACGCGATCTAAATAACATGTAAAACTAGTATTTATCTATATCTATACTTCTATACTAATATTATAAAGAGGTAAAGTTTGTGAGTTTGTGACGTTGTGGCGTTGTAGGGGGTAATCTCAGGAACTACTGGTCCGATTTGAATAATTATTTCAGTGTTATATAGCTCATTCATCGAGAATGGTTATAGGGTATATATTATCACGCTAAGGCCTATAGAAGCGGAGCACAGGTGAAAAATGTTTCAAAATCGTGATGTTTTTTTCTTTTTGAGAGCTTCAGCTGCGTGTCAGCGTAGTAGTAACTATTACTACGCAGACGAAGTCGCGGGCAGGGGCTAGTTAGTAATATTTGGTTAACTTAAAAGGTAAATTATGACAAAACTTTGCTAAACAAACATTGACTTCAGCAAATGTGACTGCAGTGCCAAAACAATAAAAAAAATACTAATATTATGACAACATAGGTAATAGAGTTTTTGGCGGGATCTTGGAATATCATGTACAGGATTTTATATTTTATTTATTTATTTATTTACACATTATGCGTTAAATACGCAATGGCGGACTTAATGCCTAAGGCATTCTCTGCCAGTCGACATTTTACTTTTACCAACGGCAACCATTTTGTTAGTTCATTGAAATTATCGCAAGAAATTTATAATATCATTACCTACTCGATAATGGCAGTTATACTCTACTAGAAGATTGATTACCAGAAGTTTTTTATTGCCATCTTAGTGCATATCTTTTTATGCTCTCTGGACCACCCTCTCTCTGTCATATGCATGTAAATATTGTTCTCAAAAGTGTCAAAATGGCGCGACTCGGTCCAAGGAGAATACTTATTTATCTCTACGTTATTATCTAGAGTGTCGTTCGAGCGGCGAGATCGTTCGCGGTAATCAGACAATTGTGGGGAAGATCTATTACAAAGGGAATTAGATCGAAGGTGACAGACGCAATGTGTTGCGAAGTATATAGTTAAAATATAATCTCGTATCAATCGATATCTGCTGACATATAGCTTATGATTTATAGCTTTATGTTATATGTTGTGTCATATGTCATTGTGTTGTGAAATTGTTTGGGTAATTTTTAGGCGATTAAAATAAAAGTGTTTTATTTTATACTAGCTGTGTCTGCGACTCCGTTCGCGTGGAACCTAATGTAAAAAAACAGTGACTAACAAAATCACCTGAATGTATTAAGCCCATTTACTTATCTACATTTCTCTCGTATTTAAGTCGCGTCGTCATTAAAATTATAATAACTTTTGATAGAGTTAACCGATTTTAATAAAGCCAAGACTAAATGTTACTCGAGTCTATGCTTTATGATTTTCTTTGTGAGGTTTTATCGTGAACTTTAGCAGTGATGCGTGTTAATACAAACAGACAGGCTGATATTTCTAAAAATGTTTTAAATGTATTTTAGTACTTATGCCAAGACACTGTCTGCAACAATTATTTTTATTCTAAATTATTTTCAAATGTTATATGTATTTTATATATATAGATTTAAGCTGCCCGCCGTTTCAAAGATTTTCAGATGCTGGTGAGTTGTTTATCTCCACATTCTAAATTCTAGCGACATCGCAACAACAGTACTCTTATTTAGAACTATATTTTTTTAAGGTCTATAAAATGAGTTTATTTGTTTACATATTGATTAATTACGGAAACTAGTTCATTGAATAATAGAACACCATATTAAAATGGATAATTAACTTTAAGTAGGAGAAAATTAACTTAGATTTGATTAGATTTGTTAAAAACAGTTTCTCTCCGGAGCAATATTATAGAGCGTCGAGTGTAATTTCTATTCATTATTTTAATTTTATTAAGGCCAATTTTATCAGCAAGAATATGTCAATCATATTAGAAGATATATTTACGTCAAAAGCCATAAATTAAAATAAACCTTAAATGATATATTGCAAGGAATAGCATTTTTGATGATATCATGAGAATGAATTGACGGATTTCGATGTTTTTTTTTTTTTTGTTTATGTATCACAAGGTGTTTGAATGAAGGGAATTGATCTGAGTGCAACCGATCGAGAAAATAATTTAGCCGAAAGCAATGCAACAATACAATTGGCTTCAATAAACCAAATGCCTTCCTACCAAGTGAATTACACTAATTACGATATTGATTACATTTCGCTATCGATTTTTATACATTCATTAAACTTAAATCACTTTGAGATGTCATTTTATCTTAATAGAAAATGATTTTTTCTTTTATATCATAGGAGGCGAACGAACAGATGGGTTACCTGATGTTAAGCGATCACCACCGTCCGTAGACACTTGCAACTTCAGGAGGTCGCAAGTGCGTTGTCAGCCTGTGTTTGGGGGGAGAGGAGAGAGGGGACGGGGACGGGGGGAAGGGAAGTGGGCCTCCGGCGCTCTTACTGAGCGAATGAAACGCAACAATGCAGTCACTGTTACTTTACGTCGGTTTTCTATGAGAGGGTGGTACTACCCCGAGCGAGCTGACCCATTCATGCTGAAACCAGTAATAGCTTCAGCGTGGCTCTACCACCTACAAAACTTAATTTAATTCAACTAATGAGTTAACACAACACATATTGATTTTAATGCGGTATAAAGTTCGCCGGGTCAATTAGTACGTATATTAATATTTTACCTTATATTTACTATGTCAGAAATTAGAGCGATTGCTAGTTATATATTAGAAGTAAAATTTAGTATCATGTAGTACTAGCAGATGTCCGCAACTTCGCCTACGTTTTTATATCTTTAATGATGGTGACACCATATGTAGGGGTGAGGAGCAGAATCCTAGCCTTACATATGTTGTTGGGATACCCGTTTGTGGGAATAAAGTTGTTGGTTAGGTCACAGACAGTTTATTTGTTATTATTGTTACAATGGTGTTGTAGTGCAACCTGAGTGCTTGAACGCGACTAACAATTTAAATATTTAATAAATATAATTTTACTTAAACTGTGCAGATGCGCACATAATAATATGTAGGGCGACATGCAATGTACGTAACCGTACACCATACATAAAGTTTATATGTATAACTTTAACAATTTATATAGATCATGCTAAGATATGATTTAGATGGTAAGATTTTCGTCAAGATAAAGTTTCAACAACATCTGGTTGCGTGAAAGCGTCATAAAGTCTTATATCTTCTTTCTCCTGCGTTAATTGACATTTCTAGATACTACTGCGCTCCTTAGAGATATAGCATGAATTTATATAGCCTAGTACATTCCTCCATAAACGGGTTACACAACGCGAAAGTTATTTCTTTAATCAGACTTCATACTTTCCAAGATGAGCGTATTCAATAATACAGATCCACCAGCTTTACCTATAACATACGAACAGGTGTACGTATAGAAAATGATTCTATATTATTTTATCCGCCATAAGACCTAAAGCCGTGGCTACATACCGTAATAAATTTCGGTCGAAAGTCAGCAATAATTCTATTAAAATATAGCGTAGTCATGCTTCGAATATATATTTTCCGAGGCGGTCGCAATCCCCGGGGTTCGCAACATGAAGGTATCATTTAGAAATTTATTGGGCAGTTTTATTGGATGACCGTGCTCGTTGCGCAATGTTCAAGACCTGTGACGTGCTTTAGTTCTAGTCCAGAAGGAATATAGTATAAAAGATTTATGTTTGGTTATTACAATGTAGTAATACCTAATAGACTTTCATATCTGCTTTTCTCAGTGCCAAATATTTTCTGAACTGGTGCTTGAATTGTTTATATTTATAATTTCCCCTTTGAAAACCTAAATTGGAAATATATGATTTTTGTTATATAACTTTAAGATGATTACAATTTTGTTCGTCTCTGCAAGTTTGCGATTAATTTCGAGGTCAAAAATCTTATTTTTTAAGATTTAGAACGTGACTACAGGCTCAGTAAATTTTAGTAACGATGTCGCTCAAAAGGGGAAATACACAACGTCTAAAAGGACGGTTAACAGAACACAATTATATGTGCTGGGCGACAGAATGACAAAATGGGGGTCAACCACTTTATATATGCATACTGTTAAGGAGGTATTGCAGCCTATAGATACGTATAACTAACTTCGAAAGACCTGCAGTGCTAAGTCCAGACATAATAAATTGCTACTGATGCGGGCTGAGTTCCCTCATGTACTAATTAAATCCAAATGCAGTATTGAGATATGCCACTTTGTGACATAAATTGATGTAACAGTGTTGCTTCAATAACGTCTTTATACAGGATTTACCGTTTTAAACAGAAAACGTACAATTAAGCTATGAGTTTCACAAAATCTTATGTTGCAAAATGAAGTCATCCAGATATTATAGACATGCCGTCTCACTCGCATTTCAGAGACGTATTCTTTTCAGTCGTCTAACTTCTTTGACCCACATCGTCATTTTATTAGATAAAATTAATAATAATTGATCAAGTAAAATAATTCAGTAAAAAATTACTTCAATGATTACTACGAGCTTAAGTGATTTGACATTTATCTAGAGTAATGTGGCGCACTCTCCTCAGCCTACATGTATGTCATGTTAAAGTAAAGCTTAACGCTTATATATGGAGGTCATTTTAACTCAACCTAATTACTCTACAAATGTTTATTTAACTTCCGTAGTTTTGTCCAGGGTTTAAACTGACTCGTTAAGATATTTCCAACGCTTAACCTAAATACAGATCGTTTTATGATCTCATTATGAAAGATTAGACTTACTCTAAAGCAGCTAAACTAATACTACTATCACTTGTCATTAGGCTACAATAAACATTTACAATCAGGTGGATTGTTTACATGTTTTCAACCTATTAGCTTGGGAATATTATGTGATATATGCGCAATATATACAAGATTATATTAAGAATATGACATCATTCCTATTAATAAGCGTTCAGTTGACCAAAACTGATTGGCAATTAAACAGCAAATAGATTAACAGAACTAAGAATATAGCCACGAAACATACGTCGTAATATGAGGTTGGATAAAGCAATACCCTTCTAAAGTAGGCTGAAAAATAACACATGATAAGGAAAAGAGCCTATCTAGTTTAAAAGTGCAATACGTT
Source organism: Antheraea yamamai (assembly GCA_036509395.1). Lineage (NCBI taxonomy): Eukaryota > Metazoa > Arthropoda > Insecta > Lepidoptera > Saturniidae > Antheraea > Antheraea yamamai. The sequence continues at coordinate 9,420,252 of AP028449.1, read as the reverse complement.
CTCAATTTTTAACGGAATATTCTTAAACCGCCTTAGTATCGGAGTGTATTATTGATGTATCATTAAAGAAAAATAATCGAAACTACTTCAAATTTAGCGAACGTTTTGCAGAAACGAGCCAATCCCAATAATATAATTTACTTAAGTTATCTAAATATAACTTAAATCTAATAAAATTAAGTTAATCTAATATAATTAAGTCTATTCGTATCAATGAAATTGTCTGTTGTTTGCCCGTGTTAAGATTTTGAAGAAATTTCTACTGGCGTATAAAAAAACTTCCCATAGCATATTCTATGTTTATGCTTTTTCAAATGGAGAAAGCAGTGAGAAATACCAAAATTAAAATTTAAAAAACACAACCCGCAATTAATCCAGGTGTAAAAGCTATTTCTACATAAGCGTAATCACGTGCATCGTCTTTTGTTTTCTAAAAATCAGCGACCATGGAATTTTTTTTAAATAGAAACCGGTGGCGTTAATCCTCCTACAATATATTTGGACTTAGCTAAGCAGTATATGTTTGTGTTATCCTTATCTCGGACGTGGCATTTAAGATATCGTCTCACATTTTTTCTACTCTATTATTCCAACGATTTTTTCTAATAACTACTTCAAATGGAAGTTCTTAGCTTGTTTGCGTAACATATTAATATGTCCGGGAACCTATAATCTATAGTTTATGCAACCTAAGTCCCTAACTAATATTATAAATGCGAAAATAAGTTTGTTTGTTTGATTACATGTTTGTTACGCTTTCACGCCGTTCTAATTTGCAGACAAACTACTCATAAGAACTTCCGAAAGAAGTGAAAACTCAAAACAATTAAATAACTGTGTTCTCTTTTGAAACTTTGAATTAATTCCATGTGTGAATGACAATATTTAAATTTAATCATTTGTAAATTGTAATTAATTTCATTAAAATGGTATTCACATTAATTGGCACTCCGAACAATAATTATATACATTTTGAAGTTATAATTCTTTTGGCGCGTTAGGGAAAAATGGTGAGAGTAAATTTTTACGATGCGCGCGCACACCGTCACGAAAAACCGACACCCTGAAGTTATTACGATGCGCGCGCACACCGTCACGAAAAACCGACACTCTGAAGTTAGCTATAGTCAACATTTTGTTTCTTTGTATTTGTTGTTTGTATTTGTATTAAAGCTTTCAATGTATTAAATACCTTTTTTCTATTGTTAGTATCGTTTTTTCTACAAACGTAGAATAAGGCGGAAGATAAAATTTTTGAAAAGATTTTTATCTTGTTACGCCAATGAAGTATAACTTCTAACGCGTTTATAAAAATTACACAGACATTTTTTTATACAGTTTAATAATTAATCAAATATATGATAGACTCCACAATCTCAATACAATATATCAACATTAGATGTACACAGGCCCCTATAATACGCATCGTTAGGCTAACACAAGCAGCGCAAGCGCATTAAGACCGGTCACGCGTACTAGCATATCACTCACTCGAAATTGTAAATTTATCTCCTACCAAAAATACACCACAACGCGCCTAAAGAACTTTTCAATAAAATAATAATTAGACTCCTAAATAATATCTTTGTGTATAATGTTTGCAGTTATAATTGGAGATGTGAACAAATAGGTTGTTTAAATATTAGAGTGGACGTTACTTTGCACTTCTGCCTGGATTTGAAACAGTGTAGTAAGTAAACATTATCTTCTATAACTAGTCTGACCATATATACTGTTACATAAAAACTTTTCTTTTTTTCAACTTTTTAATTATTTTGAATTTGGAACACGTATATTATTTTAAAAACTTCTTTCGATTTTGCGCCATTTCACATATTTTTTCGTGTTCATTATCAAAATACAATATGGAATGGGGTGTTAAAGAAATAGGATTGCAGTGATCGCCTTGCACAAAGTGGGTACGTGGGTCGGTCATATTCCAGACACTTCAAAAGCTTGGTATCAGCCGTGTGTTCGTATATCGTACTATCAACAGATACAACAACACTTCATCTGTCGAAGATCGGGGCGGCCGCGTGCTGTTAGAACTACAAAGGCTGTTAATGCTGTTAAAGCCAGAATTCGTCGAAACCCCATTAGGAAGCAAAAAATTTTATCGCGAGAAATGAAGATTCCCGCTAGGACTCTGTCGCGTATTATAAAACAAGATCTGAAGCTCGGTGCTTATCTTCGATATACAGGATAGGCCCTAAATCAATCTTTACAATTAAAGATAGTTGATCGATCAAAACGCCTTCTGTCGCGATACGCAGGTGAAAGGCACAGAAATAACCTCTTTACGGATGAAAAAATTTTCACGATTGAATAACACTACTATAAGCAAAATGATAAAGTGTACGCTCACAGTTCTAAAAAAACTGCTCAAGTGGTCGGAAAGGTACAACGTGATCATCATCCTGCGTCAGTGGTGGTTTGGTGGGGCGTGTCTTAACAAGGAGTCATAAAACTACATTTTTGTGAAAAAGGAGAAAACTTCAGTCAGTGTATCAAGATACAGTCTTAGATCATGTTGTGAAAACTCTCAGCAATACACTTTTTAAAAATGTACCGTGGACTTTCCAGTAGGACTCTGCGCCTGATCACAAGGCACGAACTACGTAAGCCTGGCTTAAAAACAACGTTCCGGACTTCATAAGAGCGGAAGACTGGCCCTCATCTAGCGGAGACCTCAACCCTTTAGACTTCAAATTATGGTCAGTTTTAGAGGACATGGCCTGTTCTGTTCTGAACTTATGCCCGGACTAGGTATATACATATAATAAGAATGTAAATCTAACGTGTCTGTATTTTTTCGATTTTCGTGAAAAAAATTGTTGCAGGTGTCTAGGAATAAGTAATAAAATATATTTCAATCATTTTTAGAAATGTCTGTCTGTCTGTCTGTTTGTATGAACACGCATCACTGCTAAAGTACTACGTTCACGGTAAAACCTTACCAATAAAATCATAAAGCAAATCCGTAACTTAGTCTTTGTTTCATTAAAATCGGTCCACTCTGTCAAAAGTTATTGTAATTTGAATGACGGCTCGAGGATAGTACGAGAGAAAAGTAGTAATCTACGAGTATACCAATATTATAAAGCCTATTTGTTTGGTTTAACGCGCTAATCTCAGATACTACTACAATAAAATCGTAAAGTATATTCTCGAGTAACATTTAGTCTTGGTTTCATTAAAATCGGTTCACTCTATCAAAACTTGTTGTAATTTTAATGACGACGCGACTTAAGTACGGGAGAAAAGTAGATAAGTATATGGACTTAATACATTCAGTTCACTAGTCACTGTTTTTTTACATAGGTTCCACGTGGAGGGAGTCGCTGGCAACGCTAGTATAATATAAATATAAGGTTTGGTTGTACAGAACTCTCGGTGTGCGAAGCCCGACCGAACTTAACCAATTTTCTTATGACCCGTAGTTGAGTATGCAAGACGACTAGCAAATAAAAATAGTAATGCACGTGCCAGAGGATATTTGTGTGTTAATTTCTATCGAATCTTGAATTAAATAAAAACTGCAACCGGCCTGTTATAAAGGTCAGGGAAATAGAATTGAAATAATAACGTTGTATAAATTTAATATCAATATTATAGTCTATGACCTTTATAATAATGATTTAATCGCTTGATCTTAGCTAGAAATATATTTTTTATATTTGTATAGTGATAATCTAGTATATAAATGAAAGTGATAAAATAAAAAATGATAGTGATCTGTCGAGTTACATTACGATCTTTTTCTTTAGTCACAATCTTCAAATATTTAATGTTTATCTAAAAAATAACACGATCAAAATATCCTCATCTATACTAATATTATAAAGAGGTAAAGTTTGTGACGTTGTGGGTTTGTGAGTTTGTGACGTTGTGGCGTTGTAAGGAGTAATCTCAGGAACTACTGGTCCGATTTGAATAATTCTTTCAGTGTTATATAGCTCATTCATCGAGAATGGTTATAGGCTATATATCATCACGCTAAGGCCAATAGGAGCGGAGCACAGATGAAAAATGTTTCAAAATCTAGATGTTTTTTTTTTAGAGCTTCTGCTGTGTGTTAGCGTTAGCCCAGAGTAGTAACTATTACTACGCGGGCGAAGTCGTGGGCAGGGGCTATAATCTATATACTAATATTATAAAGATGTAAAGTTTGTGAGTTTGTGACGTTGTAGGGGGTAATCTCAAGAACTACTAAACCGATTTTGAAAATTCTTTTACCAATAGAAAGCCACGTTATTTGTGAGTGTCATAGGCTATATATCATCACGCTAAGGGTAATAGGAGCGGAGCAACAATGAAAAATGTTTTAAAATCGAGGCTTTTTTTCCTTTTGAGAGCTTCCACTACGTCTTAGCCCAAAATAACTATTCTACGCGTACGAAGTCGCGGGCAGAAACTATTAAGTAATGCTATTAACTAATTATATTATCTATACTAATATTATAAAGAGGTAAAGTTTGTGACGTTGTAGGGGGTAATCTCAGGAACTACTAAACCGATTTTGAAAATTATTTTACCATTAAAAAGCCACGTTATTTGTGAGTGTCATAGGCTGTATATCATCACGCTAAGACCAATAGGGGCGGAGCAACAATGAAAAATGTTTTAAAATCGGGGTATTTTTTCCTTTTGAGAGCTTCCTCTGCGTCTTGCCCAAAATAACTATCCACGCGTGCGAAGTCGCGGGCAGTAGTTATTAACTAATTATATTATCTATAATCTATACTAATATTATAAAAAGGTAAAGTTTGTGAGGTTGTAGGGGGTAATATCTGGGGAGTCGGAGAAAAATGGTCGAACGAAAATGTTTCTTACGAACACTGCCTTAATTATGAGATATATATGATTGAGTTCTAGAGAAAAATTGTAGCTTGATAATGCCTATTACCGCCCAACGAAGTGGGCACGGGTCGGCTAGTTCAATATAAGCTTGAATGCGAAAAGTGCGATTTTAAAGTTATAGTCCTTTTGGTGCGTTTGTGAAAAACGACGAGAGTGATTTTTTACGACGCGCACGCACACCGACCGACACCTAAACGCGACACCATGAAGTTGGTTGATAATAATTGTCTGTAAGTTTCATGAGAATTTATTCAAGGAATAAGTTTATTTTTTATATCATAGGAGGCGAACGAAGTGCGTTGCCAGCCTGTGTTGGGGGGAGGATGGGAGTGGGGGAGGAAAGATGGGCCGCCGGTGCTCTCGCTGACCGAATGAAACGCAACAATGCAAGCACTATTATTTTTCTGTGAGAGGGTGGTAGTATCCCGGGCGAGCCGGCCCATTCATACTGATACCAGTAATAGATTTAGCGTGGGTCTACCACCTACAAAGAAGGAAGGATTAAGAAAGAATTTATTCAATTTATTATATAAATATATATTAGTTATTCAAGGTATTTTATTCAAATATACAGGCTGAATGTTTAGACAGTAGCAATATTTAGGCCAATGTCGCGCACCTCCAGAGTAACATATTTCGTTCGTCAAATAAAATATAGTATATGTATATATTTCTATATATATATTGCTATATGTGAAGTGTCATATGCAGATGAGAGAAAAAATGTGAGTGGGGTATGTGCGTGTGTGTGTGTTGTATGTGTTTAATATTCATATTTGACAGGATAATACAGGGATCAATATTTCCTAGATAATAAGTAAGTCACTGAATAATACTATCAAGAGACAACGTCCGCTAACTTGTGATAATTTTTTCAGTCTCCTCATAATTCAGTTTAAATAGCCAATTTCTTACACGCTTTTTGCATTCTAATGTTATCAGTTGCATTTAATGTCTTTTTTAATCTAAATAAGTATGACTTAAATTTTATCAAACTCGATTCAGCTATTTTAGATATTAGCATCAACAGATGCCATATTCTTCACATTGATGTATACATCGATTTTATTGCTAGCTAAACAGACGAGATATTGTTCGGACAATCCGGCTTACCGATTTGCCGGATAATAAATTCAAGGATCGTGTAAATCGAGTTTTACTGTCGAAAGTTTATTATAGGGTACAACATTACGTGAATGATGACTTATGTTTGGCAGTAACCCGTTTGTTAGACATTGAGAATTGTAATGAATTATCGTATACAATATTTGTATAGTTAAAAATACTAGTGGTCGCCTAGTGATCGAAATTCGACCATAATTCATTTCGACATTCAATAAAACCAAAAAGAATAATATTTATTCCACTGGTTTCATAAATTTATTAAAGACTAGCTGTGCCCGCGATTTCGTCCACGTGTAACCTGATGTACAAGACAATGACTAATAAGTCGATTTGCTTATCTACTTTTCTCTCATACTTAAGTCGCGGCGCCATTAAAATTAAAATAACTTTTGATAGAGTGGAGCGATTTTAATGAAACAAAGACTAAGTTACTCCCAAAGACATGATTTATAATTTTCTTATATGAGGTTTTATAGTGACCCCAGTACTTTAGCAGTGATGCGTATTCCTAGAAGCAGACAGACAGACAGAATTTCAAAAAATGATTGATATGTATTCTATTACTTATTCCTAGACACCGGCAACATTTTTTTTCACGAAAATCGAAAATGTACAGACATAGGACATATAGGAACGAAAGAGTGCGAAAGAGATAATTTAAGTATTATTGTGATTAGAGTAAGGGAGACGAAAAAAATTAAAAAAAGGAATGATGGCGAAACGTCATTTCTATTTACATATGTGTATATGTTGTGTGTCATTCAAGCAGCAGTGTGCGTAATGTTTATGTTAATTAAGTAGATGCAAATCAATGCATTTTATATTTTGAAAAAATAGCTTTATGCACTTCTCCTCCATATAAACTTTAACTATGCCAAATTTCACGTTCATCCGTTCGTGCAATTCGCTTAAAAAGGGGTACCAAAGCGATACTTGCCGGCTTTTGTCTGTGACTCGGATATTTTTCGAACCGGTTGTAGAGTTATGACTTTAATTAGTGCTCTTCATCGGCCTAAAATAAAATAGGTGTATATACTTTTTATAAAATCATCCTTACTAATATTAAAGATGCGAAAGCGAGTGAGTTTCTTTGTTACGTCACGTCTGTCTAAACTATTCAGTTGATCACTATGATATTTTACATACATACATGTTGGCATGCGTGTAAAAACAGATAGAAAAGGACATAAGATACTTCTCATTTAGAACAAATAGTACTGTAGCCGAGGAATGGATTAAATTTACATTAACGCGAGCGAAGCCGCGGGCAAAAGATAGTTCGTTATAATAAAAAAACGTCCTGTACCGTAAAGTTCTTTTCAAATAGGTTGTTTTACCTTAACACGCAAATTGACACACTCTTTATAGTGCAACAAATATTCTATGTCACGAAGAAAATTTTTTTTTTTCGAACTGACTACGCTATTTACCTAGCAAGGTCTTAACAGCTTCACCGGACTACGTTACGAAGAAATACTTCTATAATATATATATGTATTTCAAGTAAACTAGCTTTTGCTCGCGGCTTCGCCCATGTTAATATATAACGTATCTTTTGGGAACAGTACTAATTTTGAGATCCCGGAATTTCTAACATAGAGCCCTTAACTCGTACATAGTACCCTGGTCATTGTTAGGTGAGAAAAACTCTGTACCATAATTCTTGGATTGCAGGGTCTCTCCGAAATGTTGGTCCCGCTTACTAACCATACTAGTCACCTATCTTATTAAAAGTAAGCCAACTTTGAAACGGTATAATATGGTCAGTAAAACAACAGTAATATTATAGTGGACGTTACTTTGCACTTCCGCCTGGAATTCATTGAACACTGCTACGTCTAACTGCAGGGAACATCATCAGATCAATGTTGACTCTTCCGATGCGATCGCACGTGAAGGAGCGAAACACGTGTTATTGATTGTCGTGATTACACGTCAATCTGCAATATATTTGAATTAGTTTATTGATAATTATATATGTATATTAATTATTAGCGAGCCGGGCGGACGTTGTCCTGCCGTGATAATAAAAAAAATCAAAAATTCAACAGCAGCGCCACCTACCGGGTCCAATTGTAAATCTAAACCATTCTCGGATCCACTGAAACACGCACACAAAATTTCACCAAAATCGGTCCAGCCGTTTAGGAGGAGTTCAGTGACATACATACATTGCGTTGCGGGGTGGTAGGGTGTCTGTACCCGACTGGATCGCGACCACCGTAGACCAGGTGGAACACCCGCTATAGTGGCACGTTTGGGTGTGTCGCGTTCCGGGATCAGCCGGTGTATATCCAGCAACCGGGGGGGCAGTTTCAGGCCGGCATGACAGCGGCGACCAGCGATGGATAGTATGTCTTTCGTCGGTGGTCGCCATTGTTTTTGGATTGTACTGTGCTTACCATCAGGTAGGTACAGTCACTTTGCCGAGCTACAATAAAAAAAAAAAAAACACACGTACAGAAGATATTTATATCTATTAATTATATATTGTATAATTAATATATGAACATACATATATATTGATTAATTGATTCGCTTTTTGTTGCAGTTAGACGTAGTCGTATTCAATCAATTCCAGGCGGAAGTGCAAAGTAGCGTCCACTATAATATTAATGATGGATTTCCGCAAAGTAACGCCTTCTTCAATCAAAAACAACAGAGTTATATAATGACGAAAATTAACGTTAAAAAAATGGTATTTTAACTGTCGTTACGAAGAACTAGCTCCCTCCCCGGCTTCGCATGGATGCGCGAACTAAAGAGTGACACCTTTTCGCTCTAAAGTACGATCATGCAATGAAATGACAACTGAACGTCAACCTGTCAATTCTGTAATATTTTTCAAAATGTCTCTGTCTTCTGTCTAATTTGTTCCGATTTTATATCGAGCTTCCAAACCGAATTTTTGAAGCGAAAACTTCTTTAGGCGCGTTATGCGTTTTTTTTGGCAGGAGATAAAGTTATGATTTCGCGTAAAGCGTTATCGAGCGTATTGCGCTTGCGCGGCCTGCGTCAGACTAGCGACGCGCAGTATAGCGGCCTGTGTACAGCTAATATTTATGTCTTATATTCTTTTATATTGTTTTATGTAACTATTTGATTGATTAATAAACTGTATAAGAATATATATAATTATTGTTCGGAGTGCGTATAAATGTGAAAACCAGTGTAATGTTAATAATTTCAATTTATAAATTATAAAATGTAAATAATTTATATTTGTGATTTAACAATTCAAAAGAGAAGACAGTTATTAAGACGTTGTTTCGAGTTTTCACTTCTGTCGACAGTCCTTGTGATGGCCTCGACATTTTTTTTTTCACACAGCATGCGTTTGAAATTTCTCGTAATATCTGTCACAGTGGATTACCGTCGTATGCATATCCATCCAATAATCAATCAGAGAAGAACGGTGTCATTGACCTTTTTAAAATGTAACAAAGCGACGCTCCAATAATTAGAATTACTACGTAGATTGTGACGAAATAAAACGTTTTCCTTATAAAGTTTAGTTCGATTTACGTAACAATTAACATAGAATAAATACAAAACAATTGTTTATACTAATCAGATTTGATAAAACATTTTCCTGTTCGATTACAGAATAGGGAAACTCTTGTTGTTACACATTATTGCGTGTTTATTATAAATGTAATTATTATTACAGATTTTAAATACCTTTTTTGATACTTTATAGGTCGTTTACTACAATCTCACCTTATGTATAGTGACGATGATGGTAGACTAGCTAAATTTAGAGAGGACTGGCTCTCAAGTGCAGCTGCAGCCGGAACACACCAACATGTGCTAGGTGGTAGCTAGCCAGGCGGACTTAGAGAAAACCCTACCACCATGCCATAAATTAAAAATATCAATATTTTTTCTAGATAAATAAAACGATAGACGTCAGCCGTTGTGCGCGCATCAAGCACAAATTAAGTGATAGATGTCGATGATTTCTAATTTTACTTCTTAGAGACTTAATCTTTATTTAAAATATATTAGGATACCTTAATCTATACATATGACTAGCTCCTGCCAGCGATTTCGTTCACGTGGAAGAATTACTTTGAGCTAACGGTACCACGCAGCGGCAGCTGTCAAGAGGAAAAAATACCCCGATTTTGAAACATCGTTCATTGGTGCTCCGCTCCTATTGGTCTTAGCTTGATGATATGTACCCTTCCTCGATAAATGAGTTATCTAACATTGAAAGAATTTTCCAAATCGGACCAGTAGTTACTGAGATTAGCGCGTTCAATCAAACAAATAAACCCTCCATCTTTATAGTATTAGTATAAATTTTAAACACACGAATACATACATACTTTTAGATAAATATAATTTACAGGTAAATATGGTGAATTTGGTTTTACCCGATGGCATAGAATAAGATTAAGAGATAGGATTTTACGAGTGACATAGGCAATGTAATCATTAAGTATGACGCATGGAAATAAGAGGAAATAAAAAGAGGTACATATATACAAATAAGCGGATTATGCAACTGTACAACTATTTATTTTGATTATTTACTCACGTAATCAAAGAGATTATTATAATTATATGTAACTAGCGGGCCCGGCGGACGTTGTCCCGCCTTAATAATGAAAAAAACCTTGACAAATTATATATCTGAACCTTCCCCGTGAATCACTCTAGCTACTGGTGAAAATCACATGAAAATCCGTTCAATAGTTTCTGAGTTTATCGCGAACAAACAGACAGGCCTAGATTTCCATAGACGTTCATAGTTGGGAGTTGATATTTATGCAATTCAATTATATAGAATTCTCGACATTGAACGTTTCGTTTTACCTACGGTTAAGTTGTCATACGTTCAGTAACATTTTATTTATACTAATATTATAAAGAGGTAAAGTTTATGTGGTTGTAGGGGGTTATAATATCTGGATCTACTAATCCGATTTTGAAATTTATTTTACTAATAGAATGCTACGTTATTTGCGAGTCTCATAGGCTATATATTAACCTGAAAAATGAAAAGACTTTTTTGCGGTAGTCGGATTTGCAAAGTAAGTCGGAGAAAAAATGGTCGAACGAAAACGTTTCTTACGAACGCTACCTTAACGATGAGAGATATATGATTGAGTGCTAGAGAAAAGCTGTAGAGCTTGATAATGCCTACAAAAAAGTCAAGGACAGCATATGTGTAACTTTTATATTTAAGTCACAAAAAATAGTTAAAAAAATTAAATCGTTAAGTGATCTTTATTGGTCACATTATCAACAACAATTATGAATTCTTATCAATATGTAATGATATAATAATTAAACCACAGCAACGCGTGACCGGATCAGTTAGTTTTATATAAATTTAAAAATTAATTATATTTTGTACTCATTTCAATAGGTTATCATTCATCCTAACAAACTTCTCGTTTTTGAAAATAACATAAGATGTAAGTACCGTTAATTCTGTATGAGGTTGATATTATTCAATAACTTACAATCAATTGCGAGTACAATATTTTTTTAATTAGAAATGTTATCATCATCAGCCTGTAATAGACTCCTCGCCATAGGCCTCTTCCCGAAGGAAGGTATAGACATAATCACTACGCCAGCCCACTACGTATGGGCGATTTCAAACTCTGAGAAATCCACAGTTCCATAATTTTCCCACATAGTATAGTACTACAAGAACATTTCTCAGATTCGGGTTTCCTCACGGTGTTTTCCTTCACCGTATGCCATACCTTAAAATATGTCATTCTAGAATTACACGCTTTTAAATATGTTTGAGTCTGCCTATTTCGCGGTATACGTTTTGTTGTTTACAAGAAAATGAAAATAGATCTACTTATGCCCGGTTTCTGAGGTACTTTAATTGTAGTTTATCTGTTCAATAGCGTTAACAGTTCGATAACTTGTCAAATTGCGTTTCTGAACACAAAATCATACGATAAATGTTAGTGAAATTCAACGGGCGATTTGACAGTTTATCTTATGGATAACTTTGTTGAGTCAATAACTATTGATAGTTTAACCGAGTATCTCAGAAACCGGCCATTAGACATTTGTTATATTTCCCGCGAAACATTTTTTTTAATGGTATTGATATTCTTGTCTACGTTATATCGATTATGTGTACGTCTAAAATGAATATAAAAAAGTTTCACCATATGTTTTCCTAAATTGATTAATCATTACATATTATAAAACAAAGCCCTATGCCACGTCTGTCTATTTGTTCACGATAAACTCAAAAACTACTGAACGAATTTTCATGCGGATTTCACCAGTAGATAAAATAATTCATGAGGAAGGTTTAGATATATAATTTGTCAACGTTTTTTTGATGTGAAGCATCTATAGGTGCCGGTAAACCTGATTGTTGGCTTGGCCACATGTAGCGACGCAAAACACGAACTTTTTTTTTTTTTTATATCATAGGAAGCAAACGAACAGGTGGGTCACCTGATGTAAGTGATCACCACCGTCCATAGACACTTGCAACACCAGGGGAGTCGCAAGTGCGTTGCCAGCCTGTGTAGGGAGGGGGGGGGGGAGGAAGGGAAGAGGTAAGTGGAAGGGGAGGGGAGGTGGGTCTCCGGCGCTCTCACTGACCGAACGAAACGCAACAATGCAAGCACTGTTACTTCACGTCGGTTTTCTGTGAGAGGGTGGTACTACCCCGGGCGAGCCGACCCATTTATGCTGAATCCAGTAATAGTTTCAGCGTGGCTCTACCACCTACCAAGCTTTGCACTAATAACGAAATACTCAAAAACATTTGCAACCCTATATGTATTAGCATAAGATTCAAATTGTTTTGTCGGCGACTCGTTATACTAGTGTTACGCGGCACGCGCCGACGTCCTAGCACCCTTTGGTAAATGCCGCCAAACATACCGCGCCTGCACCTTGTTGAGTTTTTGTATTTTCTATTTAATAAAAATGAACATTCATGTAATAAAATAAATAAACAGGCATTATTTTATGGAACAAATTTGTAATGCTTTATCTTTTCATTATGCCATAGCTGATTCCTGTCGTAATCTGTTCTTTTAGGCGTACAACTTATACAAAACAATTTCGATGTTTCACATCTGCCAGGCGTCCCGTGATGGCTCAATTTTTTTTTAATTATCAGGGCGAGCCAACGTCCGCCGGTTCCGTTAGTATGACATAAAAATACGTTTTAATTAAATTAATAATAAAATAAAAAATAATTTATAATACTTAAATATATAATAATAACTAATGTGAAAATTATAAAAAAAATAATTATTATAATTTGAATATTAGAGGTAAAATAAAATAATTTTTAGTTATAAGCTCCGTAGAGATGGTTAGAAAATTACCACATTAAACTATAGTTTTTGTACTGTTACAAATAATTCAGCGCGTAGTAAAACAGAAAAGGGAACTAAATCGAAAACGTAAGGAGCAATAACGTGCAAACAAAGTAAAATGTATATTTTGCACTTACCACCGCTGAAAATTCAACCCCCACGAACGGAAAGCGTTATGTCGGGCGCTACCGGCGCGTTCGACCCCACTTCTATTACGTCACAGGCTGAGGAATAACAAAACACTGCCGCAAAATAGAAATCCACTAGCAATTTAATTTAGCAATCGTTATTTTTGCGACACGCGTTTGTCAGTACGCGACCGGCACGGATGACGTACACACAGCGATGCGGTTTATCACAGACTGAAGGCTTGAGGTGAGCCGGGCCAATAGTCCCCTCTCACCGCACCGCCCGCCCAGGCACGCGTCTGCCTCTGCGACATAGAGCAATCATTGTAGATGTGATAAAAAGATATTGTTTTATGATAACTTTACATGCGATGTTCATTATGTTTTCCACTAAACGAGTTAGCGTTGTTGTAATTTCCAATTAAAATAGATAAAATATATTGTCTTATTGTTTATAATACTTTTATAGCAGTGAAATTTTAACATTTCGTAAATCAAATAAAATATTACACAATATTTTGCGATGAGAGTAGAGAGAGTTAATAACTAAATTTGATTTTAGTTGAAGTCTCCTAAGTGGGAAGTGTTTGAGTTTGTATTGGACTCATAAATATTGTATATAATATTTTTTTTTCCTATTTTATAATGTCAGTAAATATGAGGACACATTATCACAGACGGTCATTTGATTCCAAATTAAGAATATCTTATACTAAGTTTAGCCCGCAATTTTGCTTACGTTAGTATAGATTTATTTTATGACTCGGTAACTGTATATTTTTACCGAATGAAAGGTTCCTTATATTCTTTTCTGTACCCCTTTCAATGTGTATACAATAATTCATTATGATTGGTTGAGAAGTTAAGCCGTAAAAGCGTAACAAACTAATTCACATTTGCGTTTTAGTTAAGAATATAGTAACTAAGCAGCTGATAAACCATACGTATATAAATATTCAATACTTATTAGATACAGAGTTCATCAAACAAAATTAAGTCACATGCTGGGGTCAACCTGTCACCTATCGGTAGAATAGTAAACTTTACTACAATTATAATACGAAAGTTGTCAAAACTTGAAAAAAATATATCGAGGTAGTAATGAGGACTGCCGAAAGAAGTGAAAATCAAAACAATTAAATAACTGTGTTGTTTTTAAATCAATAACAGTTTGAATTATGACGTTAGTCTGATTTTCATATGTATTGGCACTCCGAGTATTAAATATATAAATTTTATACAGTATATTAATTAATCAAACATATGACTAGCTGCACAAATACAAAATATCAATTTTACATGTACAGAGACCGCTATACTACGCGTCGCTAGGCTGGCGCGAGCGCAATACGTCACGAGCATGTCGAGGTCATGGGCGACGCGGACCTATCAATTTTCCTCATACCGAAACTCGTTCAAGTAAATAAGTATTCACCTAAAATCTATCATATTACGAGAGATGCATTGCATCAATTATTTCTACCTCCAAGCCACGTTCTCGCGCTGATATATACAAACTCGAAGGAGTGTTTTCGAAAATCGACACTAATACATGAGACATTCTAACTTAGTTTTGTATAGCAAACTATTACAACTAGACTCATGCTGTGTCTCTTTGAGACATATTTGTAGGCTATAGTGATTAATTACATCAAGTGAACAGTTTACCTCTTTATTATTTCATCTCATAAAATAATAAATTGTAAATAAACAAAGTCTGCTGAAAAAATAGTACTTAATCATTTGCGTCGATAAAGTATCTAGCAGGAGACTTTGATAAATGTAACGAGTCTCATTTCCATAGAAAATGATTTTGAAGTGAAATTTCTTATGAGAAGGCTTTGAAATTCTGATCGGCATATTTTTTGTGCGAGGAAAAGTGGTGGCGGTAAACACCAATTCTCATCCGATCATCGAAGTGAAGAAACATTGGGCGCGGTCAGTACTGCGATCGGTGACCACCTGGGAATACCGCGTGAAGTTGGCTGTTAGTTGTATTTTTTATATTGACATAAAGGAGATGCCTAAGAGTCGCAGAAGTATTATTGTTGGAAAAACAATTAAATAGAAATTCGAGAAGGAAACTACAAACTAGGTAGTAGAGATACGACCAAGGGGTTCAATTTTTTTTCGTCATATGTTAATGTATAGATTTTTCATCATTTTGGTAAAATCTGTATCGAATACTAAACGCATACTATTGTAGCGAGTCCCGCTACACTATCGATTGTAGACGTAACGAGCTCAAAGCATGACGATAGACATTGCAACTCGTTAGCGTTAAGGAAAAAAATGGCAAAATTAAATTTTGTCAGTAACTATTAACAAAAACAAATTCGTTTTACAAACAGAGGACAAAAA
The DNA here is from genome assembly GCA_036509395.1 of Antheraea yamamai. Lineage (NCBI taxonomy): Eukaryota > Metazoa > Arthropoda > Insecta > Lepidoptera > Saturniidae > Antheraea > Antheraea yamamai. The sequence goes on along the minus strand of AP028449.1, from coordinate 9,404,456 downwards.
GGACAAAAAACTGATTTACCTCAACCAATTTACACATAGGTAATTTCAATATAAAATTATATACATATTATTTTTTTAGTTTAAAATGATATGCTTAGTGAATAACGAAGATGCTTAAGTAATAACAGTTTATGGTAGTATAGGGTACAATAAGGCACATCTTTATCATCAGTATATTTGATCGGTCGAACGGTTGACGTTTAAAATTTATTATGCTCGTGGGTGTTGGACCGCCGATTGTATAAAAGAGGTGTCTTCGCATTGTAGGCATTAAACATAAGTTTACAATGTGCTATCGTGTTAACCGAATCACTACGGGACGCGGGATGTTCCAAAAGTACGATGACTGGAATTACATTATTGGTTGTAGACATGTTGCTGGCTTGAGGTACGTGAATAGTAAAAATTGGGGGTGTAATACATAACGCTTCGACAAAGCTCCGTAACATATCAGGTGAAATATTGTGCTATTCATCAACAATTATCACTCTACAGTAAAACGAAAAAGTAACACAATTACTTACTTTTAATTATTTTTATTGTTTAAGTTACTGATGTTTCGCTCTCTCTATTACTAGTGGCAGATGTAACTTTTTCAGGTACACCTCGGACAAATAGAATCAAACGTTTTTTGTTGCAATGAGATATGATAGCGGCCAATCCACCACGGAAGTGAAAAGTAATGTCCATTCTAATATTCAATGATGGATTTCCGCAAAAATACAAAAATTACTCATTAAACTTAATCTGTTTGTCTTGTCTGCACAGTTCTCGCTCTATAACAACTAGCAACACCCACTGTTTTTGATCAGACCTAAAAGAATGTTTCATTCATGAAACAATTAGCTTTATGTGGCTATTTTCAAGAAAGGCTTCCATTACCTCCGTGGAATTTAGAAATATATGATACAATGCAGACAGTATCGAACGGAGAGACGGACATTTTTATGTCCGCTGGAATAGTAATTTCAGTGGCGGGTACGATATTCTTAATAAATTATCTAGCACTAGTCTCCGCACCTGACTTCGTTAACATTAATTATAATAATAATATAAAAAATATACCTAGCGGTCACCCAGGACTTCGTTTGTGTCTGACTTTATAAATGATAAAACCGAACACTATCTTCGTGTACCTTCGTGTACTTACTTGACACTTATCTTTTGATAATTTTAAATAATATCTGTATAAAGTAGGTGGTAGAGTTACGCTGAAGCTATTATTGGATTCAGCATGAATGGGTCGGCTCGCCCGGGGTAGCATCAACCTCTCTTAGAAAACCGACGTGAAGTAACAGTGCTTGCATTGTTGCGTTTCGTTCGGTTAGAGAGAGCGCCGGAGGACCACCTCCCCCCCCCCTCCTACCTCTCTCCTTACACCTCCCTCTCTTTCCCCCAAACACAGGCTGGCAACGCACTTTAGACTCCCCTGGTGTTGTTAGTGTCTATAGACGGTGGTGATCACTTAACATCACATGACCCACCTGTTCGTTTGCCTGCTATGACATAAAAAAAAATGATAGCCTGCGTGTTTTCCTGTTTTATAAATTACTAGCTGACCCGGCGAACTTCGTACCGCCATTTTTTCTGAATTCCTAAAATACTTTGTTTTATGACAAAATTACAAAAAATAAACAAGATCTCCTGTTTTCAATAGGACCATATATTGAAATAAAGTTAAAATAAAATAACACGACTGTCATCATATTAATTTTTTATTGACAAACATTGCTATACATTTATTTGTCAATAAATTGAATGAATTTTATTAATAATTTCTCACATTTATTTACTCAGTTATGGTAAATAAATACTATTCTTAAAGTTATTCTTATATTCTATTGTAATGCCTTGTAATGTACATTATTCTTGGTTTTTCCTTTTGGAGAGAAAACGTATCGGGCTTATGGTTTGCCGACTCTTAAGCACGCAACGTACAACTGCCCATGATAAAAACATGGCAATTCAAGATTTACTCCACACACTTCTAACTATTGGCCTTGGGATTTATTAGATGTCATTGCGAATGCAAGGCGCCCTGGAAACTGGACGCGTTTGAATTCAAGAGGAACGTCAGTTGGCAGTAGTGGTGTTCTTGGAATAAGCACATCCTTTGAACTTTCCTATGATAATCATAGGAAATTAGTGGCTTCTATTAATTTTTTCACAGTGTTTTTAACAGCGAGCCTTGTTCTTTCGCACAGTTTTGGTTGATTCAGATTGCGTAACATAATTATCACCGAGCCAACCTTTAACTGCAAATTGTGTGGTGGTAATCCTGGCAAATCCAATGAATTTAGAAATTCAGTTGGGTAATTTGTTACTTCATTTGTATCGATAATGGAATCGATCGACTTAAATGAATGTATGTGTCCATCATTTTTACTCTGGATGTTTATATTTAAATCATTTACATCCTTATTTTTTGCTGCTAAAGTGGCTCGTTTGCTCAACCAAGCATGATTTTTATAATTCACACCAATATTTGAGAACACTTTTAATATTCATTCTTCCTTTGAAGTTATGAATTGATAAAAATTTGGCGGAATTGAAATAAGGCCAGTAGAAGCGTCAACAGGAATTCTCTCATTGCCAATGTCTAATAATGCATTTGAAAACACTTCTGCTGATGTGTCATTTTGCAACTTCACTGCCAAATTGGTTGTTAATTTAAGTTTCTTTACGTATCTCCATGAATTTGATGCCTTCAGCTACTACATTTTTTTATGAGCTAATGCTAAATACAGCAAACTACAGCACGTGCAAATGAATAAGTGAATCTACAATACTTATGGAGTTATAAAACAAAGTTGGATCTAGGAAACGTAAATAATGTTTGGGCATTAATTTGAAAAAGACAGTAACGGTTCGCGTTATTTTGTGAGCGGTCTGTCAATGAGATTACAATTGCACCCAGGTAGTATGTGGCCGCCACCTCGGCGGCGAGTTTTTAGTAGTCGCGTTTTTAATCCGACTAATCTCGGACCTTTGTGGTGCTGCTTCTACTTTTTTGTGTGAAGTTTTGTAGTTCCCACACATCACGTTTTCTGTAGGTATGTGTGTCGCTACATACTTCTAAACTATTAACAAAACAACGTAACAACGTCCGTCAACCGCATCCAGTAGTGTTTCTGGATCTTAGAACAAATGAAAACAATCAAACCTTTTTTCTGTTACTTTTTTTTAAATAGGTTTGGTTGTTGATGCATCCTTGTCACCGGAATCTTAATAAAAAATTCTTTTATTTGCTTGATCGATTTTTAAGTTTTTTTGTCTACAAACCTAGCCGTAGCAATAACGAACACAAAGAAAAGAATTATTCAATTTGTTGCAGGTGTTCTGAAGTTATGCGCATACATACATTATGCAGATACATTTTTATATATATAGATTAGCTGACCCAGCGAACTTCGTATCGCCTTTAAATCAACAAATGTTGTGTTAGCTAATAGCTGAAGTAAACTAAGTTTTTTTATTAAGATAAAATAATTACTTAATGTGTAAAGTTCAAGAAATGTAGAAAAATCTAAATAAGCAATAATTTACTAGTAATTATAATGTAAGAAGTCAAGTGGTAGGAAGACATTCTCTTCATTGAAGCACCTTATGACACATAAACAAAAAAAAACCGAATTTGGTCAATCCGTTCTCGACATTTCATCAAAAATACTTTCCTTACAGAATATATGAGAAATTGAATTTAGGGCATGATTTTTTTCTGGATTTTTGATAGTTATTCTGCTATTCGGAAACAAATTCAAACCCAGCCATTTTTGATTTAAAAATGGTGCCACTAAACCGACTTTGTTTCATATATATAGAATCGATATTATTTTGAAATTTTAACAAAATTAGATCATTAGTGTTCATTGTGTGAAAGTGTAACAAAAATCCATCCACCCTCACAAACTTTCTCATACATAGTTTCCCTTCTTATCAGTGCAATTCGATACTTACTTCCTCCGAGCCAATAAATGTAACCCCTTTAGTAATACACGCAACCGTCCGTGACATCGTCCATGTTACATTACAATATATAACTTTATATATCACCTATGAACCAGACATAGAAAAATGGATAGCTTAAAAAACTGAAAAGAATACGAAATGTCTTCATGAAAAAACCTTGCATTGCCAAAAAATGTATATATCCATACGATGCTTGGCTACAAATTATCAACTCGAGAGAGATAGCTAGCCAGACTGGCGTTAAAAAAGCTCGGCCACTATACTATAGTTTCATCAAGATATTTTTCTTCACTAAAGGCTTGGGTTAATCGAATTGAACGCGTATATGGAAAATTGGAAAAGTCGTGGTGGTCGAGTGATTTGACCCGTGGAATGTCAATTCGAGGTCCGCAGGATTGAATCCCGGTATGTACCAACGAATTTTTTTTATAATTCGTGTACATTTATTAATTTAAATTGGTTACCCTATCGGCTGACAGTTAAAGATAATAAATATTCTGAGAAAACCTGAACCTGAGAAATGAAGTACCACCTTGTGGGAAAATGCAGAGCTATGAATTCTTCGGAGTTTGAAATCGCCAATACGTCGTGGGCTGGCGTTGTGATTGTAACCATACCTTCCTGCTGCAAGAGATCTATAGTCGGAAGTGATGGAATCAGGCAATTTCAAGAATTTAATGGACGTAAGAACCTATTTACCTTAATAAGTGGTTATTTAGATAAAACTTTTTTTTTAATCTCAGTATTGTTGAGATTTTCTTTATAAAGAGAGTCCATATATTGCAGATAAGTAAAGGTTTTGTCTCGTCGATGGTAAGGTAAAATATGCTTTCAATTTTTTTTATTGGTAACATTAAAAGGTACCATTTTAAAGGCGGTAGAACCACGCGGAAACTATTATTGGTTTCAGCATGAATGAGTCGACTCGCCCGGGGTAGTACCATCCGACCCACAGAAACACCGACGTAAAGTAATAGTGCTTGCATTGTTGCGTTTCGTTCAGTCAGTGAGAGGGCCGGATACCCACCTACCCTCCGCCAAACACAGGCTGGCAACGCACTTGCGACTCCCCTGGTGTTGCAATGCAAGTGTCTATGGACGGTGGTGATCACTCGACATCAGGTGACCCACCAGTTCGTTTGCCTCCAATGATATAAAAAAAATAATAAAGCTCGTCGTTATCTACTAAAAAAATTATTAAAATTATTGCACTCTTTTATCGTCGCCTATTTCTATACAGATGTATTTAGAATGGTGTTTGGATTATAAAGAGGCCTTATGCTAAGTACAAAAGAAGATAACATGAGTTTTTACCGGGACCTTAGTCTGTCATGTAGTGATTTTAATTCATAAACTTGCGTTATTTGATTTTATATTTTGTAATATCGGTGGAATTTTAGTATAGTTTGGTTACTGTGCATAAAGTGAAGTGGACGGAAAATAAAACCACGGAGCATGAATACCACATAAACTCCCTGGAAAGTTCTAACAAGGGGACATCTCCTGTTAGAACATTTAAATTAGCACAAACCACTTGTAATATTATTATTACCTACTCCACAATAGCATTAATAGTCTCGAAGATTCGTTGCCAAAAATAATAATTGATAATAGATAAAAACACGCTAAGAAAGAGAAGTGGCTCTTTAACAGTACTGCAACGAACAGAACTTTCTGTAAATATATCATTCATCTCTTCCAATTGAATCCGGGGTGTGTTGTGATTTTCGTGAACTGTTTACGAAGTTCTTCAAGCGTAAGCCCCAGTTTAAGAGGCTGATTTATAGCCATTGCCTACAAAATTGAGTAAAATCAATTTTCTTTTATCTTCCAAACTCTTCGTTCATTCTTCAGGGAAACTTTTCGATCGCTTATTGTTTTGACGAAGTTAATAGATTAATTAAAAAATTCGAAATTGTAATGTTAGATGCTGGTATATAAAGTTTATGTTTACGGATGTTTTTCGACCCGAGAAAAATACTGTGTTATCAACACGATCATTGAAACAACCACAAATCTACAAAATAACACGTGGACCATTAGTTATCTGGAATACATAGCGAATTAAATTAATATCGGAGCGATAACCGCATGTTCAAAGACGGTGATTAAATGATAGTGTGAGTTATTTCAATAGTGGCGCCATCTCTTAACAACAAATAAGAACACGAGTGGATGATTAAGTGTAATACAGGAGTTAGTTTTGTCTCTGAAGACTTTATAACTTGAAATTAATAATATACCTTATGATAAAAACGTTTTAAGGTTAAATTTTTATTGATTACTAGCTGACCCGCGCAACTTTGTCTGCGCAACAAATCGGTTCCAATTTTATTTCCAGTCGCGAAAAATCTTTAAAAACCTAGAACCCGATTACAGCGATACCTACCGGGTCCACTTGTGATTCCAAAGTATCCTATATTATATTGGCAAGAAATGTCTTCCCGGTATCCCCTGGGCTGCTCCTCTGGCCCTCACCTCGGCGCCCCATTTACTATCCGCGCAACAATGCAATAATTTTACGGGCTTATAGTTTTTATTTCCCATTATCTTCTAACGAACTCCATAAATTAACATGCTGTAAAAAGTAAACTTTATAGTTAGTATAGTAGTTTTTGAATGCATTGAGGATAAATATACAAGCAATGACTTTTATAAATAAAGAAAATAAAGATAAGAATGTGGATGAAAATTGACAAATTATATACTAAAACGTTTCTCGTGAATTACTTTATCCAATAGCGAAGACCGTATAAAGATCCGTTCAGCAGTTTCCAAATTTACCGCAAACAGACAGACAGACGCGGTAAGGGGACTTTGTTTTATACTATGTAATGATGTTCCTGTTTTCATAATTCAGAATCTCTTCCCACTTGCCTTATTATATATTCAATAGAAATGTTTCGATTAAAGTATCTAGTTATGAAAAAAAAATTATAGCACTTCTCAAACAAAGACCACTTGTTTCAATTTACATCATAGATCAATTCATATATTGCCTATTAACGACCGAAATGGCACTACACCTAACCGTGCTATGACCGTAATCGTATCGAAACATGTCAAAAAAATATGCTTTATGTGAAACGACAGTCACTAAACAGGTTTTTAGCGACGAAACTGTAGCATAACATGATCGGACCGACACCGTATTCCCGCTGAGATATTTAGTAGGTGTCGATTCGCTTTGTGCATGGCACGCGGAGTTGTCAAACTGTTGTCCGCAGACGGGATCTTTGTACTTGTTTGTAAGAAATTTTGTAAACAAACTATATTTCTACTTTCAACTTTTTTATATATTTTCCTCTGTACATTAGATAATCGTTAATATGATTAACACCACGAACGAAGTGTAGGGTTTCAGCTGATATTAAATAAAAAAGTAATGCTTATTTCTCATTAACTGGTATGTACTGGTAGGTGGTAGAGCCACGATGAAACTGTTACTGCTTTCAGCATGAATGGGTGTTGGCTCGCCCGGCGTAGTACCACCCTCTCACAGAATCACCGACGTGAAGTAATAGTGCTTGCATTGTTGCGTTTCGTTGGTTCAGTGAGAGCGCCGTAGGCCACCTTCCCTCCCCTTCGCCGTCCCCCTCCTCCTTCCCCTCCACTCTCACTCCAAACACAGGCGAGCAATACACTTGCGATTCCCTTGGTGTTGCTAGTGTCTATGGACGGTGGTGATCACTTAACATCAGATGACCCACCTGTTCGTTTGCCTCCTATGATAAAAATAAAATAAAAGTATCATTCCAATATGGTAAAGCTGGCCGCGTTTGAATAATTATTTCAAAGTAATACAAATTAAAAACGTAGATGTAAACAATATTTTATTATTCGAACATAACTTATTTAAGCGTATGACATGAATAAAAGAATATGGGATTAAAGACAAACAAAGAATAATATCATATACTTATATAATATGACTATATAATAAATGAATTGAAGTAAGTCTACAGAGGATATTTTTTATGTCTCAAGGCACAAAACTTAATAAGAAAGACCGGCTGAGCTGACTTGAACTTCTTGTATCAATTGTATCAGAAGTGGAGAAGTCCCTAAGGTCCATCCCAGGCTTTGTTATACAAGCAATAATATTAACAATTCAGAGGAACCACGTAGCATCAATTTCAAGTATATTAGACTCTATAACCAGAATAATTGATTTTATTTAATATTTCTTTGCTACTCTCCTTTAGTGTGTGCGTAACAGCTGCCTGTAACAAAAAACGTTTGATTTTATTCGTTTGATATATACCGGAAAAAAAAAATCTAAAACTGGTAATAAAAGAATGAAATGTTAGGAAACAGTGGTAACGCCATCTATTAATTTTAATATGTATTATCTCCTCTTCCTTATTCCGCATATTTTATCTATACTTTCGGACGCTATTTATTATCTATGTATTTTATACAACCAACCCCTACCTCTCTAAAAGGAATGGAACGTCAACCGCCGCCCGCGTCCTCTATTCATCTAAACCGCTTGAGAGAACGCACGCGACCACGCAACAAAATATTACTATTGAGCTATATACTTCAGAACCGTTTTCACGAATTTACACATTACCGGGACTATTTGACAGTGTTGTTGTGTTGTTATTGTGGTGGAATCGCAGAACCAGCCGAAATTTCATCAAAAACCCGCAAATTATATATTTTCATAAATTTCCACCAAACAGTATAAATAATGTGTATTCCGTTTCTATAGTGTATAATCTAAAGAGAGAGACGAATTTCTTAGCCTTCCATGGATTCACCGTGCGGGTGCCGGGTCCATCGTGTGGCAGAGGGAGAAACTCAGAGCAGTTCCCAGGACTTGCGACCCAGGTGTAGGTTTAAGGAGGCCCCCTTTGAGATGCGCATCAACGCTCACCTTCACTGCTCGAGTTTCCCGCCCTGCCTAGCCAAATTTGGTAGGAACCTGTTAGTGCAGCCTTTGATACTCGTTCTAAAATAGAACTTACTGCAGTTCTCGACAGGCCAAGGTCCTTCCTTCCTTACCTTTAAAAGTGTAAATAATTAACTGTAAATCATTACATAGCATAAAACAAAGTCCCCTACTGCGTCTGTCTGTCTGTCTGTTCGCGATAAACTCAAAAACTACCGAACAGATTTTCATACGGTTTTCACCGGTGGATAAAGTGATTAATGAGGAACGTTTTAGTATATAATCTGTCAAGGATTTTTTCATAATCAGGGCGGGACAACGTCTGCCAGGCCCGCTAGTGTTTAATAAATAAAAAAAAGAATGGTCGAACTGTTGGTGCTTCGTAAAGGCGAATCGAATAGCGTATAATCGTTTGTGGCTATTTTGTTCTGTTCTAAAAACGACAAATATTAAAAATTGCCGTAACATGAGTCTATGTCGCACTAATAGTCTTGGGATAAATGAGAGATAGATTTTTTCTCGGTAAATGTATAAACAAAAATTGTATGGGAGCAAAACCAACGGTGCGCGGATCCGATTCACTCTTGACCAATATTAATGTAATCTTTACATATAAAATACATATTCTTCAACTTCCTCAGTTAGTATTAGGCCTTGACATCGTACTTCAAGATAAGATCAAGAATGAGTATATCTGAGCTAGTCTGAAAATATACCAGTGACAGAGAAGTTGAGAAGTAATAGGTTAGCATGGTATGGACATGTCATGAGGAGAGATGAAAACCAAGTAATTAGAGAGGTGGAAGAATATAGGAGTAGAGGAATACCGAAATAGGTATGGATAGATTATGAAAGATGATAAAAAAAATATGAATACTGAGGCACCTGGTAGGGGATAATGAAAGAGGAAATCATGCTATGTCGACTCTACTTACGTGGGATAAGGGTAAGCAAATGATTACGATGAAAAATATTATGTAATGTAACCTTCAAACGTAATCGTTCTGTGCCATGGAATACTACACGCAAAGTTTAAGATTACTTCAGTCGAAAGTCATGTAAGGGCGTCGGGCGATATCGGTTGAGAAGGGTGGGCTTTGAAGCATCCTATACGGACCCAATAGTTAACACGGGTTCTATTGTGTTAACTCGATACGTAAAGTTTTTCAACGTCAAGTGGTAATGGGATTTCTTCTTGCGTAAATAGGAAATTTTTGAAGTTAAAACTTCTTTAGGAGTGTTTAGCGGTATTTTTTTAGCACGAGATATATTTATGATTTCGCGTCATGACATGCTAGTAAGCGTGACCGAGTGTATTGCACTTGTGCGGCTTGTGTCAGACTAGCAACGTGTAGTATAGCAGCCTGTGTAAATATAATATTTAGATTTTGCAGCCCATCATATGGTTGATTGATTAATAACATTTATAAAAATATATATGATTAATGCTCTAGGTGTCAATAGATATGAAAATGAAACGAATGTTAATAAGAGCCTGTCCAGATGAAACGATTTACTCGCGTTTCTACTCTAGGAAACGTCGCATACGTCGTACGGATAGACGACTGACGACTATGTCGACTCGCCACAGACTCGCGCGTAGTACTGGACGCAGCAATGGGGCCTGATAATCACGAGGCGCGCGGCGCTCGCGCGTGCGACGCGCGAGTCGAGAGTCTCCGAGAGTCTCGCTCATTGTACGCGTTTTACGCGCGAGTTAGGAAACGCGCCGCACCATCTGAACGGGATATATGTAGCTCTAGTATCGCGAGTACGCGCGAGTGTCTACACGCCTCATCTGGACGGGCTCTAACTCCTATATACAAGTTGTAAAATGTCAATATTGTTATTCACACTAAAAATAATTTACAAATTCAGAAGAGAACACAGTTATTTCATTGTTCTGAGTTCTCACTTTTAACGGCAGTCCTTATGACTGTTTAGACCTTTTTATATTTAATGTATCCCTGTATATGATAGAATTTGAAAGTGTTTTAAAGTGAAACTTTTATTACATCGTCTCAAACTTTTTCGTCTGTGTGTTGCATGTCGCGTGATGGTCGGCCGCGGAGTAGGCATAAAGTGAAAGGCGCTCGTCAGAGCAGCTAGGGCCAATATGGCGGCGCCTATAGTTCGCAGCAGCTGACCGTGTAGTGTATAGACTATTATTAGTTAAATGTCTATAGTGTGAAAAAAAGTTTCACTTTTACCGTGGTTTCATAAAACCACACAATCCTTTTTTTTCTTCTATTAAGTCTAAGTCTCAATTGCTTTATTTTTTTTTAAATTTCAAATTAGTGTCAACACAGGTGGGATCCGTATAAAGCACAACGAATACGTAGACAGCCAACTATGCACCTAACCCGCACAACACGGTACCTCGCTAACGTAGACATGAGCAGTTCGATCCTTACGATAAGGCTCAGTTCTCGTCTAGTGGATAATGCGACCTCCGCGCCCAACACCCAGGCCATGCGCCACAGCCCCCCGGAATCGTATTTGTTTCCGCTTAGCATATCTTCTAAACTCCATTTTTATCATAGTTACCTTGCTTTAACAGTTTTAGCGTGATGTTAGATGACTTAAAAACTTCCTCGTTAAAAGGGCTATATAATGTAAAATAATCAAATCTTACTGGTATTTACAGAGATCAATACGTTCAATGAATGATTACTTCTGATTTTACATGATCAAAAATGTCCATGATTCACGATTCAGGAATTATGGTATAACAGAAATTGTTATTGATATTCCGAATAAGCCGTTAATTCGTGATAGTCATGTGGTTTGACTGGCAGAATATCAACTCGTCGTCCGCAAATTCGAAACCCGGCATATACCAACGAATTTTACGGAATACACGTAGGTACATTTATTTACTTGTTTAAATTAGTAAACAATATCAGCTGACCTTAAAGGAAAGCATCGTGAAGAAAGTTGAACCTGAGAGAAGTTCTTTTAGTACCACTGCAAATGGGAAAACATAGAACTGTGGATATCTGAGACTTTGAAATACTTCGCGGGCTGGCATGGCTATTATACCCAAACCTTCCATCAGGAAGAGGCTTATGACCCCGTAGTGGGTTTCTTACACGCTGATGATAGTTCCAAATACAATAAATATTAACCGTTAAGTTTCTAACATAAAATATTTTAATTCAAAATATACTACAACGTTATATAATCAACTAACAGACTAATCAACGAAACACGTTACCAAAGACAAATTGAAGAGAATTGAATTAATCAAGTACAAAGGACCCAACAAACAATGACAAACGAACTAATTTATGTGGGTCTTTCGAATTTGACTTGTGTTTCTCGCTGAGTTAGTTGGGTCTTTACAAACAGGAATACTTAAAGGAGATAAGTTTACTGAATAAGGGCCATAGATAAGTTATAGTGTCACTTTGAAATTAAAGATCTGTGACTAAGAGTATATATCTGTTACTTCTACTGCATTTAAGTGTCATATTAAGATCGATGTTTCAGTGATGGACCGAAGCAAGTTTTAGCAAAGAGCGAGATCTGATTATGGCGTACATTTACTTGAGCCTAAGCTATAAGGGTGCGTACATTAATTACATGAAATCATCATAGGGGCGGAGAACGGGTCATGACAAATTTCACTAATTATCACGTGAGGGAGAGAAGGGTTTCGGCGAATATCACGTAATTTTTTTCAGGCAATAGTGTAAAAATCAGAGAAAATCAGATTAATCTATATTAATATAAAGCCGAAGAGTTTGTTTGGTTGAACGCACTAATCGCAGGAACTACTCGTCCGATGTTAGATAGCTCATTTATCGAGGAAGGCTATAGGCTATATATCATCACGCCAAGACCAATATCAGTGGAGCACCAATGAAGAATGTTTCAAAATCGTTACTTTATCCCTTTTGAATTTATTATTAGAATTACAAAGCCCTATAAGCAGTTTCACTTCAATAACCGCATGCTATTGACGTACTATGTTATACAAATATATAGGCGGTAGATCCACGTATAGGCGGTAGAGCCACGTTGAAGCTACTGGTTTCAGCATGAATGTGTCGGCTCGCCCGGGCTAGTACCATCCGAACTACAGAAACAACGACGTGAAGTAAAAATGCTTGCATTGTTGCGTTTCGTTCGGTCAGTGACAACAACACCCGAGGCCCATCTCCCTACGCACTTGCGACTCCCCTGGTGTTGCTGGTGTCTATGGACGGCGGTAATCACTTAACATCAGGTGAACCAACTGTTCGTTTGCCTGCTATAATGTAAAAAAAATCTCAATATTAAACTGCTGATTTCTTCAAATAAAGTAAACAAATTATCTTTAACCAATACTTAAAACTGGGAAGAAATGACTATTTCAGTCAGTGAAATAAATGAATTAGGACGATTTATTGAGATCATTTCATATTATCTCGTGCAATTTGTAGAAACGAGCTCTTGGTAATGACAACGAAATAAAAGCACTATTAAACATTTGTTGAAATATTCCGTTAAAATTCTCACAAAACTTTTTGTAACCACAATATAAGTGTAAATTACATATAGAAATAGCGGGCCCAGTGGACGTTGCCGCGTCCTTATAATAAAAGAAACTTTGACAAATTATATACCTAAACCTTCCTCATGAATTATTTTAGGTAGTAGTAAAAACCGCATGAAAATCCATTCAGTAGTTTTTCAGTTTACCGCGAACAGACAGACAGACAGACGTGGCAGAGGACTTTGTTTTATAGTATGTAATGAGCCTTTAATTTTCATAAGATAAAATAATAGTCAATACTTATCTACACTTCTTTTATGGAAATATTTTGAACATAGATTTATTTATACTTTGTTGTAGTACGAATAAAGGAATACTGGTAGTTTGTGGTGTTTGTTTTTTTTTCTCGAACTGACTACGCTATTGGCCTAGCAAGGCCTTAACAGCTTCACCTGAATACCTTGGTGGTTGCGGATACACGAATGTATGTGAATGATGTAATTATAATAAATTACCACTTAAAAAGTTTATTTAACGCCGTCACAATTTGATTAAATTAAATTCTACGAGAACATCTTTATATTACTTAATATATGAATAGATCATTTAGTATTACAATGCGTAAGGGCGCGTCCATTAATTACATGAGGGTTTTAAGGAGGAGTAAGAAGGAGGTCAAGCCGAATCACACTAAACCTCAAGTAGGAGAGGGGGTTTTGATAAATATCACGTAATTTTTTCGAGCAGAAAATAGTGTAAATTATTCTGAGAAAATCAGATTAATTTAATCTAAAACATGTTTCTAGACTAAAAAAATTAGGAAATTAGGCACAATCCTTCTATATAGTAAAATCCATGAATAGAGTTGTAAAGATATTTAGTATCGATATTTGGAAATATAATGTAATAATAGTAAAAAAGTTGAAGAAAAATAAAGCAAATTGAGTTTTTAGGAATAAATCCAACGCATTTCTATTGAAAATACGAGTGAGATTAGAGGAGGGGGCACTCGATACTAATCTCGCGATCGATACTAAAATCACGGCATCTCACCAGGGGGTAGGGGTCAAAAAATCCTCAAAAAACCTCATGTGGTTAATAGACGACCCTTAGTATTTTTTTTCTAGATAGATTATGGATACCATCCAATCTTTGTGAGAAGAAACGATCACAGGTCTATCGCATTACTACGCCATATGGAAATGCTTAGGTATATTATGACCTAGAACTCTGATTAGCCCTCTAATCGCAAGACCCGTTGACCAGACGACTCATGACTTCTTGCTAAAAGGTGTGAATATTTAGACTCTACAGTACGAGATTCTCCAAGAATAAGAGCACCGGGGCAAGATGCTTGCGTTGCTAAAGTTCCCTTGCCGAGGAAACAGTTCTCAAAGACGACATTAGAAAATGTAAGGATTGCCAATGCTATAATCTTAATTTACCACTCTTTCTTGATCTCGCAACTAACGTCATAGCTTTATAAAATGCGAATTGAAATGAAAAATTTGGTAGGTGGTAGAGCCACGTTGAAGCTATTACTGGTTTCAGCATGAATGGGTCGGCTCTCCCGGGGTAGTACCACCCCCTCATAGAAAACCGACGTGAAGTAACAGTGCTTGCATTGTTGCGTTTCGTTCGGTCAGTGAGAGCGCTGGAGACCCACCTCCCCTCCCTTTCCACTTTCCCCTTCCCCTTCCCTTCCTCCCCCCTGCCCCACACAGGCTGGCAACGCACTTGTGACTCCCCTGGTGTTGCAAGTGTCTATGGACGGTGGTGATCACTTACATCAGGTGACCCACCTGTTCGTTTGCCTCCTATGATATAAAAAAAAAAAAAAAAGAAAATTTGACAGTTCACACAATATTTTTACGTAATAACGTGTAGGTACTAAATGCATACTAAAATTATAAAACTGCTGTTTATTTGGTTGAACGCGGTAATTTCAGAAACTACTGATCCGATTTGAAAAATTCTTTCAGTTTTAGACTGCTCATTTATCGAGAAAGGCCATAGGCTGTATCATCACGCTAAGGACAACAGGAGCAGAGCACCAATGAAGTATGTTTTAAAATGTTTTTTTTTTCCTTTTGAGAATCTTCGCATCGTGTTAGCGTCAGGCCTGAGCAACTATTCCATGCGGACGATGTCGCGGGCAGAAACTAGTAGAATTATAATATGTATGTTACTACTACGTTATACTTATTCGCATTCTGAACACATTCAATTTTAATACACAGGTGGAAGCGATTATTGACTTAAATGAATTTACCCATGGTTTCCTTCAAATGTTGTTATAAGGTGCATAATTATTCTAAACTAACTGATGATACCCGCGACTTTGTCTACTGTACCTTGCGCACATATCCCATACTAATTGACCCACTTCTCTAAGGAAAGAAAACCGACATCACTTTTTTTTATGTCATAGGAGGCAAACGTACAGGCGGGTCACTTAATGTTAAGTGATCACCACCGTCCATAGACACTAACAACACCAGGGGAGTCGCAAGTGCGTTGCCAGCCTGTATTTAGGGGGAAGGTGGAAAGGGGAGGGAGAAGGAAAAGAAGGGAGCAGAGGTAGGTCTCCGGCTCTCTCAATGACCGAATGAAACGCAACAATGCAAGCACTGTTACTTCACGTCGGTTTTCTGTGAGAGGGTGGTACTACCCTGGGCGAGCGTGACTTCGTTCGCGTGGAATAGTTACTTTGGGCTGACACTAACACGCGGCGGAAGCTCACAAAAGGAAAACAAAACCCGCTTTTGAAACATTCTTCATTGGTGCTCCGCTCTTATTGGTCTTATTAATTCATTGATAATTATTATATTTATGTTAATTAATTATTGTATAATTAATAATATATTGTATAGTTGATAATATATTAAGTATATCATTAATAATATATTGAATAATTAATATATACATATATATTGATCAATTAATTTGCTTTTTGTTGCAGTTAGACGTAGTAGTGTTCAATCTATTCCAAGCGGAAGTGCAAATTGGCGTCCACTATAATATTTAATTGTATACGTATATTTGGGGTAGCATCCAATCTTGACTCTCTCTGACTACGTGCGCTGCTGGGTCAAACACAGCCCGGGCTGAATTCTTACTAACTACCTGACTATTTACATAAAAGTAATGGGTCCTTCTCATCACATAATTTGCGCTATATCAAAATAATATTTGTAACCGTGGCATTATTGAATAACTAATAATAAATAAATTTGGCGGAACCCCGATAACTATTCTATTGAACCCTTAGGTTCCGCGGAACCCAGTTTGGGAATCCCTGTCCTGGAAATCTGCGTGTGTTTAACCATTCACCTGGTATATACTCGTATAAGAAGAAAATTATGTTCTTATTAATTTGTTATAATATAATTGATGGTTCCGTAAAGTAATATATATAAAATATTGAGTGTATCGTAGGTATTCTATATAGTCTTTAAGATTTTGCTAACACCTTTCTTGATACTTACCGAAATTCTTTCATTAGCAAAATATTTTGCTGAGTTTTTACGAATCTAATTAGGATGTAAGCAGTAATGAATTTTATAATTCTTTTAGTTGGTACCTAAGTGTAGCTGTATAAGTTTTAACTGTGGAAACACCATTATCGCATCTATTTGTACCAAAATGAAACAGTGCAAGCACTATTGCGTTCCAGTTCGAAGTGTGATTGGTAACATGAACTGGCCCAGGAACAAACAACAAATTAAATTACGAATTCGTCCTTAGAAGTAACCCTAGTGCTAGATTTACACTAGGGCATTCGGGGTTATTACCCGGTGCAGCAAATATTCTTTCAATTTTATTATCATTCAATCCATTATTACAAGGACATTTTTTCCATTTGTTTTTAAATAACTAATATATTTTTATTTAATTAAATAATACAGGCAATTACAGCTATTGACTTTATTTTACATAAAAAGTGTTACTTACATATTTACATCATAGGTTGCAAATTCCAAAAATAATATACTTTATTCAGTTTATGGAAAATTTCGATAATGAGGCGGCATTTTTATAATGTTCAGAGGCAGAGGTAAAGTATATATCTGGGACTGGGTAACCAACCTATCATGATTATCTTTAAGCTTGTGGTCCTTTGCAGTTCTACTGTACACAACGGCTAAAGATTGGTTGGACTGCATGTCTTGGAAAATTTGGAAAACCTGGTATTATATTTAAGAAAGGTAGAAGTCGCGTCTTGACCTTGGTTTTCTCGTTCGAAGACTATATGAAACATCTTATAACTTGAACCATCCTCATCAACATCGTAGCCTACCAAAGTAATAAACCCGTTGTAATTAGATCCCATAAAATGTTATGTTTACGACCCCTCTCTAAGAATTATTATGTTTGATGAAATTTGAGTCTCGCGTAACGGAGTTAATAGTGAATTGTTTTGTTTATATGCTTAAGTGATTAATTATTTCGTTGGGCAATCAATGAGGTATTGTATTATCTATTAATAAATCGCAAATAAAATACTAACTTGGATATTTCCAAAGATTTCATAAAGTAACAAACAATGTACGTATCTTGTTCAAATTGGAATAATCTCATAGCACTTGTGGCGTTTCGCCTTTCTTATGTACTTTTGCTACCACTTGTTTGCAACAAATCTTAGGTTATGTAAGACCGGCAACATTGCAGTCAATAGAAAGAGGCGCTTAAAGGACTTGTATTCAGGGGCCTCAGAATGTAAACCCACGCGCTACCCAGAGAACTATCACTCTCTCGCTGGATAGGAACGCTAGATTGTAACAATAAGTGTAACACATTAAAAACACAGTCAGCGGAGCGCCTTCGTTACTATTATTTCATTCCTCCGGCGACAAACGAGGTGAATCCTCCAGGCTAGAAATCGCAATGTGTCCATAATTGATCAAATAGTTTATACGATGAGGGACAAAGTGTAATTGAGTAATGGAATTTGATAATCGAATAAACTGACAACTGGAACAAGTTGAATAATTAAAACAAACTGATGTTCGATGCAATATGAAGTAGTCCGGTGATGCTGTTAAGAACTTGATAGGTCAATAGCGCAGTCAGTTCGAAAAAAAAAGTGCAATTGTGGTTTACCATAAGCAACATATTTGGAACTTTATTAACCCACGATATAACTACCGCAGTGCTCACTTGTATTGTATTAGAAACTAATGAAACAATTACAGATAAGTTCTTGTGACTATACAAAAAACATTCACTCGTCTCTTCCGTAAGAAATTGTATTATGGAACTCTTAATATAATACGTTTGTGGTCTAAAATCTTATTAGAAAGACCTCTTGTGTCTTCAAAACTACTGTTAATTATAATGTTGAATTGTAAATAATAAGTTGATAATAATTTCTCTAATTAAAAATACTGATGAAATTTAATGCGGACGAAGCCGCTGGTAACAGCTAGTCTAAAGTAGAATAACCTAAATTACTTCCTAAAAAGTCGGCTGCAGCGAAAGTGCCGTGAAAATCAGTCCAGCCGTTTTGGACATAGCACTGCAGGCGAAGCTACGGTTAACAGCTAGTCGAAATTAAAATAGATTAAATTACTTGCTATAAGGTCCGCTATGTACAAGTGAAAGTCCCTTGGAACTCGGACCAACGGTTTTGAAGATAGTACTACGGGCAAGTACGCACAAAACAACTTGTCTAAAATAAAGTAGCCTATATCACCCCCTGTGATTTTATCTATTTGCCATTTTTATTGTATGTCTAGATTTGGAAAATACTCAAACTATTCAAATTGATTGATTTAAAAGATTAAATTGTTTGACTTGTTCAAATTGTTTGTATAATCAAACACATACGAAGCAGTTTATACGATTCATCGACTTACAACTTGTGTACTGGAATATTCGCACAGCTCTTTTTTTTTTTTTTTTTTTATTTACGTGGGGAAATCCTTTATGGATACGCCACCCTCTCGGGGGAGAGAGTGGGTTATGTCCGACTCGCATGGACTAAAACCCCACGGTGTACCGTCCGCCGTATGGTAGGGGCGGCCAGGGATCGAACCTGCTGTCTTCCTGAGAAACCGCCCCTGCGGCAGCCTGGCGAGTGAACGCCAGGCTTAGTCCTACTATAGAGAGACTACTGGGTATACGACCAGTCGTCTCCCCTCGTCAGCCTCACCTGTGCAATGAGGAGATGGGTCCCCCGACCCATCTCCTCAGGCTCGACTCGGTATATTCGCACAGCCCTACCCAGTAGTATTCGGTATACTCGGATAGTATCGTATTACATTACCATTTCATCTATTAAGCCCGTACATCACCACAAAACATAATTTTTATTTACTACCAAATTTGAAATATACACAGGTATTTTTTTCATTTCCATTTTAAAATGTATTTATTTAATTGTTTAGTACGTGGCGTAACACTATTGAATTTTTAGTTTATGTCTCTAAATCCATTATCGTATTTAGCTATTGCAGCGACCTGGACAAAATACATATCTTGTAACTTATTGCCATTACCAAGTCTCTTGTAATTCAATATGTTATTTCTTAGTAGTCTACCCAGAGCTGGTATTAACTATCCTAGTACCCTGGACGAAATATGTTGTAGCATCCTTATTGGGTTTAAGATCCATCGGCCAACGCTATTCAAGGGGCCAATCTCATAGGCCAATTAAGACAGTACGAAATCGTAGCCGTAGCAATAATATGACTTTTACAGATAGATACATATAATTATAACACTAATAGGAGGAGGTTCTTTGGTTCAGGGGGCCAAGCCAAGTTACTTATCTACAATCGCTAACACCAGTAGAAAACGGAAAAAAATGTATGCAGATGACAAATCTGAACGCTATATCACGTGATCAAAACAAATAAAACAGAAAAATTTGGATTACTCAGTAATCCAAATTGTAGATATCTTATTTCTAGCGATTGTTAAAAATGCAACTTAGTTAGGAAATGTATGACACTTATCTATCGGCGTAAGAGAATCGCTCGCGTTCCATTCCATTTTTTCCATAGATTGATTGTTTGTAAACTTGGTTAGCATTTTTCTGTTTTATTTGTTTTGATCATGTGATATAGCGTTCAGATATGTCATCTCTATACATTTTTCCGTTTTCTACTGGTGTTAGCGACTGTAGATAAGTAACTTGGCTAGGTCCCCAGGTATCCGAGTTGCATGCCACTAAAGCTGGCTCTGAAAACCGCTTTGTTCTTGTTTGCCTTTTCAAAACTATAGCGGCGAGAGAATAACTTTTACTATAAACTTTAACAATGTAGGCCTCAGTGAATAATACTCTTTTGATAAAACTTTTTTAAACATCCCGTTTTATAGTTACAATAAAAAAGTCGAGGCAGACATACTTCCGGCAGTACATACTGCCGACATGTAAAAACTGAAAATAATGGAATAACTGTGTTCTTTTTTTAAATGTTGATATCAATGGCAGTCTGGATTATTTAAATGTCATAATTTGTAAATTTAAATTATAAGCGTTAGTTTGATTTTCACGTCTATTGGTACTCCAAGAAATAATTATATACATTGTAATACAGTTTATTAATTAATCAGACAAATGATGGCCTGCAAAAGCTCAATACAAAACATAAATATTACGTGTACACTGGCGCATTCTCAATACATCACAAACATGTCGAGGTCATAGGTGACGCAAACCAATAAGTTTTCCCCTACCAAAAATCGCTCATAGCTGCTAAAGACGTTTTTACTCCAAAAAAGTGTAGAATATTCTAGATACCTATAACATGCCAGGTTGTGTTCCTATTGTAGGGACTTTTTAAGAAGTGTGCAAAGCTATATATAATTTTTAGTATATAGAATTATATTTTGTCTTGCGATATTCCACCGTCTGTCTTCATGGTTCGTTGGTCTAATGCATTCATCTAATGGAGTATCGAGAACAAACTTTATTTATTTATTTAAAATCCACAAAACTGAGTTCAACGAACAAAAATGGACACGAACCCTTTTATATGTGAACACAGTATGCATAAAATAAGAAGACAATGTCATATTATTAAAACAAAGAAAAATTAAACTAAACATTTAAATAAAAAAAAATTCTGGTGTAGGCCAAAAAAATAAAAATAAAATCGGCTTTGCAACGTAAACTATTAGGAGAAGAAAGCATGCGATACAAAGGGCAATGCTGGCCTATATTAGTTTTTGCTCATGGTAGATGAAAAGTTTACCTGTTAAATAAACGACTGTCTATACGTGGGGTCCTCAAGGTTATTTTTTGAACTCGCGCGATACAGTGACACAATATCTTACATCACTGCGACAACATTACACATATCACCTCCACACATGTGCACGCATACACGCTTACACATGCAAGTGGAAGGGTTTTATTTTTTCCCTTATCAAACTGAAATACTTTAGAAAATTATCCGATACGAAATATATATAAGGGTTGTTGAGGTATGTATGCTTGCTACACATATATGTTTCAACAACTCATATATGTATGAATAGTTAGCATAGCTTAGGTTAGCTCAGATAGGTCGCGAACTGCACGTATCAGGCAACAACCCAAGCCGAGGTGTGCCGTGCAGCCTGGAGCTAGTTGTCAAATAAAATCGGCTGAGTGCCTTAAGTGCTCGCCTTAGTAGTCCGGTGAAACTGTTTAGACCTTTCTAGGTTAATAGCGTAGTAAGTTCGAAAAGAAAAAAAAAAGGTATTTTTTGAAGAAAATCTGAAGATTCTAGGAAACCGTGTATCAATTTGTAAATAAATATTACATCAGACACCTTTCTACGAGTCTGTAATCGTTTAATTTTATAACGTTCTAAACGTTTGGAGTTATCAATTATGAATATGACTAGTTATGAATTTGAATTATCATAAAAAAAAGCATTCAAGAGTTATTGCTTCGTTTGTATGTAGCACATGCCCGAACCACAAAGACGCTGTTTAAGGCAAAATATATTGGCGCAAAACTCGGCCCCCGGTAATATAAATACTTATATATAAATACTATTTAGCATTGTTACCCAGGTGTTAGATAAGTAAACCCTATAAGAACAGTAAGTATTGAACGTAAGGTGTAGATCTGCAGAATTTGGGGTGTAAGGGGTGTCGAATAACATCATAAGACTTGAGACACCCAAGCCAACCTCTCCTGCAGTCACCCTGCTGAATAACGAACGAGGCAATGCTGAAAGCGGGGAGGTAGGGTTTTACAGCCTGACTGGGTTGCAACCACGATGTATATGGCGAAAAAGCCCGTCATAGTGATTCGCTTCTGCGGGTCGCGTTTCAGGATCAGCCTGTGCATATCCAG
Organism: Antheraea yamamai; assembly: GCA_036509395.1. Classification (NCBI taxonomy): domain Eukaryota; kingdom Metazoa; phylum Arthropoda; class Insecta; order Lepidoptera; family Saturniidae; genus Antheraea; species Antheraea yamamai. The sequence goes on along the minus strand of AP028449.1, from coordinate 9,381,815 downwards.
CTTTTCACAGGCCGGCATGACTATAGTAGATAGTGTCACTCGTTGGTCGCCATTGTTTTTGTATTGTACTGTGATTACCATCAGGCATAGTGCAGTCATTTTGCTATGGTACAATTTAAAAAAAAGTATACTCTGATTTTGTAAATAAGACTTTGTTAAGAATAACTGTTAAGTGTATAAAAAACTTGGTGCTATAATAAATGAAAAACTATTTAAATTATTAAACTCTTTTTAATAAGAATAACATACGAAATAATTACATAGTCACAAATACATCACGGAACCAACTTTAAAGCCGCGCAAAGCTGCGGATAGTTAAGTATAGAATAAAAAAATTAAATCTAATATGCACGATTCGAAACTTTGGGTGCCTTTAAAATTGGTTCCGTCTCTTAAAATTAGTAGTTATAGTGATAACTTAGAAACAAATAAATGTCAAATAAGTAAATGCCAAATAAAAGCGGCACGGGTTTCGCCGTTTCCCTTTCATTCACACGAATAAAAACGCAAGCATCATTTTTTTTATTACCGTAATGCACCTGAAGATGTAGTCATAGATGCATAGCAAAGGTAACTGTGACCAATAAGAATGCTTGGCAAACATCGTTATCATACTGTGTTGACCACACGTGAGTCAAAAAGTTTTTTCATTGTCATATCTATTCATTATAAGATTTGATCCCTTAGGCAATAAATTAAGACTTCTAGTTTTAAATTTCATTGCATATTTTAAATAATTAGTCACTCTAGGTTTGAGGTGTCTCATTAAAATTTCAATACATCAAAAATTATCTATTTTTCTATCATAAGATTAAGCGAAGTAAAATGTTTGTGCCATGTTTAAAATTGCCTGTGATCGCTCGTAATTAATTAAAATAGATTCTACATGAAATAATTCTTATATGTTTGATCAGCGATTATATAATTTAGGTCAACCAATTTAATATAAAATAACAATTAAAATCAATAGTCGGTTAACATGTTCCGTGCCACGTGTACCACTGGTGGTACAAGTTAAACTAGATCTGTAGGCCACGTGTACCACCGGTGGGACACGATTTGGTAACTAATGAAAACGAAAGAATTATTATGTCATGTAATCTATGATGTTGCAACGTAATATTGTATGATAATACGGGATGTAGTCCGGTGAAGCTGCGGATGCCCGTTAGGCCATATTGGCCTACGCAGACAGTTCGGAAATAAAAGTATGGTAATATTTTTTTGTCAAAATATAAAATGGTCTGAAGGACATGTCAAGCAAAAATGACTTGGCACGGAACGTGTTAACATTGATCGATAGGACATAATAATTGAAAGCGTTTTTCAAATACCTTTTTCAAAGCTTAATTAAGCTATTCACGTTTCGATGGATGTAAAAGAAATTGTAGGCACTTATAAGAATTTTGCGATCTGATTTACAATAATTTATTACAAGAGAAAAATATTTTTACATACAATAGATACACTAACCTGCACAGTTACTTAGGTAATAACACATTAAGAGCACTTCTACAAACCTTTCTTTAATTTTTCAAGCGAAGCTCCTAACGCATAGTTGAGATGGAGACCGAATTATCTAAAATTGAGAAAATGACAGTGAACTGAAATTGTAACACTCCTCATTGGTTAGAAATCACGTATTGCCTCACACGTGAGTGAGCAAGAAAGGCATATCAAAAGAGTGCAAGGACGAACGCAACGAAGTATTAAGAACCCCATACCATACTTAACCTTACTTTTTAATAAATACTATTATTTCTCTTTTATATTTGATATTCCAATATTGATTAATAATTGAGCTTTACATACAAAACGCAAGAAGCTTCGCTTTTGTCGGGTGTCTAAAAAGACTCCACTTTTTTTTAAATTCTATTTCACAAACTTATTAAACACACATATTTTACACTTAATCGATCATTGCTATAGTAAAATATAAAAATTCAATTAAATAGCATCGAATTCAAAGAGTTAATTCGAATTACAATTTTAAAAAGTATTCTAAATATGCACGATTATTACATACCTATTGCTATAATTATTAGGCTTTTGACAACTTACAGTGCAAATTGGCTTTCAAACGAAACTATACAATTTCTCCTAACAATTACATTAAAACGTCGAAGGTACTTATTTACTTTGTGCTGAATTACTTTACTGATCCTTTACATACAATATTAAAAAGTCACGCGTAATAGGTTAGGATTCAGTGAGATTTAAGAAAAGATAAACCGAGGTTTATAACTTATTTCCTTGTTATCATTCACTTATTTAAGTTAAAAATAAACATCTCAATATTAACATCAGCCATGTTGATTTAACCTACTTATGTATGTTCGGATTTAAAAAGTTACTAAACAGCTCTGAATAGAACAACCAAACCACTTATCGTAGCTCAACATAAAGGGCACGAGAAATGATGGGTGTTTGTAAGAAATAACAATGAACAAAAAAAGCGATTTAATAAATATATTTAAAAACTCTTTTGTTCAAATGTTTTTTAAAGAGGTTTTTACAAAAAAGAAACCTTATTTGTATTTATGAAAACCTTACACCGAAATACTCTTTGAAACGCATGAAAAAGGGTGACATGCATTTTAAGATATATTTCAATAATCATTATTTATTCCTGTAGTCTCTATAACTTTTCAGATATCGATGAGTTCGAGAGAAGTGACCACGTAACGTGCTCGCTGAGTCCACCTTACAAAACTGGCTTTCATTAATTTTGTGTGATTTTTATCAAATCAATCTACTATATTTACTTTTTCACTTACGAATCCGAGATACATAACTTTGATTTATTAGAGGAATAGAGAGACCCTAGTACCCGAATCACCAGTAATCAGTAAACCAACAAAGACCAAATTTTTTTCACGGAATTATAACCTGACCAACAATAAAGATAAAGAGTTCTTCTCTTCACATATCAAGGGATTATTAATAATTAACGACTTTACTTACAATCTCTGCCTAGACAAAAGAGCGACCTCACCTATCTGTACTGTACCAGACAATTCGTACTTAAACTATCCTATCTTCTATATATGCAACTCTGCCACCAATTCGCATCTATTAATATATCTATTATACAACAACATTTATACTCCTCTATAAGCAATGGAAGAAAGTTTTGGCGAAGGATGTTCCTATCTCTTAACCATTTAAACGCCAAAAGTAGCAGGATTTTTTAAACTCAATGTCCAAGATATACCGAGGTAAAGGTTTACATTTCTTCATACAGGATTAAGGACCAAACAATAGAAAAAATAAGACCTTCAATTACACCTTATTGCAGCTCCTTCACTTTACTTAAAAATTAGACATTAGTCCAAAAATCAAGACTATTTTATGCAGATTCCCACACACTTCGTTGGATATATAAAAAAAAATTACAAAGGCTCAATCGAACCCAAAAGTTTTGCAACAATTGCAAGTCCAAAACAGTAGAAAAAATGGGACCATCGATGACACTTTATTGCAGCTCCTCTTCACTTTACTTTTAAATTTGGTATTTCTCCAAAAATCAATGTTACTATACGCTGATTTCAACCCACTGCGTTGGATTAAATAATGACAAAGATTAAATCGAACCCAAAAAATAAGTGAGCCTAAAATTAACTATGATAAATTTTGCAACAAAGGGTCATAGATAGCGCTATGGCGATATGTTCAGTAATTTTCATGTGATTGAACCTCAAATGAACTGTATTTCCATTATATAAATATATAGATCATATATTGATTGATATATAACATACTTAATTGGAATCATTATCCACGTAAGTATCACAAAGGATCAATTGTTAGGGGTTTGGAAATTAGCGCTGTTTCATTTGCACAGGCTTCTCTATTACATGATCCTGTGAGTGAGGAGGCCTTCTGATTCAAATTAGGTGTAGGCCATGATCGAAAACGCTTAATGGTGTATGCTGCAAGAGCAAAACAGCAAATATAATGTACCAGCCGTGAACAAGCTTTAAAAAGCCATTGCTGCCTGTACGGACACACAACTAAATGTTCCCTATAAGTACTCTATGACTGGCATGTAATTTCAATTTGCTATTTTGAAGCCCATATTTATCTATTTCTGCGATCCTGTGTCATATTTATTTAATGGTATGGATTAGTCCAAAGTCGTCTTATAATTTAATAGTAAAAATATTCCTAAACACAGACACCCTATAGTAACTGTATGTTTTTAAAAATGGTTTGGATTTGTGTCTTAATTTTATAATTACCCAGAATTAGAAGTAGCTACACACTCGTTGAGGAGGTATAATTTATGTACACTGACAGCAGACACATTTTTAGTTTGATAATAAACATACCTAATGTGGGTTTTAAGAAAGTTATTCTCAGCGATTAAATGGTTAAGAAAAGAAACATTAAAAAAAATTAATTAATTAAAAATACTATAATATGAAATTAAAATTATTAATCATTTAAAATTACTACTTCGTGGAATTAAAACCGGCTAATAAACTCTATTATAATATTTTGCTAAATAAAGAATTATGGTTTCTCTTAAATGTCACATCTTGAAAATTATTTCCGGCGTGTATTGTAGTTGACAGAATTAATATTCACCACGTGATTTAAGATCCACCATATGTAGATTATAAAAATAGTAATAAAATGAATTCACTAACAATAATAATAACATTAAAACTAAAACTTACAAGTTAATTATAGTTATTAATAAAAAAAAATAGTATACATCTGTTTAAAAAAAATTCTAAGTTCTAGAAATGTGATCTGTACCTCTAATAAAGTCTCCATTCAAAACACTGTTCTCTCATAATGTTATCATTGATAATAATTAAAGATAAGATTGATAAATAATACATCTAACGATAAAAACTTTGTAAGAGGTGATCATAACCCCATTAAAATAATTTCAAATCGACTTTATACAGTGCTGTTAACTTTGTGAACTTGATTAATAATAAAATCGGTAAATAAATAATAAAATCTTAATTTTTCTTCATCGAGTCGTTATGATTATACTGATTCTTAAACTTAATCGAAATCGATTATCGATATTTGAATCGATGACGCCCATCTCTATGGAGTGACAATTAAAAAGAAATCGATATATTGACCTAGTGTTTCCATATGCACCATGTTCATAAAATAAACCCAATCTTGGAAAAATCTCCTTTGAATTATGAAATAACAACAAGTAAATATAAACAAATATTTTTTATCATTAAGACAGGCATAGGTCTGGTTTACGTTTTATAGTTTCAGCATTTACCTACAATGTCATCTAATATTTAATGATGATATAGGCTAAAATGGTAATACCCTAAGCATAGAGGATTGCGTCTATAGTGCAATTGTTGGAACACATTTGTCGAGAGATATCCAAGGGTTATGCTAACACAGACACTATAGTTGACAGAAAATACCTTAAAAATCATGCAAAAAAATACACATTAAAGAATACTGTATTTACAAACATTTACAGACACTCAGTCTCGAACATAAGTTGCGCTCAAAACCGTCCCGCAAAAACTCCCCAATATACATACTTGGTTATGCGACACACTTATGATTTTGCAAATTCAACCTCACCTGAATGATTTAAAGTTGTTTTTACAGGAACGCAAAAGGCGCGAGACTCTTTGAAATGAGTGCATAATACAAAATTATGCACTCATTTTTGTGTGCCGGCTGTGAGACGTTAAGTGTGCATCTTGGGTTTTTGTTATCAATGATTTACACTATATATTAAAAAAAATATTACGTCCAAACAAACTTTATCCATAAACCACTAGTTACTTAAGTTTAAACATCTTTCAGTTATTTCTTTATGAAAAATAACTGTAAGCGGTTTATTATACAGAATGTTGGATCATTCTCGGACTGTGACATGTAGAAACATATAAAAGCATACATTCATACCATAATAATTTTTGTACTAAGGCAAATATAAAACTCCCGTGGAAATGTACAAGTTGTTTGGTATAAAGCTATACTGTGTCAAAATAATTGTACAACACTACCTAATATAATATAGGGAATAAAATGAATCTATACTAATATTATAAAGTTTGTGAGGTCGTAGGGGGCAATATCTGAATCTACTGGTCCAATTTGAAAAATTCTTTCAGTGTTTAGATAGCTTATTTATCACGGAAGGCTATAGGCTATATATATCACCACACTAAGACCAATAGCAGCGGTTTCATAATGCATGCAATCTCGATTGTATGATTGACAAACGAATATATGTATGAATAGCTTAGAATAGTTTAGCTAGGTCAGATCGGGAGTTCGGTAACAGCCCAAGCCGAGGTGTGCCGTGCACCCTTCAGCATGTTACCTCAATAAAATCGGCTGAGTGCCTTAAGTGCTCGTCTTAGTAGTCCGGTGAACAGGTCAGTAGCATAGTCAGTTCGAGAAAAAAGAAATAGCAGCGGAGCATCAATGACGAATGTTACAAAATCGGCAATTTTTTTCCTTTTGAGAGCTTCCGCTGCGTTTTAGCATTAGCCCAAAGTAACAATGTCACGCGGACGAAGTCGCGGGCATAAGCTAGTCAAAGATATAAACAAACTTTGGAGAGCAAATCTTTAAAATTACAAATTCACATGTCTTCCTTTCTATATATATAATGAATAAATAATTTTAAGTCTTAAATCGACACAGTATCGCCTTTACCTGTTAAAGTTTTGTGAAGATTTGTATCCTGGAGATTTGGTGTTTAATAAAATGAAATTTTAATATTATGGTAATATTGTAAAGAATTAAACAACTCTAGAAGATACTCAATAAAACAATTACTAAAGTGTACTTGATAGTCTATAGTCAACTGTTAAGGACCAAGAAGTAGCAAAAAGTGATTTAAGGACCGTTAAAGATATAAAGTGGAAAAACTCCTTTTATCAGCAATGAGATAGTAATGACTGTTTATAGTAATACCTAATATATATATGTAATCAGATGTCTGTATGTATATGCGATTGATAAGCTCTAAAACTAAATAGACAGACCACCATTACAAATTACCCATCTAAATTGAGGCTTTTCTGCTTTCCATTTAACTATAGCACGCCACAAGATGGCGCTACACTATAATTTATCGTTATTAAATGTTATTTAACACCAACGAAGTCACAGGTGATCGCTAGTAGTATGTACAGCGAGTTACCGAATTGATGTTTCAGCTGAAAAGTGCCAATTCTCTACCCACTTTGTGTCTAACCAGAAACTAACACATAATCAAAATTACTTACTGAATACCTGTTTAAAATGTAGTGTTTTGTCATTAAACACCAAATTCCACGGAATACAAATCAAAACCAATAGCGTTACATAAAGAATTCCCTGTTCTCCTGTGGTGGTCAAGTGTGCCGTATCTGTGTATTATTTGAATTACCCGTCGGACTCTGCAAGTTCGGTACGTCTATTATCGTGATTTCTACAACTCTCAAACCTCGCAGTATCGGATCCGTTATATGTATACCACGTGGATTGTACACTCTTTCGTTCTGTGTCGCTATGAATTTTGATATTTTCCTTAGATGCTGAAATTTCCACAAAAACGTTATTACATATTCCTTTCAACTTTTTAACCGACTTCGAAATAGGAGGAGGTTACTATGTTCGGTCGTATGTTTTTTTTATCTATAGTAATAATACAAATATTATAAAGAGGTAAAGTTTGTGAGTTTGTGATGTTGTAGAGGGTAATCTCAGGAACTATTGGTCCGATTTGAAAAATTCCTTCAGTGTTATATAGCTCATTTATCGAGGAAGGTTATATGCTATATATTATTATATTATCGTGCTAAGACCAATAAAAGCGGAGCACCAATGAAGAATGTTTCAAAATCGGGGTTTTTATTCCTCTTGAGAGCTTACGCTGCGTGTTAGCCCACAGTAACTATTCCACGCGGACAAAGTCGCGGGAAGAGACTAGTGTTTAATAAAATGCTGTTAAGTGAGTTATGAAATTTGATATTTTTTATTTTTACCCATTTTAGCCAGATTTTTTATGACAGATTAAGAGCTTTTTAAAGTATTACGTATATTGCTAATGATTGCCATTTTCTACAAAGGCCAAAGAGTAATGTTAAAATTGAATAACATCGATTACATAAAATTGATGAAAGAGTATAGGGTCCCCGCTTACCAGTACTTAACTAATACTTAATAGTAGAAATGACAAAAATACAGTATGAAAAAAAAAACAATTTTCTCGATAACAAAGTTGCAGCCAGAAGGAACTTACCAAAACACACCAACAAATGATATAGCTGTCAGTAAAATAATTTTTAGAAACTGATTACTAGTCCCAGGATTACCTTCTACAAATTATGGATTTCATATATACCGTAATAAACAAATAAAATATAGATCCCATGTACGTAGTGTGCCCCAAAAGTACCATCAGACCTGTACCCATAATTTCACGCCAAAACGTCCGACTGACCTGTATGAAGTACGAGCGTAACTAGTGACTCTTCAGGAAGTCATCGGCTACCACGTCAACCAACAAGATTTATTATTTCGAGTGCAGCGTGTCTTTATGTTCATTATCGACTTCACGTTCGTCGGATTTTACTATCTTTAAAAATGAGGGACCGATCAGAACGATTTTGCATTAAGTTTTGCTCCAAACTCTGAAAGGGTTGTGTAGTGACCATCGAAAAGATGCAGGAGTCCTTTGAAGATGCTGTATTGGCAAAACTCAAATAAAAGGGTGGTACACGAGATTGAAAGACGGTCGCACGAATGTTGATAGCGATCTGCGTTCGGGCCCATCTTCGAGCATGATAACACCGAAAAATATCTAGCGTGTGCAACCCTGTCAGCCTCCGTACAGTCCCGACATAGGCTTCTGCGACTTTTGACTATTTCCAAAATTAAAAATGCCGATTATAGGACACCAGTTTGACGGTCATGGTCATTCCAAAAACCGATTACCAGAACTGAATCAGGATGTAAAAGCACCGATGGGAGCGTCTTGTTCAGTCGAAGGGGGACTTCAAAAGATCCCATGAGCGGGATGACGAAAAGTAATGCCAGCGCGAAGTTAGAGATTACAGGTCGAGTACTTTTGGGACATACCTCATATACAAGTATATATTAGAATGAAATAAAAAGATGAAACCACTTTTGTATATACTATCGACTTCATTTCAATGGTGACTAAAACAAATACCCGTATTTTTGTAAAATCTAATGTTACTATTATAAGTGAATTAACACCTGACATGACAGAACATGTAATTCTTCTACTTTTCCTTCTTTTTTTTAATAGCAACATGTGTTAGCACATTATTTCGCCAATGTCATATGGATAGAACCATAAACAATGGATATAGTATTAAACCATTTTTTTATAACACATGTGAGATGACAGTCCATGGCTCAGTACAATTCATGCACCCTATTGTATTCTGTTATTGGTTTCAACTTGACCTCATTTTATTACAGATGCTATTATATTACTATATGTTACATGTTATAACATGATTTATCAAAAATTCAATTATTATGCTTTAATCGTAAATATTTCAAATGTAATGGATTATAAATGACGACTAAACAATGTTAACAAAATATAACCTTGTATGAATCTGATATCATTGATTATTATTTTGGGTTTCATTTGCTGTATTAAATTTGTATTATAAATTTCTTATTATTTATATATATTCACTTTATTTATATTCACTATGTTTTGTATAATTTATATAAACAAATATCAATTGCTGAATATGTAAGCACATTAGTTCAGAACAGCTCCACCTATATTAGTGGTGATGAAAATGTCCACATAGAAAAGTGCGTGAGACAGAAAACGGTAGGGAGATGTTCAAAAAGTTGACAGAATTGACAGATTTACATTCAATTGAGAAAATTTGGTGCTATTTCCTTCGTTAGAATACCCATGTGAAGCGGGGGCATGCTGCTAGTTACATATATTATCTCGTAATATTGTTAAAATAATATTATAATCTGTACTATTATTACGAACAGGCAAAGCTTGATTGTAGGAGGTAGCATCAGGCAATAGAGATTTGAAAATAAAAAAAAAAATCTTTTAAAGCATCTTTGTACTCATAAAATGGTTTTATGGTTTCATAGGAGCTACAGTGTGTGTAGAAAGTATTCGTACACTTAGCATTTTCACAGAAAATCGGCAGTATTTCGGGATTTATGAGGTTCGGGCAAGCAAAAAAAATACATGTCATTTTCTGATATTACCTTACCTATCCGTAGAAAAAAATCAATAATAAAAGTAAATCCTCTCTGGTGGAGAATAAAACAATAACATATCCATATTCTGAGGGAGCAAAAAGTATTCGTACACTTCGAAACTGGCACCCTCCGGCAGTCAATTCGGAATGATTTCTTTATTTATTGGTGGGAAGGTAGTCCTGAGAGTCAGTTACACAATTAGAGTTATTTGCGCACTGTCTGTTAACAGTTGTACAGTTGCGAGAATATAAATATGGGCCGTAAAGGAAAAGAAACATCCGAAGTGTAGCGGAAATTGATAATCAAACTCCACAACGAGTGCAAGTCACTTGCAGACGTTGCAAAAATTGCAAAAATATTAGTTCGACCTCTGTCAACGATCCAATATGTAATAGACCGATTTTGTATCACCAAAAGGATGGAAAAATGACCCAGGAGCGGTCGTCCTAAGGCTCTTAATTATACAACGCGACGTTACATCGTGAGAGAGATTAAAAAGAACCCTAGAAAGAGTGCCTTGAAAATCACAGCTGAGCTGGAAAGTCAAGGTACTAAAGTATGCCCCAACACTGTGCGCTGTGTGCTCCGGGAAAATGGGTACCATAGCCGAACACCACGTAAGAAGTGTTGGGTGGGTCCTATCAACCGTAAGAGAAACAGCTAAATTTAGCTCTCGAACATTGCTATGACGATCCCTGTAAGACCCACGGCCGAACTATATTCTCAGATGAGAGTAAATTCAATATTTTTGGGTCGGATGGACGAGTCCGTGTGTGGCGGCAGAAAAACGCAGAGCTTGAACCTCGAAATCTACTTCCCATTGTTAAACACGGCGGTGGGTCCGTACTAGTGTGGAGCTGCATGGCCGCTTCTGGAGTGGGTAAATTACATTTTATAGAAGGGACGATGGACCACAAGATGTACATAAATATTTTGAAGGAAAACCATCATGCTAATGCTGCCAAGCTTGGCCTAGGAAATAACTTCCTTTTCCAACAGGATAATGATCCTAAGCATACGGCTCATAATACGAAGTTGTGGCTTCTTTATAACGTGCCAAAACAGTTAGGAACACCACCCCAGTCTCCCGATCTGAACCCTATCAAACATTTGTGGGGCCACTTGGAAACAGAGATCAGGAAAAGGCAGATCTCTAACAAAACTGATCTCAAGAAGGCTCTTCAGGAAGAATGGGACCGAATTCCCCCCTCCCTGTGTGCCAGCCTCGTTGGATCTATGCCCAGGCGATTGGAAGCTGTCATAGGGGCAAAAGGATACCCTACAAAATATTAAATATTCATATCCAATGTAAATTTCTTGTCTTTTCCAGGAAAAAAGCCGACTGTAAGAATACTTTTTGCTCCCTCAGAATAAGGATATGTTATTGTTTTATTCTCCATCAGAGAGGATTTATTTTTATCATTGAATTTTTTCTACGGATATACTATAAGGGAATATCAGAAAATGACATGTATTTTTTTTGCTTGCCCGAACCTTATAAAACCCGAAATAATGCCGATTTTCCGTGAAAATGCTAAGTGTATGAATACATTCTACGCACACTGTATGTGTTTCATCTGAATTAATTGTATGCTGTCTTTCTATCTTCTTTGTCTTTCTAGATTTTTTAATATTAAGTTTGTTATTATTTTTTGTCATCCTAACCCTTTTACAAATTTTATGTAACCTCTATTTTAATCATACCTGCTTAGCTTACATGGTACAGTGCTATGATATCTAGCCCTAGATATTAAGTCTGAAACTCCTCTATATCTCACAATAAATCTCATCTTAATAAGTTTATCACTTTCAAAGATTTACCCCTCCAACAGACACTTCAATTTGCATATATTTGTATCTTTATACATTCTTACACATATATCTATAAATCAATGAATGACTAATTAATAACCAAATTAATCATTATGTAAAATTTAAGGGATGGATTTGGTAAAGCCTAACTCTGCTGATATGATTTCAATCAGTAGGGTCAGTGTATAATGGAGTATAAATAAATGAGTAATACGCACATAGTAAGAAGTACAGTGAAAAACAGGAATAAAGCTTGGTCCATATTAATGTGCTTATGAGTATTCATATTTATGTGGCATGTTTTTACGTCATACATAGTTTGCCTACCAAGTTTTTGAAGAAGTCATTCTATGTACATTGTCTTAGTAATTAATACTGCAAAATATTTTATATTACTAGTAGTATTACAGCTGAGGACTACTACGAGGTTGACACTAGTGTGGCTTATTAGAGCCATACATATAGATACTCCACAGTCTTTATGGTGTAACTTTTTTATATATTATGGAGGGCAAACGAACAGACAGGTCACCTGACAGTGGGTGATAACCGCCATCCATAGACACTAACAACAACATGTGAGTCGAAATTGCATTACAGGCCTGGTCATTAAGGAGTTGTTATGGTGATAAAACTGAAGGCAAATTAGTAATACACAATAATTAATGTTACTGATAGAAATTCCACAAGACATCATGACATAACCCCATAAACCCCCCCCATACAGTCATATGAACATAGCTTAAGAGGCATCTATAAAAAGTAACACATAAACAAATATAGTGTAAACTCTTTATAACATCATTCATTGTAAGGAAAAACTTTCTATAACATAGAAATTAGTTAAATTTGGTTGATTCACCACAAAACCATTGCTTTTTTCCCTTCCGTATAACAAAATCTCTTTATAACAAAAAAAAAATGCTCCTTCCCTTGAAATTAGTTATAAAAAATTTACAATGTATTTGAAATTTAAATAAAAACTTTATATGTAAAATAAACATCATACCTTTTCATAGTGCGTCTCAGTGCATATGTAAATAAAATATGCTGTCAGGCAAGCGAGGCAACCTTCGCAGTAAGTGCTGCAATCGGCAGTCTCCGCCATTTCAAAATGCTCATTTAATCTTTCAATTGTGTATTCAAATGTTTGCCTATCTATCTGTAATAATAATTAAAAAGTCATGATGATGGTGATAAACAATTGATAGTGATAAATATCACAAAACCCTTTATTTAGGTATTTTAAACATGGTAAAAAAGAAGTTGCATTATTTAATCAATGATTTTATACATTTGGACTCTTATTTCAATTCCTATAAAGTTTTTAATGGGATGATGTATAAGGTGTCATTTAAAGCACATATAGTACATGCATTCCAGAATATGTTGAAATATATTAATGAGATGATTGATTCAGTGTCATAAATATATAGTTAAAAGCCTGTGGCAACTTTATCAGATGAGGCCATTTTCAATGCAAAAAAGTATTGCTACATTGTCGAAGATTTTTTTTTGTGCCTCGCAAGCCTTATAATCCTTCTCTAGTATTCTGCTTATAATGCTGTCCTATTGTTGCTGCCACTGTTTATTAACATTAAACAAATAAATATAATAACCATTAACATTAAACAAATAAATATAATAACCATATAGAAATATGACCCACTTAATAACTTTAGTGTTGTATTTTAAATTTAATCACTTAAATTTTAGCTCATTACTAATCTTTTTACAAGCTTATATAACATTTTTAACATACTTAAAAAAATGTTCACACAACCAATTTTTGTTATTTTTACCTGTAGTGAGTTTATACCTCCAGGATGGTTTTAATCTAAAAGCATAGTTCTGAAATCAATGCATGGTGATAGCACATTTTCTAATGTTTACATAGCTAACTACAACACTTAATTTGAAATTTTCTCAGTAGATGCCTAAACAGTTCCTACAGCTGTATTAGAGAACCAGTCTTCATGTATTTTAGCATATCACCATCTTAGGTCAAATCACCATATAATATTAAAGAAGATAGTGATCAACGGCTAAGATATATGAAATTGAAAAATAAATCATATACTGAGTGTTATTTATCAGTATTATATTGTTAAAAGTTTAAAAAACTTAAATCATAGTAACAATGATCAATTTAGAGTAAACTATTCTGCTGTGAATGATTAGGAATACTGTGTAACAATTTGCTGCAAACCACCGGAATATAGAATATTTCGTCTTCCTTCTCAAAATTACACCAATTTTACAAGCGTTTCTCCACTTTTCAAAGATTTTGATGCGTTTTTATCACGACAGAGAATATTACGCTCTGTGTTCTACGCGTATTTGAAACTAGGTCAATCAAAACCACTTATAATTACAAAAATCTCTTCCAAATAATGCAAGTGCTCCAAGAAGTACAAATTTACACTTTTCACTTATTATTGACATCATATGATAAAATCTACTTACTCTGTCTTCAAGTTCAGATGGGAATCTGGTAAGAAATTTTACAGCCGTTCCTTCAGAATAATCTCTTTGGATAAATATCTTTATTCCTTGTTGGGTAGGGGTCTGTTGACTTCCGGGCGTATTAGGCCCAGACGTTATCCTATTATTTGCCATATCACACGCACAAATCACCCAAAAAGATAAGAATTTGAACACAAATACAAGCGTTATAAGCTTTTCATAGTTTTACAAATCATTTGCTACATTAATAAGGTCAATTCACATATATTTCGATAAAATCATCAATTCTATGATCGTGAATGACGTACGTCAAACTTCAAAGTCAAACAAAATTGAATTCAATGATCAGTGTTGCCGACAGTAAAATATCTAAATTATAGAAAATTAAACAGCTCTGAACACAAAAGATGTGTATATCTAAATAATCTGTTTTGCATGCAAATATTATACCATTAATTCTTGATTTTGGTTCGTGTGGATCACAATAGCGAAAAAAATGTTATTGATAAAAAAGCTACCTAATTATCGAGGGTTAGTCTCTCCTTGTTCTTGGAGTATCTTAGTTGTAATTAGGCATAGAAATTTGAGCTATATCAATACATCAGTGTAACAGTAATTTTAAATATAGATCTAAGTACATAAATGTAAATCCACAGTATTTTAAGATTATTGTCAGGCCATGATTGTTCCGCCAACGATTTTATTTAAGCACTTGTTATTATACCCTATTTAAGTAAGAAAGTAATAGAACATGGTTTTAATATATTATATATTAAAAAAATGTACAGCTCCTGATAATTATATTTTGCAGACGTTTAATTACATCATCATCACGTCTACGACACATCAAACGACGCACAAAAACGACATCCTTACTATTGGAAATACCATTGTATAAATATATTAGCATTGGACATATACGTGGGGACACCGCGTATCACACCTGTAATTTCAGTGAGCATCGCTGGTATTGTGGCTTTTATATCTAATTATTTCTGTACTTTGCTATTATTCAAAGCCATATTCGCTAAGCCAAGTCACTCAAAGATTGCCACGTTCTTGTACCGATTTACGCGTTTAAAACGCTTAAGTCCCTTATGTTGTCACTTACGGACTGTTTCTAATGATATAAGATCTCAATTACCTACGGGTTTTAATGCATCATTACTTTCATAATTTTTTTTTTTTTTTTTTATCGTAGCACGGCAAAATGACTGTACTGTGCCTGACGGTAAGCACAGTACAATCCAAAAACAATGGCGACTACCGAGAGACTCGCCGGTTGCCGCTGTCATGCCGGCCTGCGTAAGTATCTCTTCACGTTGCGCTTGAAGGATACCATGTCATAGGAAGGAGGAAACACACTGGCCGGGAGATTGTTCCACAGCTTCACGGCACGGCAAAGATAAGATGTTGCGAACTTTTTAGTTCGTGTCCAGATAGGATTTACCGTAAAACTGTGGCTCCGAAGACCAGCGCGCGTGGTGCGGTTATGAAAAGGAGAGGAAGGGATCAAGTTGAATAACTCTTCAGAACACTCGCCATGATACAGACGGTAGAACACGCTCAGTGAGGCAATGTCTCTGCGCAACTGAAGCGGCTCTATGAACTCTGTAATGTCTGCATCATTAACCATGCGGACAGCCCGTCTTTGCAACCTGTCCAGGGTATCCAAGAGGTACTTTGCCGAACCGTCCCAGAGGTGCGAGCAGTATTCCACGCAGGGCCGAACTTGTGCCTTATAAAGGAGATATAGCTGTTCAGGCGTGAAAAACCGTCGCACCCTATTCAGGATTCCGAGTCTCCGAGATGCTGTGGAGATCACGCTCTGTATATAATCCCTGGGATTGAGGTCGCTGCGAATATCTATGCCTAAGATATTAAGACTGTCTCGCATTGCGAGCGAGACATTCTGAAGAGCTGGAAGGGGGGTAAATGGGGATCTCTTGCAGGTAAACGCGCATACCTGTGTTTTGTTGGCATTAAACTCAACCAAATTACTTGCTCCCCATGTTGATATGCGAAGCAAAGATTGGTCGAGCTTAATGACTAGTTCCTGCCGTCTCTTTTCTGTGTCTCCCTGACCGCAAGAAGGCTTGCTGTAATAGGACTCATGGATGGTGCTATCGTCTGCATAGCAATGAATATGGCCTAAAGGCAACATATCATTGATATGCAGAAGAAACAGAGTTGGCGAGAGTACAGAGCCTTGAGGAACTCCAGCATTTACTGACATGAGCTGCGAATCACATCCTTCGACAAGGACACGAATTCTGCGCTCATGTAGAAAGCCAGAAATCCATTTGCATAGATTGTCAGGGAGTCCGTACGCCGGAAGCTTCGAAAGAAGACCACGGTGCCAGACCCTATCAAAGGCCTTGGCAATGTCAAGACTGATCGCCAAGGCTTCGCCGTGCTTGTCAATTGCTTCCCCCCAGCGGTGCAGTACGTAAGCTAGAAGATCACCCGTTGATCGGTTTTGGCGAAAACCATATTGCCGATCGTTAATTAGCGAGTGATCCTCCAGATAGCGGACAAGCTGGGTGTTGATGATCCGCTCCATGATCTTGCACAGCAATGAGGTTACGGCAATTGGACGGTAGTTGTTAGGATCTGATCGATCTCCCTTCTTGGGAATCGGTTGAACATTGGCCTCTTTCCAAGCCCGGGGCACGACACCAGAGACGTAGGACAGGCGGTATAAGCGCGTAAGTGTTGGAGCCAACTCGGCTGCACATTTTTTAATAACTACCGCTGGGATACCATCCGGACCACTGGCCTTCCGAACATCGAGTGATCGTAGTTGTTTTAATACGTCACGTTGCCTGAATCGTAATTCCGGCATAGTGACACCGCAGCATGGAATAGTAGGTGGTTGCGCGTTTCGATCATCGAGCCAGGAATTCGCCGCAAAGAGATTGCCTAATAATGTCGCTTTCTCCTGTGGATCATAGGCCAGTGTCCCATCAAAGTACCTCAGTGGCGGTAACGTTGGACGGCAAAAATTGGCTTGCACAGCTTTGGCCAAACTCCAGTAGACTCGACTGTTAGTCGGATGACTTACGAGTTCATGACCTAAGCGTGCAATGCGTTGGGCATCCGCTCTAGTATAGGCCCTCTTACAAGCTTTGGTAGCAGAATTATAGGCTGTTTTGAGGATATTGATATTAGGATCCTTGTTAGCGCGACCCTTGATCCAATCACGATACGTGGCTTGCTTCTTACTGACAGCATCAGCACATTCACGATTGAACCAAGGGCGTCCCCTGCGATTACCGACGATCTTGGAGGAAGGAATATAATACTCCATTGCCATTCCAATCTCGTCAGCAATCGCATCGGCAATCGCTGAAGGATCTTTCCCATCGAAACAGCGTCGCTGCCAAGGAATGGAAGCGAAATAATCCCGCATCCCGTCCCAATCTGCTGACGAGTAGTGCCAGACTTTGCGCTTAATTCTTGTACTGGGTGGAGGTTGAGCGCGTGGCACAGACGATACAACAAGGCAGTGATCCGATGTGCCCAAAGGAGCACTGACCGACACATCATACCCAGTTGGATGACTCATCAACAGAAGGTCCAGTAAAGAGGGCGCATGACCTGTGATATCAGGAATCCGGGTATGCTGGATTACTAGTTGAGTCAGGTCATGTGTTAAGGCGAATGCATGGGCTGTTCGTCCTGCATGATCCGTCCTAGAGGAACCCAACCACATTTCGTGGTGTGCATTAAAGTCCCCTAAGACCACCAATTCCGCAGTAGGGAACTGCTCTTGTGCGTCATCTATTGCCTTACTCATGTATTCAAAGAGCCGAGTAGTCTCATCATCCTCATCATGGGATCTGTAAAGGCACACGTAGATACGGCTTTGAGTGCCCAGGTCCACGTGTAGCCAAAGGATGGAAAAGGAAGGATCCTCCATGCAGCGCAAACGACGACAGCACACCTCCGACCGTACATACACACATACACCGGCTTTAGCTTGAAAGTTGGCCTCAAGCTGGTAGCCGGGATAGTGCAGATAAGATGTATCGGCCGGACGACGTATCTGTGTTTCGGTCAAGAAGAGTATTTCAGGCTGAACCGTCTCAAGGTGTTGATGAACGGCATTTAAGTTAGAATGAAGTCCACGGATGTTGATGAACTCCATCGTAAAAGCGGCGTAGGGGTTGTGCACCGCTGTCGAACCTAGATTTGTTATTTGCGCTGTCATGATTTAAGAAAGAAGGAAACGTGAAGAGCGAGCAACATTCATACAAGCGCAGAAGTATTCAATGTTAATCGCCGACTCACTGTAATACCTGCAAGATTTGCACTGACCCGGCGAACGGAAGGGCCCCCGTACCCCCCCGGAATAGGTCGCCGGAACCCCAAATCCGGTCACCAACCGGCACGACGACCCTACCCAAGATTATGCGCGGCATGGTGGGGCAGCCTCTCATGGTGGTTATTCATAATTGGGCCCCTGTACTGTACCGCGGGCGACCAGCGGAACAACCGTTTCTACAGGTCTCCCTGTCCGCCGGGTCAATGCAGCTCTCTTAGGCGGTGAGCCATTGGAGAGTCACACTGGTACCTGTGCCAAGACGAAAGTCGCCCGGTAGCTGGATATGCACAGGCTGATCCCGAAACGCGACCCGCAGAAGCGTATCACTATTACGGGCTTTTTCGCCATATACATGGTGGTTGCGACCCAGTCGGGCTGTAAAACCCTACCACCCCGCTTTCGCCATTGCCTCGTTCGTTGTTCAGCAGGGTGCACCACGTGCAGGTGAGGTTGGCTTGGGTATCTCAAGTCTCATGATGTTATTCGACACCCCTTACACCCCAAATGAACCCCAAATGACGAAATATTCACAATTGCCGCCGTGTTCTGGATATTGGCGCGAGTATTTATTGACTTTAAAACGTTTATATCTATCGAGATAAAAGAGGGCCATCATCCGCCTTCCATTTCTTACGATTCCCCGTTATTACGTCTACAATCAGTCCACTTTAAAGCATAATTACTTAATTATAAAGCAAAAACCACGTCCTGTCAGTTTAAAGGTTTCCCTTTTCCCGCCTTCCTCATTACGCTTTTATTATTTTATTTTTGGCAACCAATATTCTAATAGATTATTACTGCCATTGTCGAGTAGGTAATGATATAACAAGTTGCTTGCGATCATGCATGCATGTAATAGGGAGCTCTCGTATGATTTCCAGAATAGACTTCAGCTCGCTGCCTCAGATTATATTCAGTGGTCTTGTTATACCGTTTAGTACGGATGTAAAGGACCTTGGTTTACACATTGATGCCAAATTGGATTGGAGAACTCATATTTCCAAGGTTAGCCAGAAAGTGATCGGTACTCTAAAGTCTTTTTATCACCTGAAAAATTTTCTCCCAGTTAAAACGAAAACCATGCTAGTGCGATCTATAATATTTCCTATAATTGACTATGGTGATGTGTGCTTTTACGATCTGAACGCTGACCTTCTTAACAAACTTGACAGATTACTCAACAATTGCATTCGATTTGTTTTTAATCTTCGTAAGTATGACCATGTATCGAGCCATCGTTCAGAGCTTAATTGGTTGCCCATACGCCAGCGTCGGAGTTTGCGGGCTCTGACAACTCTGTATTCTATTCTATTTTCTCCCAACACTCCCTCTTACTTAACTCCACATTTTCAGTTTTTATGCTCTAATCATGACCTTAACCTTCGCTCTTCTAATAATCTTATTCTTTGCTGTCCTGTCCATACTTCCGGTCTAGTACATTCATCTTTCTATATCCAATCTATTTTCCTATGGAACGCGCTTCCTTATGAAATCAGGATGTCATCTAACCGTTTCAGTTTTAAAGTCAGGGTACGTCGGCTTTACCAGTGTCATTTAGCAGAATTATCTGGTTAATGCTGTATTTAGTACTTGATGTTGACTAACTATACTTTTATTTATTGTATTGATATTTATGTATGATGTTGTTATGTGTATATATTGTATATGTGTAGTATATATGTATTATATATGTAGTATATTGGTGTTGATATTTTATTTATATATTGTGATATCAAATAGGCTAAACATAATTTCATAAAAACCTCACCTTTTACACCTACCAACATTTATCTCTGCACCACCTAATGGTTGACTGGCAGAGAATGCCTTAGGCATTAAGTCCGCCATTGCGTATTTAACGCATAATGTGTAAATAAATCATTTCAATGAACTAACAAGATGGTGGCCATCTTATTAGAACTTTCCAAAGAGTTTTTATGGTAAGTCAGAATCCATGATGCTCTGTGGTATTATTTCCGATCCACTTGACAAGTTTGCACAATAACCAAATTATATTTCGTAAAACACCACCACTATTATATAGGGCCAAGTAACACAAGATTATGAATAAAATATAGGGTCCACTACATGACATTCCAAGATCCCGCCAAAAACTACTCATCATAGATAAGAATAGTATACTGGAGAACACCTCGTTACCCTTTCAATATAAATTGCTTTTTTCTGATGACAGCTCCCCACTGACAGATTGTAGATTTGGCACAGATTACAACAAATAAATCTGTAGTTTCAGGTTTGTTGCAACAATATTAAAATTAAAAGAAATTATATTTTTGTTTACATATATGTACATTTTTAAATTATTTATTAAGCATCACTGATTAGTCTCTATAAGTGAAAATGTTATATTGAATAACTTGACAGCTTTGCCGTGACTTAGGTTTCTTATTGTATTTTTATCGTTACCGCCTAACACTCAAATGAAAAATAAATAATGGCGTGCAGTCTACATTATTGTTTGAAATGCTTTTACAAAAAGATCCGTTTTAAGTTATTCCATACGTTACGGGGCTACACAGACGAACAAAAAGATATAAATAAAAAATTAAAAACCTCGTGTTTGGGACTTTTTTTTTCGATCTGACTACGCTATTGCCCTAGCAAGGTCTTAACAGCTTCACCGGACTACTAAAGGCGAGCGCTTCAGGCACTCAGCCGATTTTATTTGACAACTAGCTCTAGGGTGCACGGAACACCTCGGCTTGGGCTGTTGCCTGATACATGCAATTCGCGACCTATCAGAGCTAACCTAAGCTAAGCTAATTATTCATACATATATGAGTTGTTGAAACATATATGTGTACCAAGCATACATACTTCAACAACTCTTATATATATTTCGTATCGGATAATTTTCTAAACTCTTTCAGTTTAGAATAATTTAAAATAGTCTTTCTACGCGAATACCGAAAAATTCATTAGTACACTGCAGATATTGAATAAATATTCTACCGGCCATATTATTAGGGTACAGCAACGTATAATTTTGTAATACAAACGCAATGTCTTTTATTCCAGGTTATTAAAAAGTAAAAATTTTTCTGAATTTGAATTTGATTTGCTTCCACATTCATTATACGTACGGCTAAGGAGTGGAATTCACTCCCGGCGTCTGTCTTCCCGTCATCTTATAACTTGGGAGTCTTCAAGAGTAGAGTGAACAGGCATCTAGTGGGTAAGCGCGATACATCGTCGGCCTCATCGTCACTTACCATGAGGTGAGATTGTGGCCAAGCGCGTACCTGTTGAACATAAAAAAAAAAAACAATAATGAAAGAATGTACTAAAACTACATCATCTGAAATTTCACCGAATATAACAGATACGTTAATGTGGAAAACTTCTATTTAAACGCATTGTATGATATCTCACTTTACGTTACAAACTGCATACGTTGAATACCTTAAATATATTATTAAGGTAAGCTCAACTACTCTACTTAATGACAATTTGCTAATTTATTAGACCGCGATATGGGCTCGAAATATTTAAAATCTATACTTATTATTATAAATGGGAAAGTAACTCTATCTGCTAATTACGCTTTCACGCCAGAACCGCTGAATCAATACCAATGAATTTTTATATAGAGACTAGCGGTCCCGGCAGACGTTGTCCTGCCACCTAAAGGGTCCAATTGTGAATCTAACCATTCTCGGATCCACTGGAACATGCACACAAAATTTCATCAAAATCGGTCCAGCCGTTTAGGACGAGTTTAGTGACATACACACGTACAGAAAAAAATTATATATAAAGATAGAGTAGGCATTGGCGAAGGACATAAGCTTGTTTTTGTAGTTTAAAAAAAACTTAAAAGAGATGAAATAGGGGATGAGTATAGGAACTAATCATTTCTCAATTTAGTTATATAAAAATAATCATTAGACAACGCTCGGATCAGAGGAAATATTAGGTAGTACAACATAAAATGAGGAATGACGAATAAAGAAAACACTGTTCAATATATTCTATCTCATTCTCTCGTACCCTTAATTCTATACACGTATGTTTGTAATTTTTTAATATCGCCTTTTCGTTTCACCCAGGTTTAAATAATAACTGGGCTGAATGAGGTTTTGATTAAGCAAAACTAAATTCGGTCCAATAAATGTACAGTTTAGAACCGTTGCCAAAGTTTTTCGATTATAATTAATGTATAATCAACAACAAATATTCATACGTTATGAGAAAAATAGATGGTGTTGTTACATATTCTGGAAATATGTTATTTGCTATGTTGTCCACACGTGTTTTTGATCTTCGTTATATTAGTTTTTATTTGCATTTGAATATGGATTTTTAAAAGTGTTATTGCTGGGTTAATATATTACTAAATGAATTAAGTGCCACAATAATCTAAAAACTAAATTAAATAATTATCTAATCTAACACTACCTTGCTAGGAACGGATAAATCTATAATGATGTATGAAATTATTGTATATTTTCATTCTACAGGATTACGGGTTTATATACCTATAAGGAATATTTTAATTATACTCACCAAAACCTCTCAACAAGACTTTGGTTAAATCCGTCGAAATATATATGCAGTACCCGGCTTTTGTTTAGGCATGTCAGGGAGACGAATGAGGAAGGCGGCAGGTTCGGTTTGGTAGATCGTTATGTCTATTGCAGTCATAACGCTGTGCGATAAAGAGAATGCTTTACAAAGATGAAGCAAATTGACCTTAACCGGACATCTTACTCTTCTCCACGACGTGCCAAATCAAAGTCCGGGTACTGTACAAAGAATATTAGTATAACGTTTTACACATTTGTACATATTAACTATATTAAGACGTTGATGCTAAAGTATACAATTATTAAACTGTACCTTATTTTGAATAATTATTTAATTCTAGGCCTAAAGTTCAAACCTTTGTTAGACATTCTGTTAGAATTGTCTGGTGATGACACTTTAACCGACAAGCAGATAAGTGAAGAAGTAAACACTACAATAGTTGGCGGATACGACACATCCTCCTGGGGAATGACGTATGCTTTGATACTTTTAGGTACTTATCCTGAGATCCAAGACCGTGTTTATGAAGAGTAAGATTTACATTTTTTTATTTATTATTATTGTTCTTTCTGCACAACCAATTGACATTGGAATTGATGGTAAAAACAGGGCAATACAATTATAACGGAGACGAGCGGGATATCCGCAAGCAGTTGCTGGACATCGCTGTAATGCCGACCTGCAAGCCTCTAACCTGTTGGATATATACAGGCTAATCTGACACAATACCTGATGGGAAGTACAGTAGAGTCAGAAAACAATGACGTCGTTGACAGTCGTCGCTATCAGAACGACCTTCAAAAGTGTTTCGTCACGTTTCGTTTGAAAAGCCTGATATTGTAAGAGGAAGGGAACGCGCTGGCGGGAAGGCGATCCCAAATGTTAACAGTGCGACATAGATAAGAATTTTCGAATTTCTTTCTTTCTTGTCAGGATGATTGTTACCATGTATCTGTAGAAACGTATATCCGCCCGTGAAGATCTGTAGTTGAAAAGAGAGGATGGGATAAGGTTAAACAACGTCTCAGAACATATTACATGATACAGACTATAAAACAGGATCTGTGAGGCAATATCCCTTTGTAATTGAAGCGGTTTTAAATTGTTAGTTATGTCTGCATCATTGACAATGCGGAAAGCCCGTTACTGCAATCTGTCCAGAGCATCAAAGAGGCATTGGGCAGAGCCATTTGAGCGATGCAAACAGTATTTCAAGCACTGCTAAACTTGTGCCTTATAAAGAAGATACCTGACCGGGTGTGAAAAACCATTCTACTGTATTCAGGGTGACCACACGCTTAGATGTTGCGGAGATAACACTCCAAATGTGATCCCCCAGATTAAAGTTGCAACGAATATCCATTCCTAGGAAACTAAAGCTATCACGCTTTGTAAGCGACTTATTTTGAAGAGTGAGGACAAGAGAAAACGATGTTTTTTTACAAGCAAACCTATGTCTTCTTACCATTGAATTCAAGTTGCTTGTTTCCCTTGTAGATACACGAGTTCCAAGAGTCGGTTAAATTTAGTGACAAGATTTGTCCGCATTCTTTCAGTTACAGCACGACCGACCATAGGCTTACTGCAATAGCACATCTCTGGCTGATCTAAACGTGTTAGTTGCATCATTTTCCTTTACTTCTGACCATATTTTCAGGGACAGATGATAGAAATTACGAAATAACTTAAAAGTATACCTAACGTGGTTTTGTGAAACGCTAATCAGATAGGTTATTTTTTTTACAAACAGGTTGCAAAAAGTGTTTGGAGATTCCGATAGACATGTTAATAAAGAGGATCTGGCTAAACTTGTGTACACAGAGGCTGTTTAATGGAGACATTACGCCTTTATCCTCTGGCTTCAATTCTTTTAAGATACGTGGATCAAGATGTGGAACTCAGTAAGTAGCGTTTATAAACATGTTCATAATAAACGGTCTGTCGTTGCTGAGCTCTTAATAGATTCCGATATTTTATTACTAAGTAGGGACAATTGAAAACGCGAAATAAATAAAACACAAAATGATACTCTGGTACAAATATTAGGTCTTTACCTATGAAATTGCTGTTTTGTATGAAAAAATTTAAACGAATTTTTTCCATGTATTTTTTATTTGTATTAATCGAAGTAATCACCCATGCAATCAATGCATCTTTGCCAACGCAGTGGCAGTTTATTGATGCCCTTCTTAAAGAAATCAGCTGGACGGGAGGCAACAAATTCTTCAAAGGCATTTTGTACTGCCTCTCGGGTATTGAATTTTTTTCCCGCCAAGGAGTTATTCAAATTCTGGAAAAAGTAGTAGTCTGTAGGCGCAAGGTCTGGTGAGTAGGGCGGATGACGGACAACTTCCAACCCCAGTTCTTGCAACTTGGAGATCGTCTGCTGTGTAGTATGAGGTCGCGCGTTGTCGTGCAGGAGCAGCGGAGACGAGCGATTGGCCAATGCTGGTTGGAGATGTGCCAGCTTCTCCATCATTGTGTTCAGTTCTTCACAGTACACATCTGCAGTAATGCTCACCCCGTTTGGTAAGAAGCTGTGGTGAATCACACCGGCGCTAGACTACCAAACAGTGACCATCATTTTTCTAGGGGTAAGTTTTCGTTTAGGGCATTGTTTGCCCTGATGATCCAACCAACTTGCAGAGCGCTTGCGGTTATCAAACAGAATCCATTTTTCATCGCAGGTAACAATGCGGTTCAAAATTCCTTCATTTGTGTGTCTGTTGAGCAGTGCAAGGCACGTTTCGACGCGTACTTCGCGCTGGCGATCATTGAGTTCGTGGGGCACCCATTTGTCAAGCTTTTTTACCTTGCCAATTTGACGCAAATGGAGCAATATTGTTTTGACGCTAACGTCGAAAGCTGCTGCTAATTCAGCCGTAGATTGTGTATCATCAGCTTCCACAATCGCCTTTAATTCGTCATTGTCGACCAAAGTCTTCGGACGACCGCGAGGTTCATTTTTCAGGGCGAAATTCCCAGAACGGAAGCGAGCAAACCAATAACAGGTGGTGCGTTGGTTTGTAGTGTTAGCTCCGTAAACGTCGTTGATGTTGCGTGCCCCTTGTGCCGCGTTGCTGCCACGACGGTACTCATATTCCATAATTACTCGAATTTTTAACGTATCCATGATGACAAAAAAGATTGAAATGCGGTGAAAATGTAACACTAATCAATAAACAAATGACTACTTTTGGAAAAAGAATTCCATGTTTTTAAAATAAAATTAA
This sequence comes from Antheraea yamamai, assembly GCA_036509395.1. Lineage (NCBI taxonomy): Eukaryota > Metazoa > Arthropoda > Insecta > Lepidoptera > Saturniidae > Antheraea > Antheraea yamamai. The sequence goes on along the minus strand of AP028449.1, from coordinate 9,355,211 downwards.
TTTGAAATTAGAATTCTTAGCCAAAAAAAAAATTTATTTTGATTTGAAATAGCCAGTACTGCCGAACGGCAATTTCATAGGTAAATACCTATTATTATGTTATACTAGCTGTTAAATGTGGCTTCGCCCGCCGTGCTATCGCTAAAACGGTTAAACCTATTTTCACGGGACTTTCACTGGTAGATAGCGAGCCTTATGAAAAGTAATTGAAGTTATTCTATTTTAGACTAGCTATTACCCGCGACTTTGTCTGCATAAATTTAGCAAGATTTCAAGTCATTCTCTATTTTTAATAAGAGAAATAATTATCAGCTTATTGTTTACAATTCGACATTATAATTATTAATAACTTTAATGATATCGAGATCTTCCTAATGGGATCTTAGATTTTGAACGTATTACGTAAAGAATTCCATAATTCAATTTCTTGCGGAACAGACAAGCGTTTATTTTTTGTATAGTCACAGAATCTTAATTATAATGGCAATGTATATTAAATGTAATGTAAATGTAAATCTTTATAATAATATTTTAAGTTATTGATTCATTAGTTCCTTATACAGTGTAAGTGAGCACTGAGGTAGTTATATTGTGGGTTAAGGTTCAAAATATGTTGCTGATGACAAACCTCATGTGGCACGCTGTTAGTATTTATATATCTAATGTACACGTTACATGTTACTGTAAGTGGCGTGTATGTCGTACTTACAATTGCTTTTAAAGAGCATTTCTATAATTGTACATAGTCTCACAATTTCATAATTCTTTAATACGATTTGAAAAAAGCGCATGCGGAGCTGCGGGTACAGCTAGTTAAAAATAAAAACCTACCTGAGGGCTTTGATCACTATATCAGTTAATTGGGGAAAAATAAAACGTTTAATTTTAAATGCATTAACTTTTTCATATCAGAAATTCTCGTACATTTACTATAAATCATTATACTAAAAAAACAAATCAAAATGCGATCAATACATTCCAAAAGTTAAAAAGTTCAACAGCAATATTTAAGACAAATCGATTCGTAACACGATCACTTTCAATTTGAAATATAGAGTAGAACCTCGATAACACAACCCCCGATAAACTAAAAACCTCTATAATTCCCAAAAATAATATGCTTCCTTCACCTCAGAGCCGAAAACCCCTATTACTTAAAATACAAAATTAAAATCAAAATATCTTTTATTCAATTTAGGCCCTGAGAAGGCGCTTATGAACGTCACAGCTACCACCGGTTCGGAAAACAACCCAGTCATCGAAAAGAACCGGCAATAAACTCGATCTGGTTTTTCTTTTCATGTTATAATATATTTTTACAAAACATAAATAGTTTGTGTGTTATTAGTGGATGCACGGAGAGGGGCGTCATTTCCAGACGTCACAATCACAATCGTTCACGTATTGTCCACCCTACAGTAGCGTTTAGATATTAAAACCAGCTTGACATGGTTCTTGAACTCACTTTCCGGCAAATCGGTAATGTGTTTTGGGACTTTGTTATACAACCTAACACTATTACCTAAAAAACTGTTTTTGGACTTAGTAAGCCTGAAGCATGGAATGACCAATTTGTTGTTGTTTCTAGTATTTAAATTATGCTGGTCTTTTACTAGATCCAGTATATTGTTACAAAATACGTATAGTCAGCCGTTCGGTCAGGGAAACCAATAACACTCTGTAGGTACTGTGAATATTTATGCGGGCAGAGCTTTGCCTTACAATAACTTCCACGTAGGAGTGCGTGTAGATCAACGACATCTTGCCCTTTATATGTCGAACTCCAAGCAATGAAGTCTCACACCGAGATGAACATTGAAAAGCCGATAACTTCAACCAATAGCGTTTGAGGTCATTAGTAACACCCCTGATAAAGTCAATAGCGCGGTATCGCAGGTCAATAGTGGCTCCATCGGGTGGAGTTGTAGTCTCGTCTCTCGGGTGTGTCGTAGCGGTACCGGACGTAGTCATTAATAATATCTAAGTTTTTGCGGACATACATTAAATTATCAAGAATATATTGATAGGGCAGAGTTAAGATACCGACAACATACCCTCTATAACTTAAACTTATAATTACAGTATTAGCTATCAGTTACCAACACCACCAAACACACCAATTTCACCAAACATAACATCACAACTTCAGCCATTGGATCTGGGTATAATTAAAAATTTTAAAACATTTTACCGAAAAGAAGTTGTTAGAAAAATGATAGAATGGGGAGGGGTGAGGGGGTGGGGAGGTGGGTATCCGGCGCTCTCACTGACTGAACAAAACGCAGCAGTGCAAGCAATGTTACTTCACGTCAGTTTTCTGTGAGAGGGTGGTACAATCCCGTACGAGCCGACCCATGCATGCTGAAATCAATAATAACTTCAGCGTGCCTTCAACCTTCAAAATTCTATGTAACATGTGTATGTATTTTATTTTATCATATCTTCTGGCGCATTCGGGTATAATTTAGGAACGTTATATGAATTCGTCAATCACTCTCTAACATAAGCCCTTGATAAATTAAAAATTCTATAACATAAAATATTTTGTGTTTCCCTTGTTTTTCAACTTAACGAGGTTCTATTGGAATATATAAAAGTTTCCTCTCCTTACCCTATTATTATAATGATATTAATTCTAGTATAGATTAAATAGTTATTTTCTTAATTCTATAGTAATGTGGCTACCATCGGCTGGTTTTAGCATGACATCGATTTTAAGGCTTAATTTGGTGAGGTCAGCGCTGATCCGGTACCGTCGAAGTATATAAGAGAGACTTGTTTTCATTGACATCATGGCGAAGTTTTTACCTGTGAATCATGCACCTTTACAATAAAGTATATTAGAAGGCTTTTTACCTATAAATTAAGAAAGAGAATTTATTATAAACAAAAGTGTGCGATCAGGCGTTTCCCACCAGCAACGATGTGCCTTACATCTTCATTCAATTCTAAATCGTTGTTAAGGAAACAACACCACGCCAGTTAAATTAATTCATTTTATTGCATTATTTTGCATTTATCTTTATGATAATACTACGAGTAATTATGATTCGAATCGAATTCGAATACTAGTATCTCATTGATTAAAACAATCGATATGTGTAGTATGATTGAAAAGTTAAAAGTGACAATTTTCGACTAAAGGTGTGTTACTTGCTAAACGACGAAATTTAATTCGATATGGAGATTTAGGTTGTTTATATTTGCTCATTTTCGTCCCACAAAGAAAAACGCTATACCTCCTCCGTGCTACTTTCTCTTTCTCTCTCTCTATAATCTGTATTTTTTTTAAATTCTATTATTTTTTCAATGCAAGTTACTATTGTAAGGAATCAAATATAAAAGTTTCATTTAATATTTTAGGAAACATATTTATGTATTAAAAAATTACATATAAATAGCGAATTGTAAATAGTATAAAAAAAGCTACGTTAAAACATTACAAAATATAAATCACGTACGCTTTAAAACAATAATAAATAAGTTTTCATGAAATTTGTGTGTATCTTGTGACTCGCACGGAGGAAGCATAACACTTTTTCCTTTAAGTGACGATTTCTACCAGTCACCTTCTTTTTTTAAGTGGGAAGAAATGCTATATTTGGACAACCACTCACTCTAGTGAGTGGGTGTCAGATTCTTACTGAGTAAGAAAATCTCATGGGTGTACCTATTGACACTCATGGGACCCCATGGCACGGGATCGAGTGTGCAGTCACCATGCCAACTTGATGGCAAGATCCAGCGTGAACGCCAGACCCACCACTAACTAAAACAACTCGGTCAAACTGCTTGCCCGTCTATCTACTACTTGTAAGGGTTGAGCCACGCTATAGCTATTATTGGTTTCAGCATGAATGGGTTGGCTCGCCTGCGGTAGTACCACCCTCTCACTGAAAACCGACGTGAAATAACAGTGCTTGCATTGTTGCGTTTCGTTCGGTCAGTGAGATCGCAGGAAGCCCACCTCCCTTTTCCCTCCCGTTTCCCTTTCCCTCCCCCCTCCCTCGTATACAGGCTGGCAACGCACTTTGACGGTGGTGATCTCTTAATATCAGGTGACCCTCTTGTTCTTTTGCCTCCTTTGATATAAAAAAAACCAAACCAGTGCAACAGAATGGACCCTTCACCCTTAGTTCAGCCTGGCAGTGAAGGAGAGTCCTCCACGACCACCATCCTCTAAAACTTTTTTACGTGGTTTTCCTCCACGCTAGAAATCAGTCAACTCCTACCATAAGCAATGTTAAGGAGGTTCGTTTGAATAACTTCTATCACTTTTGACATCTAAAGTTACTCCCATACCTGCGTGTAAAGGCACGAAGTTTCGTCTATTGTCACAGTAAATCCAAGCCAAATAAGCAAATAATGACAGAAAAAATGGCTCGGTAAGACCTGTGTTGTTTTAGGATTAACACTAAATACTAACTGTTTACTAGAACAAAAGAAAAAACCATGGAAGCGAATATATCTTTGCAAAATTAGACCCGTTTATTCACATCGATAGTCACAACGGGAGGCGCGATCGGTGTGAACAGCACTATCGCTTCTCGTATGTTAGTTCGCTAGAATATTCCATCCTATCTCTAATGAAAGCTCTGTATTTGTACAAATAGTACATAGTATTTGTAAGTGAAGTGCCTTCAAATTTAATTACAATTTAACTTCACATTCTATTAGCATCTAAAAAATGCATATACGTACATTTTATAAAACGTAAATGTATTTAATAGTACATAATATAATTTACAGAAAATATTTACCTATGCAGTTTCGTTTTCCAATACCAAATCCAGCGAAGGCATGAGACTTTTCAGGCAGTGTAGATCGGTCTAACCATCGCTCTGGATTGAACTGTCCTGCATCTGGACCCCAAATAGAATGGCGTTGCACACCCCAGAACATTAAAAAAATAGAAGAACCAGCCGGCACGACGTAATTTTCTGAAAACAATTTTATACTTGCAACAACGAAAAATGTCAAATGCTTTTTTTCTATGTATCTACTAACGGTACGTAGCTTTTGCCTTCGGATTCTCTCTCGTTAATGTAGGTTTTTTTGGGTTACTACATTATATTCTTGGATTCTACAGGGTTATTTTTTGTACTCCAGGCATCAGTTGTGATTTATTCATGGCAGTAGGCCCACTTGTTATGTCTAACGACCGTATAAAATATGTTTCCAACAGTCTGGAAAATACCTTTTTCAGGATGAATTATATAATGTCCATTTCTGTACTCCTAAAAATTTGAACGTAAAATTTTATGTTAATCGGTTGAGTTGTTAGAGTGTAAGAAACAAACAAACTTACATTCTCATTTCTAATATTAATTGATATGTGGTGAATCTAAAATGGAGATTCAAATAAAGAAACACAGATCGTCTTCGTAAACTATCAATATTTTTAGTTAACCATGGGACCATATTCGTTGGCCCCATATAAATAAATTTAATAGCTGCGCTCCAGATAATAAGATGTGATTCTCGCCTGCATCTTATTTATCGAGTACAGAGCATGCAGACGATTTACAAAGGAACTTTTTGGATATTATTATGACAAAAAATAAGAAGAATTTGAATTTGAAGAAAAAAGAATAATTTCAATTTTGATGCACTATTTTTTACATCATTACGCTTCGCACCGCTTTCAACGCAAGACATTGCAAGTCAATGCTTCAACGCTATACACCTTTTCTGGTTGTCTGCATGTGAGAAATATATATTTCATCGCATCGCATCGCTCCGTACGAGGTGCTGAGTTGCAGGTAAGTCCACGCTTTTATTTGAGGTTATCGTTATTTTATTTATACAGGTTCTCTATTTTCACGCCTCTTTATTTAATTTTTATTCCCTTGTATCTTCACCGCAGCCTCCTATTTACACGGTTCCACCAGCCCCTTCACTTATAATAAAGGGGTATTTATTCTATGATATTCATGATTTACATATGGCCGTTATAAACTTATCCGGCAATAACTATGTCATCATAATAACGCAATCATACTTAGTTGTACATCAGCGTTGGTATATCTAGCCTCGATAGGGCCTATAGGGTATATTCTTATAGTCTCATTAAGTACAGCTTCCATGTATACCAGTCGTGACAAATCACTTCTTTGTACGTCGTTGCCAGATTCTCCAAATACTTCCTCCAATCTACAATACAAAGAACGTATTGGTTTATCACATTATCAAATTCAATGACTTGTTTTTACATTCATCTCTACTTTTAGATCTAATTGCTATTACAGGGTGAATCAATATGTGAACGATGGTAATGTCCGGAAATGACACTCCTCTCTGTGTATCCGCCAATAACGAATGTAACTATATATGTTTGTAAAAATATGTACGATGGAAAGATAAATTAGAGTTTCTTGCCGGTTTTTCTCGATGACTGAGTTGATCTCCGAGCCGGTGGTTGTTGTGACGTTCATAATCGCCTTCTTAAGGCATAAATTGAATAAAGTATATTTTATTTTTTTATTTAAATTCTGCAAATCATTGTTACTTCACATGATAAGTTAATTCTATTTACTATATAGCATGCAAGGCAACAGCCCAAGAGGTTCGGCCACTTCGGTTGCCATCTCAGCTGAGTACCTTAAGCGCTCGTCCCAAAACCCAGTGAAGCTTTGGTAGGTGTTAGAGCCACGCTGAAGCTATTACTGATTTCAGCATGAATGGGTCGGCTCGCCCGGGGTAGTATCACCCTCTCATAGAAAACCGACGTGAAGTAACAGTGCTTGTTGCGTTTCGTTTGGTCAGTGAAAGCGCCGGAGGCCCACTTCCCATCCCCTCTCCTTCCCTCAAACACAGGCTGGCAATGCACTTTCGACTCCCCTGGTATTGTTAGTGTCTATGGACGGTGGTGATCACTTAACATCAGGTGACCCACCTGATCGTTTGCCTGCTATGACATAAAAAAAGCTGTGAAGCCTGTCGGACCAACAGCGAGAAGTCAGTTCGAAAAAAAAGGAGCGAGGCTCACTTTTCCCCAGGAATGTCAGACTACTCATGCCGCTCAATATAATTCGACATTATATTAAGTACTTAGTGCATTGTTGTATCTGCTGTTTAAAGTAAATTATTTTATTATTGATTTGATTGATGATTGATGATTTGATTTGATTTACTGATCGTTAAAATAATAGACTAGTCGTCGTTGCTCTGATATTTCCTATCTTCTCTAAGGACACATCGGGAGAATCATTGATAAGCTGGCATTACTAAGTAATATGTTATCCGAAAAGAGTTGAGTAAGAAATTTACAAGCAGACATCTTACTCTTTGTATATACGGTCTTGCACTTTTGAATTAGAACCTATTGTTAAAAGGGCGAAGGTCAAGACAAGTGCGGTCGTGTCGTAACCAGCGACGATGAAGGTGGTTACTTCGTCTCTGATCTCTTTATCTGACCAGGTTTCGCCATTGATGTCCAGTTCCAATATGAAATCTATCAAAGGCTTTTTATCTGCAATGAATGTTTTGTAGTGTATCATTGTAATGAACTTAGTCGGTATACAAAACATTGACTCGAATAATTTTGTACTCATGTTGTGGGTATATTTTGAATAATTTAATTTCAATTTTAAATATGTGGGCACTGTAATAAAAGGATATAATAAATCTTTTCCTATTAATAAACAAGGGAGTCAAGAGAAAGTAAAAACATTCATCAAAAGGGGTATGTTGCGGCCGCGTAAATAGTCAATTAGGAAAAATAGTGTCAGCGAGGGTAGGAGCATTTGTTTGTCGATCCACCCCAGCGATTGTGACGCTGGACCAGTTCGCTCGCACACATCGTAGGCAAAGCACGCGCGCTCGATTCGCATCGCTCCTCGTTTCGCCATAACCTGTTTGCACCATCGTAATTCGTCGACGCCGACCACCGGCATCGAACCTCGAACCAGCCGGTATCGAACCTTGAACGAGCCGGTGAGTGATCACAACATTCGCTACTTTCTCTCGCTGATATCGCATTTGATTCGCATCACAGGTGATCTCCGATCGAAGGAAGCACCGCCAGGGTAATTAAATAACCGTTTCTTATTAAAAGAGTTTGATCTTCATCAGAAACAGTTCTTAAAACTGTAATTGATGTGCTAACAATAACAATTCTACTTAAAAAAATACGTTAAAATTATAATAAGCCTATTTGCAATCATAATAAAAAGTTTTGAACTCTTTCAAAATCGTTTAGGAACCATAATTACTTGGTTTAGTCGTAGTTTCTTCACAAACTTTATTTTCATTAAGACATTTTCTTCTTTTTTTAATCACCTGAAATAATAATTAGTTTAGTTAGCAATATAAGTACTAATAACGAAAAATAATATAACAGTAGCATATAGACATGAAAGGTAGAATGAATACAAAAAAGTTGTCAACAAAATAGCAAGAAATGAAGATGTAGAAGAGGCAAATTCTGTCACGCAATTTATAAACGCAGTAAAGAACATGTTAACGGCTTCGAGGAAAATGCGGTATAACTTGAAATTTTATTTGTGGTTACCTGCAATTGATTACGCAAAAATTAGTATATATATATATATATGCGCGTTTATAAATTGCGCAGCAGAATCTATCTCTTTTTGTTCGAATTGATGACTCACCGACCTAGATATTTCTATTAAAATTTTATATTCATCTTTGAACTTTTATGGACATCTAAAGGTGCTGCATATTTTATTAGATGATGAAGCAGACAAATTTCTAAGTGCTGTTAAGCTTCTGAAAAAGGCTGTGTTCTGAAAAAGGCACTAGGACTTCACAGAAGAAGTGAAAAGCCACTACATAACAGATTATGATGCCGTCAAAAACTTCAATTATCTTTTATAGTTTACGATAAGTACACTGAAATGATACGACGAAATTCATCATTAGAGAGAGTATATGTATCTGGTGTTACCCGCTCTGACATTCAAAATAGATAACATAACATTTGACATTATAATATTCACGAGATTCATTTAAATGTTAACTGAATAATTAAGCCATGTTCTTACCATATCAGTCATTTTGCGCAATATCTCGACATGCGTATCTTGCCTCTTCTTCATTTTCGACATGTTGTATATAAAATCACTGTGCAACCAAAACCTCTGTAGTCTTTCAGTAAATATTATTTGCATTTGCTCTATACTTTTCATGTATTCCTTATGAAAATTTGTAATATCATCATCATTAATACCGAATACTGTCTCTGAAAAAGTATTAATATCCCACGGTCATATAAAAGCTAGCTGATTCCCATCCGTTTCATTGGTCATTAAAAGAAATGGCGAAGGTTCAATCGAATTCCAAAAATATGTAGCTTAGTGCCATCTACGAAAAACTCCACCGATGGTCATAGACCTATCCCGATACGGTCAATAGTTTTGACGTGATTGAGCCTCAAAGGGACTGTATTTTCATCATATTTATAGAATTTATACAAAAACCAGGGTGTGTCGTAGACACAAGATAGAAGCAAGACTTCTGTATACAGGAAATCATTTTAATTTGAAAAATACACCAAAAAGTCAACGTTATGCGGTGTTTCCAGGCGGTCACCCATCCTAGACATCCAAGTACTGATCGCGCTCGACTTTGCTTGACTTCGATGATTGGACTAGAACCCACGTTTTCAAGACACTATCCCCAATTACCACAATTAACTATGTATTCCGGGATCCAGTATCTATATATCCAATAATGCCATGTTCAGGATGAAAAAACTCATTACCGTGACTATTAGTTATTATCAATGACTGGGTTGTTTTCCGAACCTGTGGTAGTATTGACGTTCATAAATGTCTTCTCAGGACCTAAACTGAATAAAATATGTGGTTGCGCCGCTTTATGTATATTTGAAAATTCCCGCATTATGGATTAAATCACGCCACTTTGAAGCCCGACCAATTAATTGCGATCAGGTCACGCCACCTTTCTAGCCCTGCCCAATCACCTTTTCCTGGCACATGCTTATTCGGTAGCGCGTCCGTGCTGCCGCCATTGCTATCGTCAGTGTTGTTGGCCGCGCCGCGCGCGACGGACGCGCGGCGGCCAGTGTTCGACTGTTGCTACTAGTTCGACTGCTATCGTCATTGTTGTTTGCGCGCCGCATCGAGATTGTTGTGACCGCGCCGCATGCTAACATTTTGAGTTTTCGCATGGTCGAGTGAGAAATAAACGCATCACTACATACGTGCCGACAGACATTATAAACAATAAGTGTTGTGTGGGAGGAAACTCGGTGTAGAGAAACGAGAATCACCTAGCCGGCTAGCCACGTGGAGACTGCAGCGCCGCGAGGTATGTGCCAAGTTTCCTTCCTACCCTTGTCTCCCTCTTCGTAGCTGATCGCAATAGTTGAATATCAAATATAGCACCCCCGCAAATACAGTCCACTTAAATTTAGCATAGATACCCCTGCACGCACCCTACGGTGACGTCGACATCGTCGCGGCGCCACCAATATGTTTGATTTCTATTTGATTTTGCCTCATTTATATTCAACAGCTGATAGGTGTACTGGTCGCATCATGTACTACAAGTGTTGATAGGTGGCCTCTCCAAAACGGTTTAACAGTCTTAATATGCTCCATTGAGGTTTACTAATCTCAGTAACTGATTTAAACTATTGGTGAATTTAGAGATTCTAATCCGTCTGGACTCAAATTTTCTCAAACAGTATTTATATTCATTGAAAATATGACATTTCTTGGTGGTGGTAACTATTTTAATGTGATTACTTCACTCACTTAGGAGATAAACACGGACAAACACCTTCCCAATACATTCTTAATAATTTAATGTATGTCCGCAAAAATTTTGAAAAGCTGTATTTCGTAAAAGACCGGCATGATATAAATACTAAAAACTGCGACATACTGGTCGCCCCATGTTTTAGATCAGTAAAATCAGTAACAATTTTTTTAGGTAATAATGTTAGGTTTTACAACAAAGTCCCAAAGCATATTACCGACTAGCTGACCCGCGCCCACTTCGTTGGGCGGTAATAGTGATAATACAACTTTTTTCTAGAACTCAATCATATATCTCTCATCGTTAAGGCAGCGTTTGCAAGAAACGTTTTCGTTCGACCATTTTTTCTCCGATTTCCTACATATTACCCCCTACAACCTCACAAACTTTACCTCTTTATGATATTATAATAATAATATAATTAATTAATAGCTTCTGCCCACGACTTCGTACGCGTGGAATAGTTATTTTGGGCTAACACGCAGCGGAAGCTCTCAAAAGGAAAAAAATCCCCAATTTTAAAACATTCTTCATTATTGCTCCGCTCCTATTGGTCTTAACGTGATGATATATAGCATATGCCATTTACAAATAACGTGGCTTTCTATTGGTAAAAGAATTTTCAAAATCGGCTTAGTACTTCCTGAGATTACCCCATACAACGTCACAAACTCACAAACTTTATCTCTTTATAATATTATATTATTAGTATAGATTTCCCGGACTGTAAATTTAAGCGCCATATCAAGACGGTTTATGTTAAAAAGATAAACCAGATCCAGTTTCTTGGCAGTTCTTCTCGATGACTGGGTTGTTTTCCGAACCGGTAGTAGTCGACGTTCCTAATCGCCTTCTAAGGATCTAAATTATATAAAGTATGTTTGATTTGATTTAAAAGAGATATTTCAATTTTATACTTTATTTTTATAACTTATAATTATAATAACTTTATTTGTATACTATATCGTTTAATCATACTTACGTATAACCATCTTCAATGAATTCGTTGACAGATATTCTAAATGTTTGAAGGGACCTTTGCCTACTTCATTATACAACTCGCTAACTAGCCGCCTTGCTTGCTTGTTAAACAGGGGCATAAATCCGTCTAAAGTAACTTGATTGAACGCTGGATTTAAATATTTGCGATGACGCTTCCATATTGGTACTGCAAAATGTACATTATATATTTTATTTATTAACTGTATATATTATTGTATATGTATGTATGTATTATTCTATACTGGAAAAAAAATTCTCATTAATAAACGCATTTAACAACTAATCATCTATACTTCCTCTCTGGTGCCGTACCTTGAGCTTGGAGAAAGGTGTATTGTGCATCCTACTTCCAAAAAGTAAATCGGTCTAATTTTAACTACTATCTTCCAATTACCGTAACCTCAGTGTTGTGCAATATTATAAAGTGAAATGAAGTGATCATTTTGATAAAAGAATATGAATGCAGAGTTCACCATTATGTATCACCGCATATTTGTCTAATATCTTTAATGTTCTCCACACCTCCAACGTACGAACCTATCGATAACTTGTGAAACTGGAACTTTGTTAAAATTCTTTAAAGCACTGTATTATCGCCCAGTCTGTCTCTTCATATTAATGATAGGTTATCTTTAGAGTATATTCTGAGCATAGCCTAAATTTACACCAAAACCTAATTATGGCCGGGGAGTAATAGAAAAAAACGAGAGTAACTCGTTTATATAGAACTTTCGAAATATGTGGAGCATGTAACTTGGTTGATTCAATGCCATGAGACGCACGTGAGTAAGTTTACCAACAAATATTTCTGCGACAGTCTCAATATTCTAGGAGTACGTATTGTTGTATCTAATTTTGACTTCTGTTATGAGCTTTCGAGTAAATAAAAAAGAGCGATGAGACGACAGCATTTTCGTAGGGTTTTTTTAATGTCCGCTTTCCTAGCTACCACTGTAGAGTTTGAAATCTATTGCCAGACATTGATATATACGTATGTGTTCTAACAGCTGCATTTCAGAACCAGATCTCTTTTCAGTTTCGTGTATAAGCATCTTCATTTAACACTTCAAAAATCATGTAAGTTTATGATCGAATAGGAATTTATAAAATATTATTTACCGTTCCCAGTTAAGAGTCCGTTACCGAGGAAGTCTTTGGAAAATTTGTAAAAGTAATGATCCTTTTCCAAACATGTGTTGCCAACAGTTAAGCAATCATCGGGATCCGTAATAACTGTAGAAAAAAATTTAAAATTAAAGGTTATAACAAATTTGCACAATTTTCTACGATATTTCCTAGCCGACCCTCGCAACTTTGTCTGCACTAAATCGGTTATTACCGGTTCCAATTGTATTTCCAAATACGAAAAATCTTTATTTCGCATTATCTTCTTACGAACTCCATCAATTAACATGCTGTAAAAAGTAAATTTTATCCCCATGAAAATATCATATTAATTTAGCCGTTTACCTTTATAAAAAATTGTAAAGTATATGTGAAAACTGTCTCAAAACTTAATCTTGTAAAATCTATAAAAAGCATCTTTTTGACTGAGATATTTAACTTAGATATATGATGTCTGGGATTTATTTGTAAAACTAGAAGTAATGAATAGTTTTGCAAGAGATTTTATTAAATTATTTCAAACCGTTCAAGCAACGCATGTCATTCTTTCAGATCAGTCAGATTTCTTTCTGACTTTAATTACATTTATTGTTATTAATTATTGAAAATATATATTTACTAAAATAAAAAGTAGTAGTCTATGGCACTCAGATGCACCTTTGTAACAGTGAAAGAATTTTCAAAATCAGATCAGTAGTACCTACCCGAGATTACCCCGAACATCCAAACTCACAAATCTTGCCTCTTTAAGGTATATAGTGTGTTACTTACCGTAAACAATTTTTGTTCCTATATACATAGTAATTACACCTCCTTTTTCTATACTTTGATATGAGATCCATTCAAGTGTTTTATACAATTCTAAAAAAAAATGACATTCAGTCGTTATTTATGTACTTTTACATTTTGTACTAGCTTTTGCTTGCGCATCTGCTAGTGATAATGCAGATTTTAAAATAAAATATGGTCTATGTCATTCGCAGATAATGTACTTTTCTATAGATGAAAGCACAGGGTGTGTCGTAACGACACACGATAGAAGTGTAACTTTTGTATTACAGGGAAACATTTTACGATAACCCAGACATACATAAAGTAATATTGTAACGCCACACTGTCTTAAATAAAATGGGGAAGTAAGATGGCGTATTCTCAATATCAGTGGTGAAAAAGAAATAGTTATATGTTGCTTAGATACGAGCGGATTGACGGGGCAGTCGTCAAAAATAAACAAACCAGGCAAGTTGTAACACGGCGCTGTCGAAGCGCTTATGATGTATCTGTTTTATAATATACTTACGCTATTGCATTATTATTCAACAAACATAATAAAAAGTATTGTAAATTATTCTGTTATTTGGTAACTCACGGTAAACCGCATTATAATTGGCAACAATAATAAGACAAAATATATAAAAACATACATAAAACGAAAACAACATACATAAAAAGACACATATATTCGTGTTTAGTAGCTTGAGACTGAAGCGAATTGCATCAATATAATTTTCGTTCACATCTACTGGTATTTGCGTAATATTTTCTTATTGTTGTAAAATTTATAATAATAATAATATAATAATATTTGAATGTTACAAGTCAATGTGTACATAATTAACAGTAATATTGGTATCTGCACCGGTTACAAATCGTATCGCAGATATCACAATTTCATATAATGAGAACTAAAACAAACAGTGACTTAAACATATAACTTAATTTGAATTAACTAAATCTGTGAGATAATTGTGTAACACGGTATTCCGAGTGAGACATGAGTGTTTTATGATAGTAATGAGTGAATTGTTTATTAAATAAAAGTGTATGATTTGAATTACCGAATTTATAATTATAATTTAAAATGTGGTAATAATAATTTTTCTGTATTGTTTTTATAACACATAACGTAGGAATACTTAAGGTAATAATGTAAAATATATATATTTGATAATGATGATGATTGCTCCGACCGGTTTCGGCCATGGCGACCACTTTGACCCCTAAACTTAGAAATGGCGCTGGTGCGCTCGAAGATGGCTTATGTAGCCTATCTTCGCGGCGAAACTTCGTGCACATTGAGGGCACGTGAGTACGCCGTTCTCGTAATGATATGTTATGGCAGCAGGAGGGCGAGCCTTTAACTGGTCGCGTTTGGTATCAAGGTCAGCTTTCCGCTGAGCCTCGAACTCGCGTACTTGGCTGTTCACCATTCTGCGCCATTCTGGTCGTTGTGCTACCAAACGTTCCCAACAAGAGGGCTCTATATTGCATTTCTTCATGTGCCGCTTTTGGACATCCTTGTACCGGAGGAGGGGACCACCATGATTAAATAATAATAATTATTAATAATAGAACTTAAACAAAATACGTACTCAAACTATTCTCGGCTAAAATATGCGCATGTCCAATTATGGGTAATTTTCGAGGTAACTCGGGCGGCAATTTTATAAGATTTTTTTTATTCTTGTTATATTTATAGAAAAGGTAGATTACGGAAACGATAACGAAGACGTAAATCAGCATCTCCGCTGTTGGCGATTTCTGGAAAGAAAAATATATTTCAAACACATGAAGCACTTTACATGCCAGTTTTTTTAAAGACACAATGCAAACGTGTATATATATATGCATATGTTTTGAATGAACTGGGAAAACAAATGAACCACAAATCCGGCGCCCACTATCCAAAAGAATCACAACACTGCATTATTTGAATAAGGTAATCTAATGCCACAAAATTACATTGATAATTTAATAAAAAGTATGCCCACATGGTGCAGGCAGTTTTGAAAGCCAGAGAAGGCAATAACTGACAAAAAAAAACAGTTTTAGAATAATACTCAATTTTCATTATGTTAGGTCAAAAATGTTTACAATTCGAATACTAAGCTTACAGCGTCTCATATTTTTTGTGATAAAATATGTTAATAAAAAAAATTAAAAGCTTATTTTGTACAAATAAATCTGTGTTCATGTTAATTTGCTATTTTTTTATTGCGTTCCTCTAAATACTTCTTGTGCAAAAATTGGCATTAAAATAAATATTATTTTCTTTGATTGTTTTCATATTTCCAAACTCTTATACCCAGTTAGTGATAAAATGAAAAAAATGTATCAACTTCGACTTCTTACGGTTTATTCGTAGGAAACAGTGTATTGAAGCTCAGAAAGAATAGTTTGAGACACATTATATCCATTATTGTTCTTGTAGATACCAGTCAAAGTATCCTATTCTTATTTATTCCGGAAACTTTTAAAAATTTCTACTTTGAGTATAATGCGCTGGATTTATTTAAAAAAAAAAACACATTTTGTTTTATTATTTTCATTTTTTTACTATTATTACATTTAGTTATAATTATCATTTTGAAATCATGTTTTTGAAATATCGATACTAAGTAAATTCACATCTATTTATGCATTTTAATATAATACTAGTGGGCGCCCAGTGGTCGACATTCCAGCATAGTTCATTGAATTTTTTCAATTTTTTTAAATTTTAAAGTTTGAACTTTATTAGGGTTCTTTTATCAAAGGGTATTATATTATTATAACCTCTATAATCAAAGGCTTTCATCATGCCTACTCAGTTATTTGCCACTTTTTTTCAATTATATAAACATAAAAAAAATCGATGTCTAAATGAAAATTGAAATTAATTATAAATTTGAAACAAAAAACATGCGGTTACATAAGGTGGTAAGGCTCTTAAATACTAAGTAAACATAACTTTATGAAAATAAAAAAAATTATCGGACCCCCTCATGACACAATTTTCAATTAATTTTACACGACACCATGGGCGCGTGTTATTTCTGGGTGATATTGAATTAAATATAGTCAATACATTATGAGGAATAGTGATATGCCCAGTATCATCATTTGGAAAAGTAATGGATACACAATAGAATCAAATTATGAATCCAAAACAAAGATGTTTATAATACTACCATTAACTTATGAAAATGAATTCAATTTTGTTCAGAATTCATCAACAACTGTACTAAATATAATTGCTACATCAAGTTGAACTGCATCATTGTAACCGCGGAGATATAAGTCATGGATTACTTTCATGACCAAACAAATTTTCTTATTTTGATTTTAAAAAGTATTTTTCGCTCATTTTTTATTGAATCATCATTTGAGTACACCATAAAGAAATACTAAACATTAAAATATTGACATTGACTTTGGAAATATTGCTTTACTCTTATGGCAACATGAAGCAAAGTGACATGAAGTGAAAGCAGTCTGTCACATAAAAATTTTGACATTCAATAAAACCAAAGAGAATAATAATTATTTCAGAAGTTCCATAAATTTACTGAACATAAATTATTTTTCAATTAATATTATGTATATAATGAATTTACATATTATATTATTCTAAAATTAACCTACAATTTGACCAGTTGATTTCAAAGGGCATATTGTAAGGCATGCAACGTCAGTCATGTTAAAAATATTTAAAAGGTAATTGGAACGTAAGAAGGTTGAAGGATGTTCGAAACGTCTTTTTCATTTACATATATGTTGTGTAATATTCAAGCAGTAGTGTGAGTAATGTATATTTTAATTAATTTAATATGATTGTAATGCATTTTATATAAAAAAATAGCTTTGTGCACTTCTCTGCCATATAAACTTTCACTATGCCAAATTTCAAGTTCATCCGTTCGCGCAATTCGCTTAAAAAGGGGTGCAAAGTTTTGGCTTCACGTGTTAATATATAAGATATGTTATAATATCATTGTTGAACATAGAATAAAAAAGGGTAGTTGGAACGTAAGAGTAAAAAAATACATACAGTCAAGCATAGCAACCTCCTTCGCAACCTTTTTTGAAGTTTGGCAGTATGGATTAATTCCTTCGCCTGTCCTATTGAACGAATATTATTACTACTTATTTGATGTTCGTTATTGACGGATGTCAAAATGTCTTTTTTATTTACATGTGTGTATATGTTGTGTAAAATTGGAGCAGTAGTGTGAGTAATACATATTGTAATTAATTGAATGTACTTATAATGCATTTTATATAAAATAAATAGCTTTTTGCACTTCTCCTCCATATAAACTTTAACTATGCCAAATTTCACGTTCATCCGTTCACGCAATTCTCTTAAAAAGAGATACAAAGTTTTGGCTTCACGTATTAATATATACTAGTGGGCGCCCAGTGGTCGACAGTCGACCATAGTTCATTGAATTTTTAAAGTTTGAACTTTATTAGGGTTCTTTTATCAAAGGGTATTATATTATTATAACCTCTATAATCAAAGGCTTTCATCATGCCTACTCAGTTATTTGCCACTTTTTTTCAATTATATAAACATAAAAAAAATCGATGTCTAAATGAAAATTGAAATTAATTATAAATTTGAAACAAAAAACATGCGGTTACATAAGGTGGTAAGGCTCTTAAATACTAAGTAAACATAACTTTATGAAAATAAAAAAAAATTATCGGACCCCCTCATGACACAATTTTCAATTAATTTTACACGACACCATGGGCGCGTGTTATTTCTGGGTGATATTGAATTAAATATAGGCTATACATTATGAGGAATAGTGATATACCCAGTATCATCACTTGGAAAAGTAATGGATACACAATAGAATCAAATTATGAATCCAATACAAAGATGTTTATAATATTACCATTAACTTTTGAAATTTTTGTTCATAATTCATCATCAACTGTACTAAATATAATTGCTACATCAAGTTGAACTGCATCATTGTAACGTCAGTCATGTTAAAAATATTTAAAAGGTAATTGGTACGTAAGAAGGTTGAAGGATGTTCGAAACGTCTTTTTCATTTACATTATAATATCATTGTTGAATGTAGAATAAAAAAGGGTAATTGGAACGTAAGAGTAAAAAAAATACATACAGTTGAGCATAGCAACCTCCTTCGCAACCTTTTTTGAAGTTTGGCAGTATGGATTAATTCCTTCGCCTGTCCTATTGGACGAATATTATTACTACTTTTTTGAAGTTCAATGTCATTTTTATTTACATGTGTGTATATGTTGTGTAAAATTGGAGCAGTAGTGTGAGTAATGCATATTGTAATTAATTTAATGTACTTATAATGCATTTTATATAAAATAAATAGCTTTCTGCACTTTTCCTCCATATAAACTTTAACTATGCCAAATTTCACGTTCACCCGTTCACGCAATTCTCTTAAAAAGGGATACAAAGTTTTGGCTTCACGTATTAATATATATGATAATACATGTAGAAGAATTGTGTCAGATTTCAACATACATTCTTAATATTATTATATTTTAATTCTTTTATTATATTATTATTGAATTATTATATTTATAATTCTTATTCAGCATACAGTCTTTAATTAATCATATTATTCATTTATTTAGATTAATCTAATTTTCACACATTTGTACACTATTTTTTTTGACGAAAAAAATTACATTATATTTGTTGAAACCCCCTCTGCCTCCCACGTGATATTTAGTGAAATCCAGCTTTACCCCCTTTCCATCTAATTCCCGCACGTAGTAAATGGACACGCCTTTATTGTATTATTTTTATAGGTACACGAAAGATTATCAATGTTGGTAGGTGATCACGAAAATTTTAAAATATTAGTAATAAAAATATATTACAGAAAGTAGGGTTTTAATAGTTAATTATTTATTCAAATTACGCACAAGTTTAAGGGCAATCATACCAGTTATATCCACAGAAACGTCGTGTTACCTTAGGTTATACTATAGGAATGATAAAAAAAATCATAAATCCTATAAGTAAATTGACTTAGAATAATTATTCTTAAGTGTTAATAAAATCTAAGCATCGTTTATATTTATTACTAGCTGTTACCCGCGGCTCCGCACGCGCTTTTTAAAAATGTATTAAAGAAATGTAAAATTGTGAGTGGGTGTGTACAATACAGAAACGCTTTTTCAAAAACATTTGTAACTACGATACGCACGCCATCTACTGTAACGTGTAACGTGTACATTAGATATGTGAATACTAACAGTATATCGAATGGAATGGGATTTACCTTCAACAACATACCTGGAACTTTAACATACTATATACCACCCTCTGTGCTCACTTACACTATATAAGAAAGTAATGAAAATTATAAGCTATACATTATCGAACAATATATCTTAAATCTTTTATTGTATAGATATAATATGCCCGTATTGTCGATATACTTAAGTTATTCTTATACGTTGTTATAATCACTGAGTTATGTAGAAGCAAACGCGGTAAATAAAACAATATGGCCGCCAAATTGACCAAAAATATGATATAATTCACATTACATACAAATATATGACTTTCAATTATGTATATTTATTCCTGGAGTCCAGTAAGGAACACGTCTCACGCGGTTGTAACATATTTTTGATCAATTTCACACGGATGAATGCACAGGTAACAGTTAATCACTACATAGTGTACCAATTCAAATAAAAAAAGAATCATTAAAATCGGTTCAGAATTGACGAAAATATCGATTAACATACATAAAAAAAATACATACAACCGAACATAGTAGCCTCGTCCTTTTTCGAAGTAGGTAAAAAAGAGAGTCAAAAACTACCATTTTCATGCCGTTTTCACCAGTAGATAGAATAATGATTCATGTGGAAGGTTTAGGTATAATTTGTCAAGGTTTTCATTTTATTATCGGGGCGGGACAACGTCTTCCGAGCCCGCTAGTTATCCTCCCGTGAAAGTCGGTCCAACCAATTAGGAGATAGTAGGATATTGCGGACGAAGTCTTGAGTAACAAAATAAAATAGTCTAAGTTACTTCTTATAATAATATAGTAATGATAATATAATGAAAGATATATATTTTTCTGCCAGTGAAAGTCCCGTGGAAATCAGTTCAAGCATTACGGATATTCCACTGCGGCCGAAGGCGAATAAAAAACATAAATGACTTTTTATAAGGTCTGCTATCTACCAGTGAATACGCCGTGAAAATCGGTCCAACCATTTTGGAAATAGCAATGCGGAGGAAGCCGCGGACAAATAAAATATAATATGTCAACCGCTATAATTTCGGCTATCTGGCAGTAAAAAGTAAAATTCCCGTTAAAATAGGTCCAGCCGTTTTGGAGATTATCCGGAACAAACAAACAAACAGACAAAATATAATAATCTAAAAATATAGACAAAGTATAAAAAAATTTTTTTTTGTTCATTTTTAGCCATATCCATTCATCAAAAAGTTGTTATTTTAATTGTACATACACAAACTTTATTTTTATAATACGTAAATAGAGAACAAATAAAAAATTGGAAATAAAAGTAGTATAAACTTTTTGAATATGAAAACAAAATAACTTTGAAAATGTTTGCGATAGAAACTTACCACGTTACCATGGCAACGTATATAATAGTAACGCTAACGAAATCTCTCGAAAGGAAAAAAGTGCCCGATTTTGAAATATTTTTCATTGGTGCTCTGCTTCTATTAGTCTTAGCGTGATGTTATATAGCCTAAAGCCTTCCTCGATAAATGAGCTATTTAAAACCGAACGATTTTCTCAAATCGGACTGATAGTTCCTGAGATCATAGCGTTCAACCAAACAAACAAACAAACAAACTCTTCAGCTTTATATATTAGTATAGATATACTAGCGGCCCGCTTCGGCTTCGCACGGGTATAAAATATATAGCCTATGTCATTCACTGAAAAAATGATTAAAATCGATCCAGTAGTTTTGATTTATTCATTACTGCCCGTGGCCCGCCTGCGTCTGTTGCAATGTAAGCGGAAAGAATGTAATTATTTACAACATCACATTAGAAACCTCAAAAATAACAGTATTTCTCCACTATTTAATGGATGTTATTATAGATATAAACCTTCCTCTTCAATCTCTCTATCTATTAAAAAAAACCGCATCAAAATCCGTTACGTAGTTTTAAAGATTTAAGCATACATAGGGATATAGGGACAGAGAAAGCGACTTTGTTTTATACTATGTAGTGGTTCGGGTTATATTTATCCTTGTTAAGGAGAACAAATCTTAACTATGTGGTGAATATTTTGTTCTATAGGACCAATGAAAAGTCAATAGTTTGGTGAGTAAGTCACCACATTGAACTGTATGAACTGTATTGTTGAATTATTATAATTTCTAAATAATATTTGCCTAGGTGACGATATTTTGCAGATGTATGACAGTAAGGAATGTTATAAATGAATGAGTTACAAGGCTACGGAATCTCAGGGTCATGTATTCGACGCGTGTGAATTGTGAGAAGTCATGTTTTCTCAGTGGGTAGCATCGACCGACATCGTTTGAAATCCTATTGGGTAATAAAAATAACAAAATGTCCCCCTTAGAACTTTCCAGAAAGGCTTTGTGACATCTCATAATGAATAGACAATGTTAGTACCTCAAATCGACGTCACTTCTATTACACATGAAGCCACCAATGAAATTTATAAATTCAAAATTATTACCCACTAAATGGATGACTAATATTCGGCCAAAGTTTAGGAATGTCGCTGTTTCGGTATAAATTAAAAATACAGTATCAATAGACCAAACACAGATAGATGCATACCAGGAATGTAAAAGAAACGTATAATTTGTATGTTACCGGAAATTAAGAAAGAAGTACAAGGCTTAAAATGTATAACAAGCATAGATTGATACACTGTACAAGTGGCATTCTAACTATAGTAATATTTATGCGAAACTACACAGATTAAAAATGCACTGGGCCTACTCTGGTGAAGCTGTTAAGGCCTTGCTAGGCCATTAACGTTGACAGTTAAAAAAATACACTGTTCCCGAGGTATAGTTAAAATCTATATTTAATTTACGCGTGCGAAGCCGAGAGCAAAAACTAGTGAAATTAATTAAAAATAACAATCTATTGTTGCAAATGTTGTTAGTATCAATTAGTGTCACACTGCAATCGATCATGCAAATTGAGGCAACAAAGAAGGACAAAGTCAAACCGGAGAACATCAAATAATTTGTTGTATTAAACGTAACATACAATTATATCTTAACTAGCAGGCTCGGCGGACGTTATCCCGCTCTAATAATAAAACAAACATTGACAAATTATATACCTAAACCTTTCTCGTGAATCGCTTTATCTACTGGTGAAAACCGTATGAAAAACTGTTCAATAATTTTTGAGTTTATCGCGAATAGACAAACAGACAGACGTGGCAGAGAACTTTGTTTTATAATATGTAGTGAAGATGTTTTTTTATTCATTTTCTATTTTACATATACAAATAAACAGACAGATAATAATTGTTAACGTTATATTATCACTACATAGTATAAAACAAAGTCGCTTTCTCTGTCCCTATATCCCTATGTATGCTTAAATCTTTAAAACTACGCAACGGATTTCGATGCGGTTTTTTTTAATAGATAGAGTGATTGAGGAAGGTTTATATCTATAATAGCATCCATTAAATAGTGGAGAAATACTGTTATTTTTGAGGTTTCTAATGTGGTGTTGTAAATAATTACATTTTTTCCGCTTACATTGCAAGAAACGTAGGCGGGCCACGGGCAGTAATGAATAAATCAAAACTACTGGATCGATTTTAATCATTTTTTCAGTGAATGACATAGGCTATATATTTTATACCCGTGCGAAGCCGGAGCGGGCCGCTAGTGGTATATAATATTAACTACCAGAAATGGACTTAAATAACAACAAACAAATACAAATTTCAACACGAAAACTCATATCAACAATTAAATAACTCAAGTAACACAATAAATCATAAAAACCCAGGGAAATAGAAATAACAAAGTAAATTGAAAAGAACTCACGTAATACAACGTCAAACCCAACAATCTTTCAGAGCGATTCCGGAGCGACGACCGAGCGAGAATGTCCCTTATGCCTCGACCGACTCGCCTTTTATAACATTCAGCCAATGTACGATCGGCCGATAACTTCGACCAATGGTGTGTCGGATCAATAGTACAGACAGTTTTAATACAGTCTCTGCTAACAATATATTTATAACAGACAATAGAATTACAGATTTATTAATGTAAGAGTTGGTTAGAAAGTTCATCAAACTTGATTTAGTAACCAAATGTTTAAAAATTCCGCTAACGGAACGGAATATTAATAATGTAGTAAAAAACGAATTCGCATTAAGAAATAATCTGAGCATGACTGCAGAATATTAAATATAATTGCGAAGAATAACTAAAGCTTATATTATGTACTAGCTGTGCCCGCGACTACGTCCGCGTGAAATTTCAATTATAAACACAATGGTTACTCAAATCATAGGATTTTATTGTGTATTAAAACTGGACATCGGTGATTTAATTGGCCTCACCCTTTGTGAATCATTTTGTCCTCCGAGACGCAGCATGGCACAACAGCACCTAGTAATATATATAAATAGTATATATTTATACTACTACTCTTTGTAGCTACGTTCATTTTTGACGAATGCACAGTGAGAGGTGTTAAGAGGGGAAAATCCTAAATGGGATACGCCTCGCACTGACGGGGGATAGAGCGAGGGTTATGTGGGACTCCTACCCACTAAAAACCCTTCTGCCGCTCAGCGCGAATGTGGACCAGGGAGCGGTTTCACGACTGGCATACGCCACAACCCTGGCCACGCGCTTAGGTAACCCGCAAGATGGTGAAACGGGGACCCTCCTCTCGGGAAGAGAGATATCTCTCCCCATGCTTCTATGTTGAAGTGACGGCTGAGACCGTGCTTTTACGTCTCCGGCCTTCCTTTCGCGGCAACGGACGCCCCCGCGTCCCTCACCTGATATTGAACCACCCTATAATAACCCTTATCTTTTGTGTTTTCTTATAAGTAAGATATAGATATATACGAATGTATTGTTACCCTATGTGTTATACCGGTGTACAAACTATTATCATACCAAATTTCGTTAAAATCGGTCCAGTAGTTTTCGCGTGAATCCCGTACATACGACAGACAGACGTATTAAATATTACAGTGGACGCTACTTTGCAATTCCAATGACCACTACTATGTCTAACTGTAACAAAAATGAATCATTTAATCAATATGTATATGAAAACTATAAGAATGTAAACTAGCGTCCACTATAATATTTAATTATGGATTTCTACAAAGTTCTGCAAAATTTCTTGAACGAAATATGTTATTTTGATATAAAAGCCTTTCATAATCACAAATACTTCCTTTTTTGGCTGTCTGTCTTTGTTTGTAGTTGAAGCATGAAAGCGTAACAAACAAATAAACACACATTCTTATTTTTAATACTAGCTGTACCCGCAGCTCCACACGCGTTTTTTTAAATTGTATTAAAGAAATATAAATTTGTGAGACCATGTACAATTATGGAAAAGCTCTTTAAAAACAATAGTAAGTTCGACGCGCACGCCACCCCTACAGTAACATATAACGTATACAGTAGGTATATAGATACTAACAGTGTATCAACTGAGATTTGTCATCAGCAACATATTTGGAGCCTTAACCCCACCATATAACTACCTCAGTGCTCACTTACACTGTAGATAGAACTAATGAAACAATGACTTAAAAATGTTATCATAATGATATAATATGCCCATATTGTCAATAATTAATACTTTTATGGTCTAATATTTTATTAGAAAGACCCCTTCTATCTTCAAAATGACTATTAATAATTATAATGTTGAATTCTAAACAATGTATGAGCTGACCTTTTCAAATCTTACGTAAATATAAAGCAAGATATAATGCTTTATATCTGTCTAAGCAGTTTTAATATTCGACAATTTAAACAGTGCTCATTGAACTTGATACATTATTCTTATACTATGGTTTCTGAGTTATGTGGACGAAAGCGTGGTAAATAAAACAAAATGACTGCCAAAATGATAATATAATTCAAATTACATACATAGATATACAATAGTCACGTAAAAATCCGTCGAACCGTTTCAGAGATAGAACTGCAGGCGAAGCCACGGTTAACAGCTAATCTAAATTAAAAAAAAATGAAATTACTTGTTATGATGTCTTCTATCTGACGGTGACAATTCTGTGAAAATCGGACCAACCGTTTTGGAGTTAGCATTGCAGACGAAACCGCGGTTGATATCTGGTCTAATTTAAAGTAGCCTAAGTAACCCGCTGTAATTTCAGCTATCTGGCAGTGAAATTTCTGTCAAAATCGGTTCAGCCGTTTAGGAGATTACCCGGAACAAGCAGACTGACAAACAGACCAACAAAAATTTTAAAAATTGCATTTTTGTTATCAGTTTTTTTTTCTCTAACTGACTACGCTATTGACCTATCAAGGTCTTAACAACTTCACCGAACTATATTGTTATCAGTTGCGTGTATACTTTTATGCCCAATCAGTTTGATTTATATTACATACAGACACTTCATTTTTATTATATGTATAGATTAGTAAGGATAAAAGATGTATTCAACCCATCGATATTTAAAAACCCAAGATACACAGTCAACGTCTCAAAGCCGTCCGCATAAAATGAGTGCACAATAGAGAATGCCGAGCTCATTTCAAATAGTCTCTCGTCACTCGCGTCTGTGAAATTTTTGTACACTGCTTTGTAAAAACTACTTTAATTAATTCGCGAAGGTTGTATTTGCAAAAACATAAGTTTATAGTATAAATCTAACTATAGTCCGCGTCAGACGTTTTGGCCGCTCTGAGTATAGAGCGCTGAATTCGGCTTTGCGCATAGTACAGTCAAGAAGTTTATACAAAACAAATTCAAAATATTATTATAGGAATTTAATATTTACATTTATTGATCTTTGTCTCGATATTATACGTACAATATATTACGTTTTTAATTAATTATGTTTCAAGTAAATATTTGCCTATTACATTACGTAATAAGAATATGGCAGTACAATAACTACGTTACTACCTTCAGAAGATTTTATGGAATAAAAGATACGACTTCGATTGTGTCATCTTGTAAACGCTTTGACAGCTAATTTACGTAAACCTCCTTATTTGAGTTGAGCAGACATATACATACGTACGAGATTTCATATACAGTGGTGGTCATAATCATACGACGTTTAGAAACACTACCAACGATCCTTGACGTTATGTAAGATACTTCACCGCAATTGTTTTTATTTTGAAATTAAACAATAAATAGGACAACAATATGTTCAACGATTTATCATTTATTAGAAAAACAATATAAATCCCACTACACAAGTACAGTTTCAATATTACATTACGGACAAACATTTAAATCAGTTTTAAGGTATGAACAATAATTGTTAACTAATTAGAAACAACAATAAAAAAGTATAAAAAACAATATTTTTTTAAGTATTAGTAATTAGTATTGTTATTTACGAAATAGCTACTATCCACAGCCTACCAATAGTTATAATTAATATTTAGTGGCGTATCCCTTATTTTCAATAACAGCACTGCAACGACGAGGCATTGATTCAATCAATTTCATACATTTTTCTAGGACTTTCTTTTTAACAATATACCAGAGATTTTCTATCGGGTTTAAATCTGGACTATTTGCTGGCCAGTCTAAAACGGATATACGCAGTTCGCTAAGGAAACACTTGATGCTATTGGCCGTGTTTTTAGGGTCATTGTCATGCTGAAAGATCTAGGTTACAGGCAAATGATCGTCCAAGTAGGGAATCATCGTATTTTTGTATTGCCATTGATCCATTGTACCTTCAATCTTCGGAACGGGTCCAACTCCACATCCGGAAAAACACCCCCAAACATTAACGTTACCGCCACCATGCTTGACTATATTCCTTGTGTATTTATAATTAAAAGCATTGTTTACAGGGCATCTAACATAGCGCTTTCCATCGGAATTTACCATATTTATTTTTGTTTCATCTGAAAATAACACTTTTTTCCATTCTCGTACCATCCAATTAACATATTTTTTAGCGAATAATAATCTCTTCCTCGGTGTTACTTGGTAAGAAGCGGTACCTTTCGAGACATTCTTCCAAACAATTTAGCTTCCACTAATCTTCGGAGTATCAGTCTTGACGAGATGTTTCTCGGGTCATCCGGCGAAAAAACTTCATTTTTAATCTGGTTTGAGCTTTTAATTGGGTCTGTTTTAGCAACACGCACTATTAGCGTATCTTCTCTGGGAGAGGTTTTTCTTGGCCGAGCCTTTCCAAGAACATTTTCAACAGTTCTATGTGTTTTATTACTTGCATTAAAATCTTTTTTAACAGAACAATTTAGATGCTCAGCTATTCTTCTGTACGCCCACTTATGATCTATATGTAAATTAACCATTATTTACCTATTTGCAGCGTCACAACTTTTATTTTTGCCTATTTTGAACAAAATAAAATTCAGATTTAATTTTGAATTACAGCCAAAATAATAGAAAAAGCGAAGAAAGAAATGTTATTCTCCAATTTAAAAAAAAAAAGAATCAGCTATGGATGCTTTTTTAAAATATTTATAATTAGGCGTCCAAGCGGCCAGTAACAGAAAATAAACTCCTACATGTGTAAGACCCATTTTGTAATTAAAAGTAAGATATGTTTTATATTTTATGCATTTAATGAGTTTTTTATTTGAATAGCTATATTATTGTATAATTATTAATTATTGAATGTGTATATATTTTACAAACATTTGTGTTTGAATTTATACTTTCTTTATTCATAAGAAGTGTTTCTAATTATATGATCACTACTGTATATATTTAGAATATTTGCAAAGAATTAGGTATAAACATAAACAGACAATAAAAATTGAATCATTACTGAGTTAATAAATTAACAGTAAAAACTAGAAATGGACATTAATAGCCGAACAATAGAGTAATAGACAAAGCTAGAATATTAGCAGTTTACCACATCATGTATTTTGTCAGTTATAATTATATCCAAATAACATTTAATCACCTGGTTGGTGAGTTTTGAGTGATCGCGTACTTTATATGAATGATCCCCTTTATGCAATATTTGTTTCTATCTATGGGATATATCTTGTATCATATATTGTGCAGGTATTACGTGTACTACAAAACCATTATTGTATATAGAATATACTTATAATAAATAAATAATTTTTAATAAACAAAGCCTTCTGAATGCGACTGTACTGCAACTAGTAATGACAGGACATATGTGTCCACGTTCGTGTAATAGGGGGCGAGGTACGAGGGCGGGCGAGCTTGATCCCCTTTTATCGCATCTACGCCTCTCTGATGCCTAAATTTGTGTTCTGCGCAGATGCGCAGAAGTAGATAGTTCAGAACGGTTAAAAAGTTTGATGCGGACTATACTTAGGTATATCGATGAGTTTTTGCGGACGGTTTTTAGCGTTACTTTTATTGGAGACTGTACATCTTGGGTTTTTATACATCGATGATTTCACCATGCAGAAATGAAACAGTTTTCACCAAAACGAAGTTAAAGACGCCAGCTAGTAATAGTTAAGTCAAATAGTATTCCAATAGTTCTTAGTAATAACGATGGTTGTAAACAAGTTTGCAGATAACTAACTAGACGGCATACGATCATACCAGCCTTTGAGCGCTTGTAGCACATGAAACTTCGCATGCGCGTTACTGACCCTAAATTAAAAATCATTTCATTCGTAAAGAAACTAAAAATATAGTTAGTAATGGATAATAAATACAGCTTTTTAATTTATTTTTTAACTTTCAAGTAATATGAAAACATCTAAAAATAATAAGAATCTAGACGGAAGGTTAATCTCTAAAGTATGCACTATTTATTATCTATACTAATATTATAATAGCTCTTTATAATATTAATCTATACTATAATAAAACTGTAACAAAGCCAAATCTCTACATTTAATATTTTTTGAAAATTTTGATCGGGGTAGACTTTGTAATCGATATAGAAGCCAGAAATAATCTGTCTGTCTGTCCCTGTGAACACGTATCACTGTGAAAGTACTGAACCAATTTTGACGAAACTTGACACAGTGATAACTAATATTACAAGGTTACATCTAGGATTTTTGTTCCATAAAACGCAAGGGGTTCTCCAGGATAACGAAAGACAAAAATATGTAGTTAATGTAACTAGGCTTTTTGGCGACACCATAGTACAAGAGCCAGCAACGTTGGAAGAACGAGAATCTTAGACAAGCTGGTTCTTTAATATGAAGATATATTATGCCCTTCCAAACAGGATTCAGGGTACCTGGTAGCCAGTTATCGTTGTGTTTTTTAATGCGCATCACACCTTTACAGGTTAAAATTTTGATTTATAAATAATTTTAGGAACATTTTTTTTCAGTAACTTTTAAACGTTATTAAAAACATGAATTTATCACTGCCAGACAATTTTGTTATGGACAATAATGTGTCCGATGATATTCTTTATAAATAAAATAATTCGTTTCAAACTATTTAATTTTTTCCATTGCAAAGAACATATTTAATTTTATTAACTACTAGCTGACCCGTGCAACTTCATTTGCACCAAATCGGTTATTACCGGTTTCAATTGTATTTTGAAACGCAAATAATCTTAAAAAACCTAAAACTCTATTGCAGCGTTATCCAGCACTTCCAATCGTGAATCCAAACTATCCAGGGACTCACTCAAACATATACCCAGTTGTTATGTGAGAAATCTTTTAAAATAAGCCTAGAATCTGTTCGCAGCATTACCTAAAGTAGTGTCATCAAAGTGAAGATCAAAACTAACTTACATATATTGCCGATAAATGTCATCCCATTACCCCTTGTAACTTCATCACGTAACATACTGTAAAAGTTGAACTTTATCTACATTAAATTTCCATTTTGTTTTAATTGTTTAGTTTATAAGAATTTGTAAAGTATACGTGAAATCTGCATTCAATTTTAATTTGGTCACATTTATTTTACTTTTGACATACAAACCACCTTTTTTACTGAGATACTGAACTTGGGATAATATACCTTTCTAACAGTGAAAGAATTTTTGAAATCGGACCAGTAGTAGGTACCAAGCATTCTTCGAAAACAAAACTTTACCACTCATTATAATATTAGTATAAATACAACATAGTAACTGCAAACAGTAGTCCGGTGAAGCTGTTAAGACCTTGCTAGGTCAATAGCGTGGTCAGTTCGAGAAAAAAAAAAATAACTGCATACACCTCAACTGATTTATTTTAATCTTAGATTCACAAACCTGAACCCAACTACTTCAAGACTCAACAACATTTAGAAAACTAATTTTATCAAATATCGAAACAACACACGTACTGATAGAACTCTAGTTGAGATTCATCTTCTACAATGCAATGTAACTATTATCTAGGTTTATGTTTTAGGAAAAAATCTTGTCACCTTTGTTTAGCAAACATTTTTTATACAATAAAATAAATGTAACAACATATAAGTGCAGTTTCGTTTACACATTTTTTTTTCATATGAGGTTGATAATTACGCATAGCGATGTCATATAGCCGTAGCTCAGTTATAACGTACTGGACATTATATTATGGTCCGCCGGAGCCGACGGTTCGAATCCCGGCGATCTTTTTTTTTGGTATTTTTTTTAAAGTAGCTTAGGGAAATATAGCTTATCTTTTTAGCCAGTCTGTCTGCTATATATAGCACAATGAAAATTTACCAAAATCCGTCAAAAATTTCATTAACTACAAATTTTTGACTTTCGTCCCTTATCCTGGAGAATCTCTTGCGTTTTATGAGATAAAAAGTATTCTAGATGTAACCTTGTAATATTAGTTATCACTGTGCCAAATTTCGTCAAAATTGGTTCAGTACTTTCAGAGTGGTACGTGTTCAAAGGGACAGACAAACAGGCAGATCCTGGAGAATCCCTTGCGTTTTATGAGATAAAAAGTATCCTAGATGTAATCTCGAAATATTAGTTATCACTGTGCCAAGTTTCGTCAAAATCGGTTCAGTACTTTCAGAGTGATGCGTGTTCACAGGGACAGACAGACAGACAGACAGACAGACAAAAATTGTAAAAAGATTATTTTTGGCTTCTATATCGATAACAAAGTCTACCCCGATAAAAATTTTCAAAAAATATTTAATGT
Source organism: Antheraea yamamai (assembly GCA_036509395.1). NCBI lineage: Eukaryota > Metazoa > Arthropoda > Insecta > Lepidoptera > Saturniidae > Antheraea > Antheraea yamamai. The sequence continues at coordinate 9,323,282 of AP028449.1, read as the reverse complement.
ACAGATTTGACCTTGCTACAGTTTTATTATAGTATAGATTATGATATTGAGATTTCACCATAAACAATGAAAAACAACGATAAACGTAGAATCTATCTATAATAGGCGCTTCCACAATTATCGCTATCTCTATCATACAGCTAGTGTTGCGCTAAACTATAGCTAAGTTATTCTATACATATTATTTTAAATTTATCCTCTTTTGTGTCTAAATAGAATAATATTAAAATTACAGCTATCTTAAGATGGTTTGAACAAACTTTTTTAATTTACAAAAAATAGCATCGGGCACATTATTGTTAATAACAAAGATGTCTGGCAATAATAATTTCATGTTTTAGTAGCTTTCCAAAGTTAGTGAAAAACAAAACATTCTAAAATCAAAATTTTTGCCCGTAAAGGTGCGATATGCACTAATAAACGCAACGTTTATCGGCAGCCAGGTATCCCGTATGATGTTCGGAAGAACATAAAGATATATAAAAAACTGGCTTACTGGAATTCGCTGTCGAAGCCGTTGCTAACTCTTAGACGAATAGTTACAGGCAAGTGACAGTTGACGCGTCGTGCTCGTGTATTTTTAATACTTATATTTTTCTTCAATACAGAGGAGTGTGAAAAAGTTTTATCACAAGTTGAAAATAGTTATGATATCATTCAGTGTTTAATATATCATTATTTATTTTATGAATATATTTTATCGTTTCACTTACAATTTAACACTATCAACTTGATATTTTATAATGTAAACTATACTGACTGTATAGTAAAAGTCTACAAAAAAGGGAAAGGAACTTCGTTCCAACTGGGGGTTCATAGACCTCTCAAGCTTTTTTTTTACATTACCGCCAATATATGTAGGTTAGTTTTTATTTTAATTGAACCCGGTAGATGATTATTACCGATTTCCTGGATTGCGAATTTAAGCGCCATGTCCAGCGTGTTTTGGTGTCAAAAGGCTATTAAAGAGTGGATGTGAACAATGGTGATGTCTGGAATTGACTCATTTCTGTGCATCCATTAAAAACGTTTGTGACATGTACCTAATATATTCTAAATATTATATATATTTATTAAAAAGATAAACCAGATCGAGTTTCTTGCCGGTTCTTCTCGATGGCTGGGCTGTTTTCCGAACCGGTGGTAGTCTTTGACGTTCATAAGTGCCTTCTTAGGGCCTAAACTGAATAAAGTATTTTTGATTGATTTAATTTGATTTGAAATATCAATGGGTTTAATACATCATTTATCCTAACTAATATTATAAATAAGAGTGAGTTTATTTGTTTGTTACGCTTTCATGCTTCAACTACAAACAAATTCAGACAGCAAAAAACGTAGTATTTGTGATTATGATAGGTTTATCAAAATAACATATTTGACTGAAGAAGGCGTTACTTTGCAGAAATCGATAATTAAATATAATAGTGGACGCTACTTTACATTTTTATATTTTTCATATACATATTGAATAATTGATTAGCTTTTTGTTACAGTTATACGTAGTAGTGGTCAATCAGGCAATTCCAGGCAGAATTCCAGGAAGAATTGCAAAGAAGCGTCTACTATATTATCAAAATAAAAGACATACACTATAATTTCATATAGATAAAAAATACCTGTTTACGTGTTCTAGAGATGTTTAACTAATTTTTTAATTGCGCATAATTGATATGCATAATGATGTTCAAAATGTTAATCATTATCATACAATGTGAATCCTCGATTTTTTGTACTACTGGCTACGTAGTTTTGTAATTTATTCTAATTAACTTCTTAATAATCTGAGACTAAACATTTTAAACATAGTTCTATTAGATACTTGTTTTTTTTGCATTTATTTTTCTATTATACTTTTCATATTTTATATTATTATAATAGTTTAATGTATCTAATGTCATATTATTATTACTGAGAAAACTCTGAAACCACGAATCCTGAATAAAAAAACCCGAAAATGCAGTCCTCGGGAATAGTCTAAAGTTGGCTAGTTTTCTGTTACATAAAAATGACAATATAGCAAGCAAACCATAAATAAATAAAAAGCCTTTATTCTACTTTTTTTTTTTTTTGTTACAAATTTATTTACACTTCCTTATCTAAATTGTAGTCGCCTCGTCGGCGTAGGCCTCCCCTAGTTTTTTCCACAGGTCCCTCTCCCTTGCCTTTCTCATCCAATCTGCTCCACATCTTTGATGGAAAATATCCCGCCATCTTTTTTTTGGTCTTCCTGGTTTTCTCTTGTAACCTGTAAGCAAGCAAACCATAATCTTGTAGAACTTCGTTTTTAACCGGAACGGTGGTGCCGCTCATGCAGACACTATAAATAGCCTACCAAAGTTAGCCTACAGAAAAATTGTAAGGCTAAAAGATCCCATCAGAACTCGTAACTATATACTTATAATCATAAATACAATGGTACAACAAAATAATCCCAAGGAGGGTCGATGTCAGGCAGGCGGCCGATCGTAAAAATTTAGCCAAATCATACACCACAACATGACAAACATGTTGTACCGACCCTACTTAGGTTGGATAAGAGTAAGAAGAAGAAGAAGTTCCATTACTTGTAAGTTATAACTAAGTTACAGCTTTTAACAGCATTGCCTGCGTACCCTTAACGTTGTGGTTACACAGGCTCAGGTTAGATTGTAAACGAAAATGGCTACGACTGGGTGCTCCGCGGCGTGCTCCCATATGGGGCACGCCTCATATGTTACGCGGACGACACCCTAGTCGTAGCCCGGGGGGGGGGGAGTGGAGGGAGGTGGAGCGCCTGGCCACGATGGCCACAACCCTCGTGGTCAGGCGCATAAGGAGGTTGGGCCTCAGAGTGGCCCTCGAGAAGACCGAGGCCCTACTTTTCCATGGGCCTCGGCGGGGGCCACCACCTGGGGCCCACATTGTGGTGGAGGGCGCCCGGATCAGGGTGGGGACCCAGATGAAATATCTGGGCCTCACCCTGGACGGGCGCTGGCGGTTCGAGCCCCATTTCGCGGGGCTCGGACCGCGAATTGCTGGGGCGGCGGCGGCACTCGGCCGGTTGCTCCCCAACATAGGGGGGCCGGGTGCCGGGTGCCGCCGACTCTACATGGGAGTCGTGCGGGCGATGGCCGCCTACGGGGCACCGGTGTGGGCCGACGCCCTCGGTGCCGCCAACGTGCGCGCGCTGCGTAATGCGCAGCGCACGATGGCACTGAGGGCGATCCGGGCGTACCGCACGGTGTCCTCGGCGGCGGCCTTTGTGCTCGCCGGCTCCCTGCCCTGGGAGCTGGAGGCAGGAGTTCTCGCCGCCGTGTACCAATTCACGGCGGCGAGAAAACGAAGGGGGGAGCCTCCGGCTCCCAGGGAAGTAGAGGCGGAGAGACGGCGTCTCAGAGGCGACGCCGTCGAAAGATGGCAGCAGGACCTGGCGGACGAGCGGTTCGGGCGGTTTACCGTAGACGCCGTCCGCCCGGTCCTGCGGGCGTGGATAGATAGGGAGTGGGGCTCCCTGACGTTCCGACTGGTGCAGGTACTCACCGGACACGGTTGTTTCGGGTGGTACCTGCACCGGATCGCACGCAGGGAGCCGACCGCCGCCTGTCACGAGTGCGGCGCTGACGAAGATACCGCGCAGCACACTCTGTCTGAGTGTGCTGCGTGGGGGGAGCAGCGCCGCATTCTGGCGGCGGCGGTAGGACCTGACTTGTCGCTGCCGAGCGTGGTCTCGGCCATGCTCGGCAGCGAACAGGCGTGGCGAGCGATGTCCTCCTTCTGCGAGGACGTCATCTCGCAGAAGGAGGAGGCGGAGAGGGCCCGCGAGGCAGATCCTCAAAGTGGCCCTCTCCGCCAAAGGAGGACAGGCGGGAGGAGGCGGCGATTCGCCCAACTCCTCCCGCCACCGTAGCCGGACCTGAGGGGGTGGGCCGGGGGGCCCATCTCCTCATTGCACAGGTCCGGCGGACGAGGGGGGACAGCCGGTGTGTACCCGGTCTGTCCCTCTATAGGTAGGAGCCCGGCGGTCACCTTCCGCCGGGCGGACCGTGGGGGCGGCTCTACAAGGTTGATTAGCGTGAACGATCCCTTGCCGCCCCCACACAACGGTCTGTCGGTACACCGTGGGGTTTTAGTCCGTGCGAGTCGGACATAACCCACTCTCTCCCCCGGGAGGGTGGGTATCCATAAGGGATTTCCCCACGTTAAAAAAAAAAAAAAAAAAGATTGTAAACGAAAATGAGATATTTCGTTCAAGGTTGGTTTGTTTTGTATAGGTGGTGATACCACGCTGAAGCTATTAATGGTTTCAGCATGAATGGGTCGGTTCGCCCGGGGTAGTACCACCCTCTAACAGAAAACCGACGTAAAGTAACAAAAGTGCTTGCATTATTGTGTTTCGTTCGGTCAGTGAGAGTGCCGGAGGCCCACCTCTCCTTCCCTATTGTCTCCCTCCTACAACACCCTCCCACCCGTTCCCCTCAAACACAGGTTGGCACAGTTTGATAATTACTTATAAAGTTCCCCTTTGTATTTCTTGTGTGTTTACAGTTTGTATTAAATATCTTTTTTTTCGAACTGACTACGGTATTGGCCTAGCAAGGCCCTAACAGCAAGATTTTTAATTATTTTTTATTTCAAAATTTAGTTTAAAGTACACTTATAATATGATAGAACTTTATTATGGGCGCTGCATTAGTTAAGGACATACATAGATGAATGTACATACATGTCTCACTGAGTTGTCGTCTGTTGCTTACATATTATTGTACGAAAATTGATATGATATTGAAATTACCGTTAATACTTTTAGAAATCGAAAATAATTTGTACATACGAGATGCGTTTAGAGCAACGGACAGACACTAATGTTTAAAAAGGTAAAAAAAAACAGTTATGTTCCTTAAAGAACGCTGTATTAATTTTATAAATATAAGAAAAACTACTTCGAAAACAGTTGACATATGAAATACCATATGGGGCTTTTATACAATAGTCGAAGCCATTAAACGCGATTAAATATAAAAACAGGATGTGTCGTAAAGACACACGATAGAAGTGAAACTTTTGTATTACAGGGAAACATCGTAATTAACAAATACTACAAAATAAAAATGCCAACAACAAGCGTTGTTCCCAGGCGGTCACCAATCCAAGTACTGACCGCGCCCGACGTTGCTGAACGTCGGCGATTGTACGGGAACCGGTGTTTTCAACACCCTACCCGACACAGTGTTTAGCCCCACCGCATTTCGTCACACAAAAAAGTTGCCGATCGGAATTTCAAAGTTTTCCCATAAGAGGCTACGTAAGTTAAATATGAAATTCGTTATTCGGCTCGCCCGGGGTAGTACCACCCTCTCACAGAAAACCGACGTGAAGTAACAGTGCTTGCATTGTTGCGTTTCGTTCGGTCAGTGAGAGCGCCGGAGATCCACCTCCCCTCCTCTTCCACTTTCCCCTTCCCCTTCCCTTCCTCCTCCCCCCCCCAAACAGGTTGGCAACGCACTTGCGACTCCCCTGGTGTTGCAAGTGTCTATGGACGGTGGTGATCACTTACATCAGGTGACCCACCCGTTCGTTTGCCTCCTATGATATAAAAAAAAAAATAAAATCGTAGAGATGTTCTGTGATTTTTATTTCTCTGAAAAGGCCTCTTCATTCCGATTTCGATTAAATGTTGTACACGAAATTTTTTTTTCGCAATTAAAACATTCGGTGGTTATGGCATGTCATTCCAAAATTTAATAGCCTATTTAAATTATCATAAGTACCTTTATACATCATAAGATATACTCACATTTTTGTAAAGCACAATAAAGAGACGTAAATAATTCCGGTATAAAAAAGCATACGCTCTGTACCGGGAACAATTTTGTTGTGTCTGTACTATACTTAACCTTAGCCGATCATATTTTGGGTAAAAAACAATATGTCTCTAGTTTTTTGTACCAATACTTTGCGATTTAATCATCACTGGCCACCATCCGCAGTTCCGAATGCATTTTTTATACTGTAATTACTTTCGTCTGAATGGTTTTTTTGGTTTTTTAACGTGAGTATATTTAATATTACGATTAAATACATTGTCAAATGTCAATAGTGTCATATCGTAGTTGTGATTAGTAAATAAGTTACAATTTACTTGTGAATCTCTAAAATTGTTTTATTTATTTATTTCTAACAAATTAAGTATACCCGCGAAATTCATAATTTCCTACGAAAGGTCTTATGCCGGCAAATAGAAAGACAATAAAGAACAACAATAAAATAAGAACTGTGAACTCAGGTAAGTGCTAGACAATATTTAAATTTAAATAATAGACAAGGGTAAAACACTCTTTTGTAATTAAACTTCTTTTAAGCAAGTGTTTAACGCGTATTTTTTTTTTTGTAATAATACGGTAAGTTTTTAGCTTGTATAGAAAGAAAAAAGAAAGAAAAGACATTTATTTGCAATACACATCAGTAAATATCAAAACACGTATAACAAAAAAAAAGAGAAAAAACATACATATAATATAAACAATCACAAAGAGATATACAAATTGATGGTTAATTGTGTGTGAGGCAAATGGGACCCGAGTCAGCGTATGTGCTGTTGGAGTTTATTCCTTCAGCGCTGATTTTCACTCAGGGCCCAGAGTGTTATGTGTGCGCTGAGTAATGGTATGCATATTAAGTGTTATGTAGTGAAGTTATATAGACGACCGTAGTTATATGTATCCTAGACAATACTTTGAAAGTTCGTCTATTTGCCAGTATTTTCGACACTAGAATTGTATGTCTATAGTTCATATTCGTTCGAGCGTATAATAATTCATATTTGAATTAATGAATGAATACTTTATTGCACTTTTGAATTTGTACATTTGCGATCTTAATACCACAAGGCATTTTCATTTAGTTTTTAAAACAATTTAGTTTATTTTTGTGTACAGTTTCAATCTTATTGTATTTCATTATTTTTACATTGGGTTCTTGATCTTCGATAACAACATACGGACCTTCATACAATCTATCTGATTTATTCGCTGTTTCATTCTTTGACGATAATACATCACCTGTCTTATATAGAATTTGGTTTATATTTTCATCGTATTTAACTTTCCGAAGTTGTTTACTATCTAATAAAATATCTTTTGCATGCATCTTATTAAAGAAATTAAGTCTTTATCTGCGCGTTCATAGATTTAACTTTGAATAACACTTAAATAACGTATCCGTAATTTTGATGTAGTTGGCTCGTTGATGAAATAGCTATAAACTATATGAACTATAAATTGCCAAAAAATAAACTTTCCTCTATGTTCACATAAATGTCACAATTACATAACATAATGTACACAATATCCCAGCTCGACTTTTACAACAAGTCGCAAACAATCGGACCAATAATTTCTGAGATTAGTGCGATCAACCAAACAAACAAACCTCCCATCTTTATAATATTAGTATAGATGACAACGTACAAAGACATAAATAGGAAATGGGAAAGAACCCTGGCGTACAAAAAAGCAACAGTACGATGTAATAAACCTTTGCACTAATAGAATCTGTAGGCGTTTACGTCCTAGCTAATGTTATAAATAAGCATATGAGTTTATTTATTACGCATTTCATCATAATAAACTGCGTTAGTAAACATATATTCGAGTATCATCATTATCTTCTTACCTTTATCCCACTTAAGTAAGTCGGCACAACATGTTTTCCTTTTCCACTCTCGCCTATGACATGTTGTCTCAGTATTCACACCTTTAATACACATATCATTTATCACACAATCCATCCATACCTTTTTCAGTCTTCCTCTACTCCTATCCATCCAGCATCATAGCATCATACTCAAAGCTTTTCTAGTTACACGGTTTTCATCTCTCCTCATGACATGCCCATACTATGCTAACCCATTACTCCTCAACTTCTCTGTCACTGGTGCTATTTTCAAACTTCCTCTGATATACTCATTCTTAATCTTATCCATTCTAGTCACACCACACACCCAACTTAACATTCGCATCTCTGCCACATGTAATTTTCTCTCATCCGTCTCTTTCGTAGCCCAGCACTCAGATGCATACAGCATGACTAGTCCTATAATAGTTTTATACACCTTTCTCTTGAGTTTCAAGGGCATTCGTGGGTCACAAGCAACACCCGACACTTTTCGCCATTTCATCCACCCTGCACTTAACCTATTCCTCACGTCCTTTTATTTGACATCCTACATTTCCTACGTTCTTAAAATGTATTACAGAAATACTTTTTAAAAAACATTTGTAAGTACGCTACACACGCCATCTACTGTAACATGTAACGTGTACATTAGATATGTGAATCCTAACAGTATGTCGAATGAGATGGGATTTACCTTCAACAACATACCTGGAAATTTAACATACTATATACCACCCTCTGTGCTCACTTACACTATATAAGAAAGTAATAAAAATTTTAAGCTATACATTATCGAACAATATGTGTTAAATCTTTTATTATATAGATATAATATGCCCATATTATCGATACAATTAAGTTATTCTTATACGTTGCTATAATCACTGAATTATGTAGACGCAAGCGCGGTAAATAAAACAAAATGGCCGTCAAATTGACCAAAAAGATAATGTAATTCAAATTCTATTTGCTATCTAGCAGTGAACGTCCCGTGAAAATCGGTCCAACCATTTTGGAAATAGCACTGCTGACGAAGCAGCAGACAAATAAAATAGAATATGTCACCCGCTATAATTTCGGCCTGTAAAATTCCCGTTATAATAAATAGGTCGTACATTACTCGAAACAAACAAAAACCGACATACCGACGAAATAAAAAAAAAAAAAAATTTGTAGCCATATCCATTCACGTTAAAGTTGTTATTTTAATTTTACATACACACATTTTAATTTATAATACGTAATAAAATTACACATAAAAAATTGGACACAAAACTAACGTAGAATAAACTTTTTGAATAGAAACACAAAATGAAGTTTTTGACGGGATTTTTGAATGCCACGTAGTGGTCTTTATATTTTATCCATAATCCTGTGTTATTTGGCTCTGTATTGTGTAATGTTGGTGGTGCATTACGTAATATAATTTGGTTATTGTTCACAAGTGAAGTGGATCGGAAATAATACCACGGAGCATGGACTCTGACTTGCCACAAAAACTCCTAGGAAAGTTCTAACAATATGGCCACCATCTTGAATCATCATCTCATTGAAATTATATCAAGAAACTTGTAACATCGTTACTCACTTGACTACTAGTAGTGCTTAATAGTCTACTAGAAGTCTGGTTGCCAAAAATAAAATATAAGAAAAAGAAGAAACACAAAATAAACTTTGAAAATGTTTGCGATAAAAAGTTACCTCGTTACCGTAGCAACGTATATAATACTAACATTAACACGCAGCGAAAGCTCTCGAAAAAAATAACATCCCGATTTTGAAACAGTCTTCATTGGCGCTCGGCTCCTATTGGTCTTAGCGTGATGATGTATATATAGCCTTTCTCGATAAATGAGCTATCTATCACCGAAATATTTTTTTTAATCGGACCAACAGTTCCTGAGATTAGCGCGTTCAACCATACAAGCAAACAAACTCTTCAGCTTTATATATTAGTATAGATACCTTTTCCATTATTTATTGAGCATCACTAATGATTAGCCTCTATAAATGGAAGCGTTATATTGAATAACTTGATATCTCCGTCCAGATTTAAGTTTTTATTGTATTTTTGTAATTACTACCTAAAACTCAATGTAAAAAACAATCGCTTCATACGTTACGTTGATTTACCCGTATACACAAAAAGACGGAAAAAAAATTTGAAACTCGTGATTGAAATTTTGGTAGAAAAACTTAAAATAACTCAAAACAAGAAATTTCAAAATAACAGACAGACGCTATAATTCTATTGAAATTAAAAATACCTGTTAGTTTTTTATGAAAAACGTGCTTATGTAGCGTTTTTCTTCGTGCATCTTTTATAATAATGATTTTCGAAATCTAGCTAGACGTGACTTATTACCGTACTACGTTTTGATTAACTGTATTTTTTGTATATCTGTCGGCATGGAGTTTTGTGGTTTCTTTTTGGCTAACTTATAGATACGTAGAGACGTGGAATTTTGAATATCTTTATAATTTATATTATAACTTCTAGATACATTTAGCGGGATTGACCCAGTGCCCTATCTTTACCATTTTAAACCATACTTCATACATCATTTGCTCGCTCTTAAAAGTACCAGAAGTAATGATTGGACTTGTAGGCAGAGAATAGATTAAAAATACTTTAGCAAATTGTTTGCTATTCACGTTTGGATAAAACAGAATAATGAAAACAAAAATAATTCATGCATAAAAAAGCACGAGCTAAACTGTGAATAATAATGCTATAGGTATATACATTCGTATATTTGCACAGAACTTAAACTAGACCGAATATATATTATGTCAAACAATGTTTCTTTTTTTACAAACGCATTGCTGTGTTCTCAGTAGATATATTTAATAACTAGCTGTACCCGCAGCTCCGCACGCGTTTTTTTAAATCGTATTAAAGAAGTATAGAATTGTGAGACTATGTACAATTACAGAAACGCTCTTTAAAGATAATTGTAAGTACGACGCGCACGACATTAAAAGTAACATGTAACGTGTACATTAGATATATAAACAAAAAGAGCGTGGCAAATGAGGTTTGTCATCAGCGACATATTTGGAACCTTAACCCACCATATAACTACCTCAGTGCTCACTTACATTGCATAAGGAACTAATGAAACAATAACTTAAAATATTATTATAAAGATTTACATATACATTACATTTAATATACATTGCCATTATTATAATTAAGATTTAGTGACTATACAAAAAATAAACACTTGTCTGTTCCGCAAGAAATTGTATTATGGAACTCTTTACGTAATACGTTTATAAGCTAAGATCTTATTAGGAAGACCTCTATATCATGAATGTTATTAATAATTATAATGTCGAATTGTAAACAATAAGCTGATAATTATTTCTCTTATTAAAAACAAAGAATGAGTTGAAACCTTGCTAAATTTCATGCATACAAAGTCGTGGGTAACAGCTAGTCTAAAATAGAATAACCACAATTACTTTTTATTAGGTTCACTATCTACCAGTGAAAGTCCCGTGAAAATTGATGTAACCGTTTTGGTGATAGCACAGCGGGCGAAGCCACGGTTAACAGCTAGTATAAACTAAAATTGCTTAAATTACTTTTTGTAAAGTCAGCTATCTGTCAGTGAAAGTTATGTGAAGATCGATCGAACCGTTTTGGGGATAGTTTTGCGGGCGACGTCACGGTTAACAGCTAGTATAAACTAAAATTGCTTAAATTACTTTTTGTAAGGTCAGCTATCTGTCAGTGAAAGTCCCGTGGAAATCGGTCCAACCGTTTTGAAGATAGCATGGCAGACGAAGCCGCGGTTAACAGATAGTCTAATTTAAAGTAGCCTAAGTAACGCGCTGTAATTTTTTCTATCTGCTAGTGAAATTCCCGTCAAAATCGGTCCAGCCGTTTCGAAGATTACCTGGAACAAACAGACAGACAGACCGACAAAAATTTTAAAAATTGTATTTTTGTTATCAGAAGCGTGTATACTTTCATACCAAATTAGTCAAAAATTTTTATTTAGATATTACATACAGACACTCATTTTTATTATATGTATAGATTACTGGCAGTTATTCGTTGTTCCTCGTAATTTTTTTTAATGCTGTAATAATTTTTGACACATTATTTCATTAAACTACAGTGTGAGTTTTTACAGAATACGTATAAGTCGATGAGGTCAGGGATGCCAAATCACATTCTGTAGGTACACTGTGACTGTTTATCGGGGCAGAGCATCGCGTTACAATAACTTCCACATAATAGTGCGTGTAGATCATCATCATTGCATTCTTCTCGCTCCATTTACAAGGTGCGGGAGAACCGTACCAAGATTTCTCCTCTTATGGTGGCTTAATTCGCCGCCCTTAAATAAGGGCGTGTCTTTTGTATGTAATCATTCTCGGGTCATCGATCCGCTCTTGTTACGGTCCAGCGTTCGCGCCTGTGCAGTGATGGCGTTGTTGATAAGGCGGGCCTTTTGAGTGGCCGAGTTGGTCTGTAGCGAACCTAGTCACTAGGGTAGGATTTTCTCCAGGAACGCTATACAGACGTTTTCGCCTTCGGTTCCTGAGTGATCCTGTGTAATCGAGACTTCTCTGATCTGCCCGATGAGTTTCTCGACCAGCTATTGTTGCAGCCGTACTATACACGCCGATCCCGGGGACTTCTTCTCTTTCGGCTTCCGAGCCATTTTTCTTCTTGTTGGCGGGTCGTTGGCCCTCATTAGGCTACCCGCGGCCGACTTCGTGACTATCGCTAGGGTCGCAGTGATGACCGTCCTGCGTCCGGCAACACCGGTCCGGGCAACGGTACCTGCTCGGCGGTTTCGGATCTCTCTCTTAATAACGTGGCAGCGTTGTGTAGCGTGTAGATCAACGACATCTTGTCCTTTTATGTGACAAACTGTGGAAGTCAAAGCAATTACTACTTACTCAAAATTCCCCAAAATAATTTAGTAATACAAAAACAATAATAACGATCAAATTATTGCTATTTAAGTAATATATCAATTCTATAGAATCGTTCTTACTTATGTAAAGAATTATTGTTGTACCTAATATTGTTCCGCTAGTGTTCCGGTGGCGTTGTAGTCTCGTCTCTCGGGTGTGTCATAGCGGTACCGGACGTAGTCAATAGCAGAGTACGTTTTATGACCTGTAAAAGTATTACCGATAATTTTAATGGATAAATATTATTAATTTTGGAATGACGTACAAGATCTAGTCTATAATATTTTGTATTTAATAAAACCTAATCTTTATGATATGTTCGTAGTCCATCAATTTCTGAATCGTATATCGTACGCATGATAATATATTAAAATTTCAAAGTAGATATCTGGGAAAATGTGAAAAAATTAAGACCTCTGCTGTTTGTTGAAAAATATATGAAGTATTATTTAAATGCTCATATCAACATATATTTTTATTTCATTACATAGTATAAAACAAAGTCCCCTACCGCGTCTGTCTGTCTGTCTGTTCGCGATAAGCTCAAAAACTACCGAACGGATTTTTATGCGGTTTTCACCGATGGATAGAGTGATTGATGAGGAACGTTTTAGTATATAACTAGCGGGCCCGGCAGACGTTGTCCCGCCCTGATTATAAAAAAAATCCTGGACAAATTATACACCAAAACGTTCCTCATGAATCACTTTATCCATTGGTGAAAACCGCATGAAGATCCGTCCAGTAGTTTTTGAGTTTATCGCGAACAGACAGACAGACAGACGCGGTAGGGGACTTTGTTTTATACAATGTAATGATTTGTCAAGGATTTTTTCATACTCAGGGCGGGACAACGTCTGCCGGGCCCGCTAGTTATTGAATAAACAATAATTAAATCTTAATGATCGCTTTTTAAGAAAACACTAGCGATGCCCACGACTCCGTTCACGTGGAAACTAATTACATTAACAAAATAGTGACTTATAAAATGTGTTAAGTCCATTTACTTTTCTCTCGTACTTAAGTCGCATCGTCATTAAAATTACAATAACTCTGGATATAGTGAACCGATTTTAATGAAATGAATTTTAATCATAAATTAATTTTATTGTGAACGCAGTACTTTAGAAGTGATGCGTGTTCATACAAATAGACAGACATACATTTCTAAATTCATTTATAAGCATGCTTTGTTTAAATTAGTTATATTTACTTTTAACTCTTAATCAATCAATGTTCACTTTTTTAAGACACCCAGATTAAATTTAATTTATGTTCGCTAATGTATGGGAAATTATTGTCTGTGTGACGTCTATTTTGTGGACCGAGTAAAAAAAAATTGGATAGAATACAAATTCAGATATAAATAGATACTATATCACGTGTGAAACATGGAGACATCTTTAGAGTAAATAGATGTCAATCTTAGATTGCTATAAAATAGTATTTTAATATTTTTTGTATTAAGCTCTTAACTTGAAAGGTGGTAGTCACGCTGAAGCTATTACTGATTTCAGCGCGCATGGGTCGACTCGCATGGGGTAGTACCACCCTCTCACAGAAAACTGACGTGAAGTAACAGTGTTTGCATTGTTGCGTTTCGTTCGGTCAATGAGAGCGCCAGATACCCACCTCCCCTCCCCTCCTCTTTCCACTTTCCCCCTTCCCTATTCCCCGCAAACACAGACTGGCAACGCACTTGCGACTCCCCTGATGTGAACGGTGGTGATAACTTAACATTAGGTGACCCACATGTTCGTTTGCCTCTTATGACATAAAAAAAATCTTGCCTTTTATAGGCCAAACTATCTAATAGGGTGGCGCTAGTGTCAATGTTCCAATCGCGTCTAGGACTTATTGTAGCGGTACCGGTAGGAGATAATAAGTCCGTTTAAATCATTTGAATATCATTTTAGTTAATAAAAATATTATAAATTACAATTACAATTAATTACAAAAACAGAAATAATGACAATACATTAGTGAACACGTAGTGCATATAAAAATAGTAGCATCCTAAAACTTTGATAACTTCGTATTTAATGAAGGTATTATATTTTTTTTAGATAAGTAGTAAATATCTAAGAAGTAAATCTACACAAATTTTAATCACCTATATATACCATTCAATTTATATATAAGACAAGAAGATTGTTTACAGTTCGTGTATTCGCCTCGAAAATTTAATCTGGCATTGGGCCTTTAAATATTGGTATAACAAATATGCTCACATAATATGTAGGTATTTATTTTTGTGACAAAGTTAATTCGCTTAAAGAAAATTACATCATTAGTCTAAATGCAAATATTATGAATACATAATCGGACACTCCAGAAGAGATTTGAAGTGTATTATAAGTTACTACACTAATTTTAATAATGACTTTGTGCCCGGTTTCTGATGTACTTTAATTATAAATTATCTGTTGAATAGCGGTATCGGTTCGATAACTTGTCAAATTGCGTTTAAGAACACACAACAACACGATAAGTATCAGTAAAACTCAAAGGGCCAACTGATAGTATGTCTTATGGATAACTTTGTTGAGTCAATAACTATTGGTAGGTTAAACCGAGTATCAGAAACCGGTCATTAGCCTTGCTGATCTGTTTCGATGTACCTAAAATAAATCTATCTAACGTAACAAGTTATTTATTTTTTTTTACTTTTATTATTCTACTCTATTTATTTTTTTGGCACAAAATATAATAGCTATTTTTTTAAAGCTTAACAGTGTTTTTATACGAACAGTCATATTATTGTACAGTTAGAACAAAAATGCTTGAATTGATGACCGGGCAGCAAATGAAGTATAGCGGTAGTTGTGCGACGTCCATAGTGTGCGAGTAACACCAACATCGACTATATCTACAACCTCTTTTAGTAAACTTGGGAGCAACATTTCATCTTGGAAATAACTGACTTAACTAAAGAAGTGGAAAATTTGAAAGAGACTGTGGTTATTTTCAGGACTTTATGGAAGTTCCAGAAACGTTATATAAGGTCCGTCACGTTATTGCCCAACTATGAAATACTTCAGGGTTCTACTTTAAAAGTTCGTAGAACACAACAATCGTTAAAAGAAACTCGAAAGGAACTCATTGATAACGCCGGATGATTGTACGAATGTTAATTGGACACCATTGACATCTTTGATTGGCATAATCAGTGACCTTTTTGAACTTTTTGTGACCTTGATGTGCAGTGTCAGAATAAGGACGTCCGAAAGCGAACCACGAACTGCATGAGGTAAGCTTTATAACGATTAATATTATATTAATATTCGTTTTAAACTTAGAGTAACGTCCTGCGTTCACTTAATAATTTGTCATAATTGTTGGCAAATTTATAATTTTTGGATGTTATGATAGAATTGTTGATTGCTGAGACAAGTGCCTTATAGATAAAAGAAAAATGTTTGGGACCCTCATCTCACCAATCAAATGATATTTCTCAGTATAATTTGGAAGTGGTAGAGCCACACTGAAGTTATTACTGGTTTCAGTATGAATGCGTCGGCTCGCCGGGGGTAATGCCACCCTCTCACAGAAAACCGACGTGAAGTAACAGTGCTCGCATTGCGTTCGGTCAGTGAGAACGCCAGATATCCACCTCCCCTCTCCCCCAAACACAGCCTGGCAACGCACTTACTACTCCCCTGGTGTTGCAAGTGTCTATGGACGGTGGTGATCACTTAACATCAGGTGATACACTTTTCGTTTGCCTTTTATGATATAAAAACAGAATAAGGTAATCCTTGATGTATTTGCATACCATTACAGTTAAGCAAATACCCTATCACCATCGTTTATGTATTCACTGTGTCCCTATACACATTTTCCATGACATACATACTACACCCAGCCCACAAGTTTCATTTACGTAACTCAGCCGCTGACAAATGTCCACAATGTACTCATCATTATAATTATATGTACCTACAAGATTTTTGAGGAGAATCGTAATAAATCACTATTTAACGATCCAGTCGCGACTTTTACGTTAACCTTCGTTAAAGACAGACCACGATTAAGTTCTTTTGAATATAGTCAGGCCTTTAAGTCAGGCTTTTGTCGCTAGAAGACAACTGACGTTTTTATAAATTAATAAGGTCTATGTCATTATTTATTCCCAGAAATCAAGATGATAGAGTTCATTGTATTTTTCTGTATCTCTTGTTTTCTTTACGTTTTGTGGACTTGGCGATTGCGTTCTAAATCTTCATCGGGTACACCAGTATACCCCGGCGATTTGCCTATCATCGGCCACACTTATATGATTATGGGAAATAGCCGCGGTAAGTGTTGCTTATTTTATATATCTCTATGTATACGATTGTAAGTGTAACACAGTTGGACGGATCATAATAAAAAAATTGCATGTCTAAGTGTTTTTAAGGAACGAAATTTTTTGTTTATCTATTTAACTTTAAGTTGAACTTCTGTAACGTTCCACCTCGCCACATCGTCTTTCTTGTCAGTTCCATGTACGTCTTAACTCGCCGTGAGAGTATAAAATCAATACATAAAAATTATACATTATACATGCTGAAAGTTTAGACAGTAGCAATATTTATGGACCGCACTTGATTCTCATTCTAAATCAATAAAAAATAGGTGCTTATTATTTTACCTAATTATCTAGAAAAATACAAAAATTATACGCAATCCTGTACGCTTCTATATTAAAGCACATTGTCAATGAACGTCGGGTGATTTCACTTTCACTTGTAAGTGAACGTGAGAACGGTATGAACAAAACAAATTAGTTTATTGTCCGTTTTATTATGGAAGGTGATTAACTCCGGTCGCCCATTACAGCTTTTGGCACCGGTCATTGCACCTAGGTTTATTACGATTATGTTTATACTTTTGATAGTCTTAGAACAAACTTTAACTTCTCTTTATTATTTATTAGCTGTACCCGCAGCTCCGCACCCGTTTTTTTAAGTCGTATCAAAGAATTATAAAATTGTGAGACTATGTACAATTACAGAAATGCTCTTTAAAGACATCAGTAAGTACGACGCGCACGCCACTAAAAGTAACATGTAACATGTAAATTAGATATATAAATACTAACAGCGTGTCAAATGAGGTTTGTCATCAGCAACATATTTGGAACCTTAACCCACCATATAATTACCTCAGTGCTCACTTACACTGTATAAGGAACTAATGAAACAATAACTTAAAATATTATTATAAAGATTTACATTACATTTAATATACATTACCATTATAATAATTAAGATTTTGTGACTATACAAAAAATAAACGCTTGTCTGTTCTGCAAGAAATTGTATTATGGAACTCTTTACGTAATACGTTTATAATCTAAGATCTTATTAGGAAGACCTATATAACATTAATGTTATTAATAATTATAATGTCGAACTGTAAACAATAAGCTGATAATTATTTATTTTATTAAAAATAAAGAATAAGTTGAAATCTTGCTAAATTTCATGCAGACAAAGTCGCGGGTAACAGCTAGTTTAAAATAGAATAACTTCAATTACTTTTTATAAGGTTCGCTATCTACCACTGAAAGCCCCGTGAAAATTGATCTAACCATTTTGGTAATAGCATAACGGGCGAAGCCACGGGTAACAGCTAGTCTAAATAAAAAATAACTTTTCATAAGGTCCGCTATCTGTCAGTGAAAGTCCCGTGAAAATCGATCTAACCGTTTTAGAGAAAGCACTGTGGGCGAAGCCACCGGTAACAGCTAGTATAAACTAAAATTACTTTTTGTAAAGTCAGCTATCTGACGGTGAAAGTTTCGTGAAGATAGGTCGAACTGTTTTGGAGATAGCACTGCAGGCGAAGCCACGGTTAACAGCTAGTATAAACTAAAATTGCTTGAATTACTTTTTATAAGGTCAGCTATCTGCCAGTGAAAGTTTCGTGAAGATTGGTCGAACCGTTTTGGAGATAGTACTGTGAGTGAAGTCACGGTTAACAGCTAGTCTAAATTAAAATAAACTAAATTACTTGCTATAATGTCCGCTATCTGCTGGTGAAAGTTCCGTGAAAATCGGTCTAACCATTTTGGAGATAGCATTGCAGACGAAGCCGCGGTTAATAGTTAGCCTAATTTAGAGTAGTCTAAATAACCCGCTGTAATTTCAGCTATCTGTCAGTGAAATTCCCGTCAAAATCGGTACACCCGTTTCGGAGATTACCCGGAATAAACAGACAGACGGACAGACCGACAAAAATTTTAAAAATTGCATTTTTGTTATCAGTAGCGTGTATACTTTCGTACCCAAACAGTAAAAAAAATATATTTTGATATTACATACAACAGACACTTCATTTTTATTATATGTATAGAAGAAGATGTATACGTTACATGTAACTGTAGGTGGCGTGCGTGTCGTACTTAGAATTGTTTTTAAAGAGAATTTCTATAATTGTACATGGTCTCACAATTTTATATTTATTTAATACATTAAAAAAAAACGCGTGCGGAGCTGCGTGTACAGCTAGTTATAAATAAATAACGATTGTAACATCACACATTAAATAATTACGTTGCCATTAATTCTCTATATCTATTCTATACATATAATCAAAATGAAGTGTCTGTATAGTTTTTACTGATTGTGTACGAAAGTATACACGCTAATGATAACAAAAATGCAATTTTTAAAATTTTTGTCGGTCTGTCTGTCTGTTTGTTACGAGTAATCTCCGAAACGGCTGGACCGATTTTGACGGGAATTTCACTTGCAGATAGCTGACCTTATAAAAAGTAATTTAGTTTATTTTAAATTAGACTAGCTGTTAACCGTGGCTTCGCTCGCAGTACTATCTTCAAAACGGTTAGACAGATCTTCACGAAACTTTTATTGGCAGATATCTGATTTTATAAAAAGTAATTCAAGCAATTTTAGTTTATACTAGCTGTTAACCGTGGCTTCGCCCGCTGTGCTATGTCCAAAACAGTTCTACCGATTTTCACGAAACTTTCACTGGCAGATAGCTGACCTTATAAAAAGTTATTCAAGTAATTTTTGTTTATACTAGCTGTTAACCGTGGCTTCGCTCGCAGTACTATCTTCAAAACTGTTAGACCGGTTTTCACGAGACTTTCACTGGTAGATAACGAGCCTTATAAAAAGTAATTGAGATTATTCTATTTTAGACTAGCTGTTACCCGCGACTTTGTCTGCATGAAATTTAGCAAGATTTCAGCTCATTCTTTATTTTTAATAAGAGAAATAATTATCAGCTTATTGTTTACAATTCGACATTATAATTATTAATAACATTAATGTTATAGAGGTATTCCTAATAAGATCTTATATTATAAACGTATTACGTAAAGAGTTCCATAATACAATTTCTTGCAGAACAGACAAGCGTTTATTTTTTGTATAGTCACGAAATCTTAATTATAATAATGGTAATGTATATTAAATGTAAATCTTTATAATAATATTTTAAGTTATTGTTTCATTAGTTCCTTATACAATGTAAGTGAGCACTGAGGTAGTTATATGGTGGGTTAAGGTTCCAAATATGTTGCTAATGACAAACCTCATTTGCCACGCTGTTAGTTTTTATATATCGAATATATACGTTACATGTTACTGTAAGTGGCGTGCGTTTCGTACTTACAATTGATTTTAAAGAGCATTTCTATAATTGTACATAGTCCCACAATTTTATAATTCTTTAATATGATTTTTAAAAAACGCTTGCGGAGCTGCGGGTACAGCTAATCTTAAATAATTCACAGTTGTAACAGCCGAAGTACTTTGCAAATCCTCATTTGCTATAAAACCCATTTTAGATCGACAATTATTCTAGTAATTATAAAGTAATACTAATAACATTGTACAATGCCAATCTGTTTTAATTACATTGTTATTCATTTTAAATAGCAACTTTACTATTCCATCCCGACTGCACATTGTATTTCCGGTTTTAAAGTCATTAAATAAATAACAGATAAATAATAGTTTAAAAAAACTAAAAAAACACACTTTCATAAAAAATCCAACTAAAAAACAGAAAATAAAATTTAATAAATTTGGATTAAGAATAGTTAGATAACAGTGGCACATCGCATGTTAATATCAGCACCTCCAGATATCAGTATTTTTATCATTTTTTTGTCACTTTTTCCAAAAATATACATTTATTTCTAATTTACACTATTCTTAATCCAAATTTATTAAATTTTATTTTCTGTTTTTTAGTTGGATTTTTTTATGAAAGCGTGTTTTTTTAGTTTTTTTAAACTATTATTTATTTTTCATTTTCTAGTTAATTTTTTTTAACTTTTTTTTCGGATTATTGCATTGTCATCGACCTTTGACAGGTGTGCAAAGTTTGAATTAAATCTGATCGTTCAAAGTAGGACAAAATCGAGCTCAAAGGGGTCGGTTACATACATACATACAGGTGAAGCTAATAAAAGCGTGATAAAAAGGTTCCAATTGTTATTTAAATCTAAAATAATTCTCTTACAATTTCACAAATCCTATTTTAATTATTGTGACACTAATTTAAGTCTGCTTTAAATCAAAAAACAAATCAAGTTAGAAATGTTAAGGCACGACGCCACATTTTCTTAAGATGGTGTCACGCGTCGTGTGTGGCGTGACACCGGTTTATTTAGTGACTTCTATCAGTGCTTATGTGAAATAAACATGTGGAATTCTTAGAAGTTATGAACAGTTTAATCTAAACTAAATTACTCAATAATTTATGTAGTGTGTGCGGTAAAGCGTATACGCTCTCTCGTGTGTTCGCGTATTGGTAAGTAAATAGCAAACGTCATTGTTGTGAGAGCCGCGGGCTATATTCACTAATACGTGAGCATTGTCGAGCCAGTGTGGAGCACAAAGGATACCATACAATTTAGAATAAACCACATTAAGAATAATTAAATAGAAGTGCATTAACAATATATTGATAGTATTGATTAACATAGAAAATAATAGATGGCGTTCTTAGCATACACCTCGTACCTCAAATCTTCGTAAGATTCTGTAATAAAAATATGCGTTATTATTTATGTGTTCATTTCGACTGTTGAATGCTCCGACTGCTGGATGCTCCGACTGTTGGATGCTCCCACTATGACATATACATTAGATATACCTAACAGTGTGGCAAATGAGGCTTATCATTAGCAACATATTTGGAACCTTAACCTACCATATCTCCTCAGTGCTTACTTACACTGTATAAGGAACTAATGAAAAAATGACTCAAAGATAGATAAAGATATATTATGTCCATATTATCAATAAGTAATACGTTTATGGTCTAATATCTTATCAGAAAAACCCCCTTCTATCTTTAAAATTGCTATTAATAATTATAATGTTGAATTGTAAACAATGAATGAGCTGACGTCTTGAAATCTTGCATAAATATAAATCAAGATATAAAACGTCATATCTATCTAAGCAGGTTTTAATATTTGATGACTTAAATAAAATAAAATGGCCGCCAAAATTACCAAAAAGACAACATATTTTTGCTAAATTTCATGCGGACGAAGTCGCGGGTAACAGCTAATCTAAAATAAAATAACCTAAATTACTTTTTATGCGGTCAGCTATCTGCCAGTGAAAATCCCGGGAAAATCGGTCTAATCGTTTTGAAGATAGCATTGCGGACAAAGCCACGGTTAACAGCTAGTCTAAATTAAAATAGACTAAATTACTTTTCATAATGTCCGCTATATGCCGGTGAAAATGCTGTATACATCGGTCGACCCGTTTTGGAGATTGCAGTATGGGCGAAGCCACGGTTATCGGCTAGTCTAAATTAAAAGAGATTAAATTGCTTTTTATGTTGTTCACTATATGCCGGTGAAAGTCCCGTAAAAATAGGTCTAACCGTTTTGGAGATAGCACTTCGGGCAGAGCCACGGTTAAAAGCTAGTCTAAAATAAAATAAACTAATTTTTTTTATAATGTCCGCTATATGCTGGTGAAAGTCCTGTAAACATCGTTCGAACCGTTTTGGAGATACTGCAGGAGTACTGCAGGTGAAGCCACGGTTAACAGCTAGTCTAAACTAAATTACTTGTTATGATGTCCGCTATCTGCCGGTGAAAGTCCCGTGAAATTCGGTTGAACCGTTTTGGAGATAGCACTGCGTTCCAAGCCATGGTTAACCGCTAATATAAATTAAAATTGTCTAAATTACTTTTTATAAGGTCAGCTATATGTCAGTGAAAATTTCGTGAAGATCGGTCCAACCATTTGGAGATAGCATTGTAGACGAAGCCGCGGTTAACAGCTAGTCTAATTTAAAGAAGCGTAAGTAACCCGCTGTAATTTTTGCTATCTGCCAATGAAATTCCCGTCAAAATCGGTCCTGCCGTTTTGGAGATTACCCGGAACAAACAGACAGACCGAGAAAAATTTTAAAAATTGTATTTTTGTTATCAGTTGCGTGTATACTTTCACACCCAATCAGTAAAAAAATGATTTTGATATTACATACAGACACTTCATTTTTATTATATGTATGTATAGATAGACATATAGTATATATTTATGCATAAATATAAACGTGTAATTTATACGTGTGATACATCCCCGGCACAGCGCGCTTGTTCATTCGCTCACTATTTAGTAAGACTCTAAACCATTCTACGTTTGTACTCTCCAGATAATAAATATATTTGGTGTTGTAGTGAGGAAATACCATCACATAGTTTCATTGATTTAAATTAATTTATATAAAAGATGATTGTATTTTTATTGTTTTGTTTGATACTGTGTGTATTATACCCAAATTGGATTGTGAAGTTTTGGAAAAATGCTTTATCGGATTTACCGCCAATTTACAGTGGATTTATGCCAATTATTGGACACGCGTATTTACTTTTGTGCGACAAAGTTCGTGAGTGTTTTATTTAAATATGTTATTGTAATTTAATTTTCCCAGTTTTATCTATATCTGCACATATAATAAAAATGAAGTGTCTGTATGTAATATCATTTTTTTTTATTTATTGGGTATGAAAGTATGCGCGTTTCTGATAATAAAAATGCAATTTTTTAAATATTGTCTGTCTATTTGTTCCGGGTAATCTCCAAAACGATTTTGACGGGAATTTCACTAGCAGATAGCTGAAATTACAGCGGGTTACTTAGGCTACTTTAAATTAGAATAGCTATTAACCGCGGTTTCGTCCGCAATGCTATCTCCAAAACGGTTGGATCAATATAGCGGACATTACAAAAATTAAATTTAGTTTATTTTAATTTAGACTAGTTGTTAACCGTGGCTTCGCCCGCAGTGCTATCTCCAAAACGATTCGACCAATTTTTACGGGACTTTCACCGGGAGATAGCGGACATTATAAAAAGTAGTTTAGTTTGTTTTAATTTAGACTAGCTGTTAACCGTGGCTTCGCCCGTAGTGCTATCTCCGAAAGGGTTGGACCGATTTTCACGGGCCTTTCACTGGCAGATAGCTGACCTTATAGGAAGTAATTTAGATTACTTTATTTTAGACTAAATGGTACCCGCGACTACGTCCGCATGAAATTTAGCAAAAATATGTTGTTCACTGTAAATATGTACGTAAGACGTGCGTTGTACTGGACTCCAAAAATAAATATAATCGAATTTCATATATCTGTATCTACGTATGTTATTTGAATTATATTGTCTTTTGGCCATTTAGGCGGTCACTTTATTATTTTTTTCCCACCAAGGAGTTATCCAAATTCTGGAAAAAGTAGTAGTCTGTAGGCGCAAGGTCTGGTGAGTAGGGCGGATGACGGAGAACTTCCAACTCCAGTTCTTGCAACTTGGAGACCGTCTGCTGTGCAGTATGAGGTCGCGCGTTGTCGTGCAGGAGCAGCGGAGACGAGCGATTGACCAATGCTGGTTGGAGATGTGCCAGCTTCTCCATCATTGTGTTCAGTTCTTCACAGTACACATCTACAGTAATGCTCACCCCGTTTGGTAAGAAGCTGTGATGAATCACACCGGCGCTAGACTACCAAACAGTGACCATCACTTTTCTAGGGGTATATCCAACCAACTTGCTGAGCGCTTGCGGTTATCAAACAGAATCCATTTTTCATCGCAGGTAACAATGCGGTTCAAAATTCCTTCATTTGTGTGTCTGTTGAGCAGTGCAAGGCACATCTCCACGCGTACTTCGCGCTGGCGATCATTGAGTTCGTGGGGCACCCATTTGTCAAGCTTTTTTACCTTGCCAATTTGACGCAAATGGACCAATATTGTTTTGACGCTAACGTCGAAAGCTGCTGCTAATTCAGCCGTACATTGTGTATCATCAGCTTCCACAATCGCCTTTAATTCGTCATTGTCGATCAAAGTCTTCGGACGACCGCGAGGTTCATTTTTCAGGTCGAAATTCCCAGAACGGAAGCGAGCAAACCAATAACAGGTGGTGCGTTGGTTTGTAGTGTTAGCTCCGTAAACGTCGTTGATGTTGCGTGCCGCTTGTGCCGCGTTGCTGCCACGACGGTACTCATATTCCATAATTACTCGAATTTTTAACGTATCCATGATGCCAAAAAAGATTGAAACGCGATGAAAATGTAACACTAATCAATAAACAAATGACTACTTTTGGAAAAAGAATTCCATGTTTTTAAAATAAAATTAATTTGAAATTATAATTAGCCAAACAAAAATTATTTTGATTTGAAATGACCAGTACTGCAGAACGGCAATTTCATAGGTAAAGACTTATTATTTGTGTGTAATATTAATTATATAACATTTTTGGCGGCCATATTTATCTATTTACCGCGTTTGCGTCTACATAACGCAGTGATTATAGCAACGTATAAGAATAACTTAAGTATATCGACAATATGGGAATATTATATCTATATAATAAAAGATTTAAGACATATTGTTCGAAAATGTATAGCTTAAATTTTCATTACTTTCTTATAAAGTGTTAGTGAGCACTGACTGTGGTATATAGTATGTTGAAGTTCCAGGTATGTTGCTGATGATAAATCCCATCCTATTCGATATACTATTAACATTTATATATCTAATATACACGTTACATGTTACAGTAGATGGCGTGCGTGTCGTAGTTACAAATGTTTTTGAAAAAGCATTTCTGTAATGTACACACCCACTCAGAATTTTTGATTTCTTTAATACATTTTAAAAAAGCGCGTGCGGAGCCGCGGGTGACAGCTAGTTAATAATAAAAGGTAAAGTTAAACAAAGAAAAAAAGGAAGTCTGTTGACAAACAAAAGAGGAAAATGTATTTAACTGTTCTTATTATTTACATATAAATATAGATAATGATTTATTTACAGACTTGTGGCAACTAGTTATGAAGGTCTCACGAGAAGCTACGGAGAAAGGAGGAGTAATCTCTTGTTTTATCGGTTTACAAGTTTATTACTGTAAGTAATTAATTTTTCTCACATCAATTATTTATTCATTTGAAACTAGCTGCTAGCTCTAACTCGCAAGGTTGTATTGACGAAGAAAATGAGATCAAGTCTTCCCTTTACAATCAATGGTATTATAACTAAAAAGCTGTAGAAACGTCATAAAAGCTTCGACAGCGTCTTGTTAAAATTTGGCTACCTAGCATATTTTTGACGGCCGTCCTGTCAATCCGCCCGTGTGTAAGCAACATATAACTATTTCTTTTTCACCACCGATATTGAGAATATGCCATCTTACTTCCACATTTTATGTAAGACATTGTGGCGTTACAATATTATTTTACGTATGTGTGAGTTGTCGTGCCATTAGGTTTGTTAAAATATCACACAGGTAACATATCTACACATTTTTACTTATAATATCATTGTATACAATACGACCATGTAATTAAATGAAATTGTAATCTTAATTGTAAGCAACTGCGGATGCACACCACACCATTTACCCCACTTTCGGCATCGTTCAACGAATAGTCCTTATAACAAAATTCGCAGTTTCTTAACATGTTAATTTTCTCATAGTAAATGAAGATAACGTGATATTATTTCAGACTAGCTCTGCCCGCGATTACGTCCGCGTGAAACCCTATGTAAAAAAACAGCGATTAATAAAGTCATCTGAATGTATTAAGTCCATTTACTTATCTACTTTTCTCTCGTACTTAAGTCGCGTCATTAAAAGTACAATAACTTTTGATTGACTGAACCGACTTTAAGGAAACAAAGACTCAATGTTACTCGAAAATATGCTTTGTGATTTTCTTATGCCTTATCATGAACGCAGTATTTTAGCAGTGATGCGTGTTCATACAAACAGACAGACAGAAATTTCTAAAATTGATTGAAATGTATATTTTTATCACTAGACGCCTGAAATATATTTTTTACAAAAATTTAAAAGTACAGACACGCTGAATTTACATTCTTATTATCATCATATATATTAATACGTGAAGCCAAAATTTTGTACCCTTTTTAAGGAAATTGCGTGAACGGATGAACGTGAAATTTGGCATAGTTAAAGTTTATATGGAGGAGAAGTGCATAAAGCTATTTATTTTATGTAAAATGCATTAGAAGTACATTAAATTAATTAAAATATGCATTACTCACACTAGTGCTTCAATTTTACACAACATATACACACATGTAAATAAAAAATACATTTTGACATCCGTTAATAAGGACTTCAAAAAAGGTTGCGAAGGAGGTTGCTATGCTCGACTGTATGTATTTTTTTTACTCTTACGTTCCAATTACCCTCTTTTATTCTACATTCAACAATGATATTATAAAATATCTTATATATTAATACGTTATTTATACGTACATATCTTATATATGAATCCAAAACTGTGTATCCCTTTTTAAGCAAATTACGCGAACGGACGAACTTGAAATTTAGCAGAGTTAAAGTTTATATGGCAGAGAAGTGCACAAAGCTATTTTTGTATATAAAATGTATTACAAGCATATTAAATTAATTAAAATATACATTACTCACACTACTGCTTGAATTTTACACAACATATACACACATTAAATGAAAAAGATGTTTCAAACATCCTTCATCCTTCTTACGTTCCAATTACCTTTTAAATATTTTTAACATGACTGACGTTGCATGCCTTACAATATACTCTTTGAAATCAACTGGTCAAATTGTAGGTTAATTTTAGAATAATTTAATATATAAATTCATAACATACATTAATATTAATTGATAAATTATTTTTCTATATCTTTATCTTTATTCTATATTTTTGTTTATCTTTAGTAAATTTATGGAACTACTGAAATAATTATTATTCTCTTTGGTTTTATTGAATGTCAAAATTTTTAGGTGACAGACTGCTTTCACTTCATGTCACTTTGCTTCATGTTGCCATAAGAGTAAAGCAATATTTCCAAAGTCAATGTCAATATTTTAATGTTTAGTATTTATTTATGGTGTACTCAAATGATGATTCAATAAAAAATGAGCGAAAAATACTTTGTAAAATCAAAATAAGAAAATTTGTTTGGTCATGAAAGTAATCCATGACTTACAACTCCGCGGTTACAATGATGTAGTTCAACTTGATGTAGCAATTATATTTAGCACGGTTGATGATGAATTATGAACAAAAATGAATTCATTTTCAAAAGTTAATGGTAGTATTAAAAACATCTTTGTATTGGATTCATCATTTGATTCTATTGTGTATCCATTACTTTTCCAAATGATGATACTGGGCATATCACTATTCCTCATAATGTACAGACTATATTTAATTCAACATCACCCAGAAATACCACGCACCCATGGTGTCGTGTAAAATTAATTGAAAATTGTGTGATGAGTTGCGATAAATTTCTTTATTTTCGTAAAGTTATTTGTTTCAAATTTAAAATTAATTTCAATTTTCACTTAGACATCGATTTTTTTTAATGTTTATATAATTAAAAAAAAAGTGGCAAATAACTGAGTAGGCATGATGAAAGCCTTTACTTATAGAGATTATACCCTTTGATAAAAGAACCCTAATAAAGTGCAAACTTTAAAAATTCAATGAACTATGGTCGAATGTCGACCACTGGGCGCCCACTAGTATGTATAGATAGAAGGACTAAAAACTCAAGTTTAAAATAGGTTATAGAAATATCTCCAGTTGTTTTTGCATATTGCGCACATAAAGACATATAATCATTTTATTTATAGTGTAGCATAATTAACATTATCCTTCATTCATCATTGTCAATCTTTCCTAATTCCTCTCGTAAGAATCTCTTCTTTAAATGCGTAATGAACGTTGAGCAAACCAACGTGTGCTTGTTTTCCAGATACTTCTAAATTCAATAAAAGACGTTTAAGCAATGGACGTATATAGACATGGTCCAAGTTTACTGTTTGTTTTACGCGCAAATATTGAAGTACTGTTTACTATCCATCATTTTTAAAGTCTGTGTTTATCGAACAACTATATATGGTAGTTTCTTAATTGCTCGCAAAATATTAATGACTGTGTTTTCTCTTTGTTGACTCTCCGGCACTCTGACTGACCGAACGAAACGCAACAATGTAAGCACTGTTACTTCACGTCGGGGTTTCTGTGGGTCGGGTGGTAGTACCCCGGGCGAGCCGGCCGATTCATGCTGAAACCGGTAATAGCTTCAGCATGGCTGAAACACCTACAAAATTCATAGTCATTATTAATTGAAATAGCTATATACGATGTACTACAGAATACCATATAATGAAAATGCATTAAAAACAATAGTATTAAATTTTTGTTTAAGACATTTTTCCTAAAAGGGATGCCTTTTATAGCATAAACTCTTAAAAAAATAACTAAGTTAAAATTAAACAATAAAGAAATTTTCAATATTAAAACCTTCGTTATTTTGAAGTGAAAACTACTTTAGGCGCGTTGAGCGGTATTTTTGCCAGGAGATAAGTTAATCGTTTCAATAAATAAATTCTTAAATTTAAATATTGCTATTCAGACTATAATTCATATGAAAATTCAAAAGAGAACAGATTTATTTCATTGTTTTGAGTTCTCACTTCTGTCGGCAGTACTTTTTTTACCTGTCTTGTAATTTACTTACTAAAATAATAGTTGTGTAGATAAAGGTGAACACACAAAAAAAAAATACATAATTGTTCTACGTGAAGCGGCTTAGTCTGTTCCATTATTTACTTGTAAGTCTTTAATTACGGATTCTATTAAAATAAATCAAATTGAACGGCGTTATTCGGTATATTATATAGATTTAAAAATACGTTTTTCCTTTGTTATTTAAATAGGAAACCGAATATCGCAAATAGGTCAATATTAATATTAAAAGCTCAAATTTTTACAGGGTTGTTGTTTCCTTATTATTTTGATAATGATAAATGAAATTAAAAAATAGTCGTTTTCTTTAGTCTAATTTAATATCATCATCATATATATTAATACGTGAAGCCAAAACTTCGTATCCCTTTTTAAAAGAATTGCGTGAATGGATGAACGTGAAATTTGGCATAGTTAAAGTTTATATGGAAGAGAAGTGCAGAAAGCTATTTATTTTATATAAAATGCATTAGAAGTACATTAAATTAATTAAAATATGCATTACTCACACTACTGCTTCAATTTTACATATACAGACATGTAAATAAAAAAGACATTTTGACATCCGTCAATAACGGACTTCACAAAAGGTTGCGAAGGAGGTTGCTATGCTGGACTGTATGTATTTTTTAACCGAGTTCGAAAAAGGAGGAGGTTACTACGTTCGGTTGTATGTAATTTTTTTTTATATGTATGTTAATCGATATCTCCGCAAATTATGACCGATTTTAATGATTCTTTTTTTATTTGAATTAGTTATATTCAGCGGTGGTCCCATATAAATTTGAAGAAAATATTCAACCCCTAAGAGGGTGAAATATCGTTTATTTGATTTTCACCCACTTCGTCTCTACGTATTTTCGTGAAATTGGAACCGATTTATTATACCCAATACAAACCAAATATATTTATGAACACTAAAAATGGGGAAATAAATTTTTTTACAAAAAAAAATAAACTGCCTTCGATGTGGCCTTGGATGTGTTAATAAGGCACTAAAAAGCAAAAAATAACTTAATAATTAAGTTAACCGAATTAAATAAAAAATATTGATATTTGAACTACCTAATTATATATTTGAAGTCGATGCCATTGATGAAAGAACCCTAATAAAGTTCAAACTTTAAAAATTCAATGAACTATGGTCGAATGTCGACCACTGGGCGCCCACTAGTAATTTATATTACTCTTAGTTATAGGTTACAGGTAAATACACCTTTTTACATGTTATTCATACTTTTATAACACTACTAGCGAGCACGGCAGACGTTGTCCCGCCCTGATTATAAAAAAAATCCCGGGCAAATTATATACCAAAACGTTCCTCGTGAATCATTTTGTCCACTGGTGAAAACCGTATAAAAATCCGTTTAGTAGTTTTTGAGATTATCGCGAACAGACAGACAGACAGACGCGGTAGGGGACTTTGTTTTATACTATGTAATGATGATGATAGTGGACGCTACTTTGCACTTCCGCCTAGAATTGATTGAATATTACTACGTCTCCCTGCAACATAAAAATATTTTCCACTATAATATTAATGATGGATTTCCGCAAAGTAACGCCTTCTTCAATCAAACATACTTTTATACCCAAAAATATTTTCTTTCATATGTTTACAATTTGAAAACATTTCTTTGTGCATTTTTCAGTCATAACTGATCCAAAAGATTGTTACACAGCTGCAAATGCGTGTTTGCAGAAGCATTTTGCCTATGACTTTGCGAAAGCGTGGTTGGGTGATGGACTGATCACTGCGTCAGGTATATTTTTCAGAGTTATAATTACTTTTATACTTCTCATAGAATTCGGTTCGTATAAATAAAGTATTTGACTAAGATGACAAATGTAAAACCATATTTACTTCCCGTAATCTATACCAAGATTATAAAGAGGTAAAGTTTGTGAGTTTGTGACGTTGTTGTAGGGGGCAATCTCAAGAACTACTAAACCGATTTGAAAATTACTTTACTAATAGAAAGCCACGTTATTTGTAAGTGTCATAGGCTATATATCATCATGCTAAGACCAATAGGAGCGGAGCAACAATGAAGAATGTTTTAAAATCGGGGTTTTTTCCTTTTGAGAGCTTCCGCTGCGTCTTAGCCCAAAATAACTATTCCACGCGTACGAAGTCGCGGGTAGAAGCTATTAACTAATTATATTATCTATACTAATATTATAAAGAGGTAAAGTTTGTGAGTTTGTGACGTTGTAGTGGGTAATCTCAGTAACTACTAAACCGATTTTGAAACTTCTTTTACCAGTAGAAAGCCACGTTATTTGTGAGTGTCATAGGCTATATATCATCACGCTAAGACCAATAGGAGTTGAGCAACAATGAAGAATGTTTTAAAATCGGGGTATTTGTTTTCCTTTTGAGAGCTTCCGCTGAATCTTAGCCCAAAATAACTATTCGACGCGTACGAAGTCGCGGGCAGAAGCTATTAACTAATCATATTATCTATACTAATATTATAAAGAGGTAAAGTTTGTGAGGTTGTATGGGGTAATCTCAGGAAGTACTGGTCAGACTTGAAAAATGGTAGAGAGCTCATTTATCGAGGAAGGCTATAGGCTATATATCATCACGCTAAAATCAATAGGAGAGGAACACCAGTGACGAATGTTTTAAAAAAATCCCCTTTGAGAGCTTCTGCTGCGTGTTGGTTAGCCGACAGTAACTATTCCACGTGCAACAATGGTATATTATGTTTACTATAACAATTTGCGGTAAAAAGAAATATTCCATAAAACGCAACCACAAAATCAAAATCAAAAATATTTATTCGATTTCGGTCCTGTGAAGGCCCTTATGAATATCAAAACTACCAGTTTGGTACCGGTTGGAAAAGAACCCAGTCATTGAGAAGACCTGACAAGAAACTCGATCCGGTTTATCTTTTCATCATAAATAACATATTCTTACTAACATACATAGTTATAGACATAGATAGGTATATTCAATTTTGGCGAAAGCATAGAGAGGCCCATAATTTCCAGACGTCACCATCTTTCACGTATTGACCCAGCCTATATAGTAGTTTTTAGACATTAAAAACCGCTTAACATGGTGCTTGAACTCACCATCTGGTAAATTGGTAATGTGCTTTGTCGAAACCTTTTATGAACTGATAATATAAATAATTATACTACTTAATATATATAATACTTGCTGTTTACTAACGTACTTTTTTCTAAAAAATAATTGCTATTGCTTTATAAAAGTGTAAGGTATTCCGACCTAATTGAACTAATATCTACGTTATAAAGAAGAAGAAGCCCATAAAGAGTTTACACTTCTACTATTATAATGAATATTTTGCTTACTCTTAGGGTCCATATGGAAGCATCATCGAAAACTCTTAAGTCCAGCATTCAATTTACAAATTCTCTACGGTTTCCTTGATATTTTCAATAGTCAAGCACGGAAGTTGATTAATGAGATTTCACCTGAAATCGCTAATGGGCCTATGAATATCTCGTTATACCTGAGAAACATGTCTTTGGAAACTATTTGTTGTAAGTATTTATGTTAAAATATTTACTAATGCTAGCTAATTCCCGCTTTATTCTTCATTACATAGTATAAAACAAAGTCCCCAACCGCGTCTGTCTGTCTGTCTGTTCGCGATAAACTCAAATACCACTGAACGGATTTTCAAGCGGTTTTCACCTGTGGATAAAGTGATTCATGAGGAACGTTTTCGTGTATAATTTGTCAACGATTTTTTTTATAATTAGGGCGGGACAACGTCTGCCGGGCCCGCTAGTTAGGTATAAAAATATGGCAAGAGGTGAATCGAATCCAAAAAGTAAGTAGCCTAGCATTATCTATGAAAAGACGCACATCGAGTGGCCATAGTCCTATGCAGATACATTTAGTAGTTTTGACGTGAGTTAACGTCAAAGGAACTGTATTTTCATTATACACACAAAAGATAGGTTAGCTATAAATCTTATTGAGTTTGTAGATTTAAACTGACTAGTAATTGGATCTCAAAAAATCGTTTAACAATTCTTTGGCCTATTTAATTATGAAGAATATAGGGCAATGAGATTATAAATAACATTACAAAACAACTCTTAGGAGCACAGTTATTACAATACAAAACGTAGGTGAGGAAATACGCTAAGCGAGATTGAAGTATATTGAACACGGCGCGTTATATCGGTAGACGAAAACTGCAAGAATTTAACACAAATGAAACCGCGGCACATAGTTACGAGTTTTAACACGCTGACTGCCACGGGACTTTTCACGAAACTGGCCTGGGGAGCCATTTTGTTTTAATGATAGTATTTTACTAAAATGCTAATTATAGTAAATAGTAATAATCAAGAGATTAACAAAAAGGTTGTTTTTGAAAGAAAAATATGGTACGAATTATATCGCAGTTATATTTGAAACTGCAACATGGAAGTTCATGTACGTCAAACCTAATCTTTTTCCTGTAGCTCGTACAACTCGTAGCTATACAAATATGCTAATTAAAAAAGTACCAGATAACTGGTAGACGGCCTCCAGAAACTTTGAGATATTTTGTTGTTCGCAGTCAACCTGTTAATATATTTAAATCTATTGTATATTTAATTTTCTATTTATTGCCTAAAATTATTTAAAGATGTTTGAATTTGGGAAATAATAATTGCACAAGCAGTTACGAACTAAACTACTTATTAATTTTCATGTTATTTATACTAATAAAGAAAACCGAAGCGTCTGTTTGTAATCTCAATATAAGAATTTTTAATAAAAAAAAATATTTCTGTCTCCCTGTTCGGCTGCGTGTTCGCAAGCATGTCCGAAACGGTTGAACTAATATTGACAAAACTTTCACTGGGAGATAGCCGCTGTTATAAGAAGTAACTTTTAATTTAGAAAAAGAACGATATAATTCCCCACAAATATAATAAACTTAAGAACCAGGTATCTAATATCGCGCGCGCCCAACGCGTACGCTTACACAGAACAAAGTTTTTTTGTTAAGTTCCACGCGTTCGCAATCCGGAGTAATAGTAGTAATATATCCATTTAATCATATACCGTGTTCTTACAAAAAAGTTAAATACGGATAATGGATATTGGTTAAGTTTTATGTCATCAGAGCAAGCCTTTTTCTTTTTAACCATATTCGTGTAAATGTCACTTAACACCAAATACGTTTGTAGCTAAAATATACTATAAATTAATTACATAATAAGATTTTTGTTATTTATTTGATACATGTTTTTTTATATAATACAGCATGAATGGTTAAATAGTTGCAACACTCTCACAGATTACTCATTACTTGCTTCTCGTTTTAAAGGAATTAAAATAATAGGTGCTTAATAGTGGACCTAATTATCTCAAGAAACGCAAAACCGATATACACTCAACATCAGGTGATTTACGCAAAAACGAACCTGGTGTAATAAATGAATCACGCCCTGTCGCGTACTCCGGGCCGCGTCCCGCACCCCGTTTCCCTTTGTTCGACCGTGCGGAGTTCCCACGATAAGCAGTTACGTAATGCTTAACTTTGAAAAGCGCCCCTTGAATTTTGTTAATTGAGCCTAGATGTGATTTTTTCACGTTTATAAGTTTCGTTCCCATACTTTATAAAAGTTTCAGAAAAAACTTTAATTAAGGTTTTTTTTGTTGTTTATTAGTGTTTGTTTTGATATTATCAATTTATATGTTAAATGTGACAAGGAACTACCACACGATTGAGAGTGTTACCCTTTAAACATTCACCTGGTATATATTATAACTGTAATTTCAGTAACAGCCTTCGGTATGAGCAACGAAGAAGATATAAATTTTAACAAAACCTACATGGAAGCTGTAGACAATATATTGGACGTCATAACACAAAGATTCCAGAAATTCTGGCTACAGAGTGATTTTATATATAAATTATTTGGATTGAAGAGGAGAGAAGACGAACTCATTAAAATATTAAATGATATGAGCAATCGGGTGAGTAATAGATTCATTTATGATGTATTTTTTATATACTCTATGTTAAATCACGATGTAATCCAAGATAGTAAACATGTTAAATTTGAAGGGACTGGCTTTCAAGTAGAGTTACCGGAACATACCTATATGGATTTTTGGCAACAGATTTTCAAATGGAGGGTTGTACCTAGCCAGGCGGATTTAGAAAAAGCCCTACCGCCATTTTGAAACAGCTTTAGATAAATATAAAGAATTTATTATACTCAGTTATATAGCATGGAAGTTGTTAACTTAGTAATAACGTGTTCGGAAACCACGAAAACGATTTAAGTTCGAATTTCTTTAATAAGTCGGACCTCCCTATATAAAGTTGTGTCTAAAATCGGTTGTAACCGAATCAGAGATTAGAGAAGAATTATAAAGTAGTAATAATGTGTTGTTAAGGCAGTAGGTTAATAAAATGACATTTGTGTCAGAAGATACTTCTTTGTACACATTAAGATAAAAATCAAATAAATTTCTCATACAATTACACTACAGTCATATTTACACCTTTTTTTTTCACCTAACAACACTGTAGTCTTTTTTTTACACTCATCAAAAAAGTCTAAGCAACATGTACTAATTTAAATTTTAGGATGGTTCTTCACATTATAACGTTTTTTTTTTTTAAATAATATCTTTAGGGTTCTATGATGTAAAAATAACAGCTGTTGTCTTTATAAGTTCTTTTAATAACAGAAATGAACAATATTAGAATATACTGTAGAAACTAAGATACATAAGAAACTAAACTTTTTTCTTACAAAATGAAATTTCTAAAGAAAATGTATTTATTGTGAAAGAATAGAACAATTTAATACAAAGTATGGGCTCCTCTGCTATTCAGAACTTCTCGGCAACGATTATTCATTGAATTAATGAGACTGTTTATGTCATCTTGCGGTATTCGCTCCCAATGGAATTGTAGCAAATCCTTCAGCTGTTGGGTTGTTGTCGCTCCGTCCAAGTCCTTCAAAACACGTCTCTGGAGCATGTCCCATGCGTGCTCGATGGGGTTGAGATATGGCGATTGTGCAGGCCAGGGCAATACCCGGATGTTCTCCGTTGCAAAGTATTCACTGGTTCGCCGAGCTGTATGTGAACGCGCATTGTCATGCATTAACCTAAAATCGGAGCCAAAGGTTTGTGCAAATGGGTAAACATAAGGTCTGAGAATATCCTCAATGTAATTTTCAGCATTCATGTTTCCATTTACAAAAACGAGCTCAGTTCGCCTGTTCTTCGTAATACCCGCCCATAACATAACTGTTGAGCCGCCTATGGATGAACTTCCTGAACGCACCTAAGCCTTTCAGTATTTCCGGACCGACGATACACTCGCACCCTTCTTATATCAGGCTTAAACCCGAATCGCGACTCATCGGAAAACATAATTTTATCCCATTGTTCCTGGGTCCATGTTATGCGTTCTCTACACCATTCATATCGACGAGCGCGATTCCCATGACGTATCGGTGGGCACCTGATTGGGCGTCGAGCTCGTAGGCCGTACTCATGCAGTCGATTTCGCACAGTTTGAGGACTTACATCAACACCACTTGAAATTTGTAGCCTCAAACTTATCTCTCGAGCGGTTAACATCGGCTGGCGTCTTGCAGTCAGTTGTATGTACCGGTCTTGCCGAGTGGTTGTACTCCTTTTACGGCCTGGATGCTGTTCAGCGGGTTCTCCTGTATTATTGTAGCGCTGCCAAAGACGACAAATAACACTTCTATGAATGCCAAAATGTCGAGATACCTGAGATTGATTACTTCCCGCTTGCAACATCCCTACAGCTCTTTGCATTTCATCTGTCATCAAATGACGTCGCTTCATGACGTAAAGAATATCTAACAATTCAATTTTTTCGCTAACTTTATTTAAGTGGTTGGTAAAATTATAAAATCAAGACTAAACGTAGCAATTAAAACGCACTTAAATTCAAACAAATTCGCAGTCATTTGAATTTTATGAAAAAACAAAACATAATCAAATTTTTTTTTTTACAACCAGCCAGTATGTCATCAATAACAAAAAAGTTTACTTACCTACGCACTTTGTTTGAGTAAATACTTAGAAATTAAATAATATAAATGGTAAAATTTGCAATATCACGCATGTTGCTTAGACTTTTTTGATGTGTGTATATCGTTGCCAGCCTGTGTTTGGGGGAGTGGAGGTGGGTATCCGGCGCTCTCACTGAGCAAATGAAACGCAACAATGCAAGCACTGTTACTTCACGTCTGTGTTTCGGTGAGAGGGTGGTACTGCATTGGGCGAGCCGATACATTCATGCTGAAACCAGTAATAGCTTCAGCGTGGTTCTACCACCTCTCTTGATGATCGTTTCTTTGTTTATCTTCGTATTCGTTTCGATGTCTATCAGAGAACTCTGCTCGGATGTACCACAACGCGCTTTATATACGTTTAATTAGAGGAGGATGGAAGACTCTGGAAGCCTGAACTCATTACACGAACGATTCGATAATTTCGTCTTGCGTTCCGACAGTCGATGACTCACTCTTTGTTTATTTGTATCGAGTTCGCAAACAGGAAGTAACAGTAATCTTTGAGTTGAATATTTTTCGAATATATTTGTATAAGGATACTATTTTATATTCCAGGTTATTCTAAAAAAGAAAAAACTAATGCAACGTAGTAATAAAAATACAGAAGACGAAACGACAATAAAAATAGCAGGTACAGTAATATGAAACATTATTGTGGTATGAATAACATATATTAATTGCGAAACTGGGTATTGATATAACTAAAATCGTCAGCAACAAACCCGTTTGAAGTTAGCACATAAGTTTTTTTTTTATGGTATAGTTTTATAGTTTATTGACTGATACCCATGACTTTGTTTGCATTGTTTATTATTTTATGTACAGAGGAAATAACATTAAAGAAACTTCAAAGCAAAAAGGTAATTCGCTTACAAAATTACTTTAAAAACAATGTTATCTGTTTACTTCTCTCCTAGGCATTTACAACACAATGCATGCCCCATTTCTCCACAGTTAAAAAAAACACACATCGCTGTTGTGCTTATAAAATTGTAGTTTCTTGAAATATTAATCATT
Source organism: Antheraea yamamai (assembly GCA_036509395.1). Taxonomy (NCBI): domain Eukaryota; kingdom Metazoa; phylum Arthropoda; class Insecta; order Lepidoptera; family Saturniidae; genus Antheraea; species Antheraea yamamai. Next base: position 9,284,569 of record AP028449.1, on the reverse strand, counting down.
TTATGTTAATTATATCGTTTTGAGGGCTAATTATCTAAATCTAAAATCTATCGACTAGTTTTACCACTAGCGTTATGCACGGACAACGACAGACCTCTCATATTTTTATATACGTTATTTTTACATAGCTGTTGTTTTGAGGATTGATAGCTTTTTCTAGTACATAGGAGTTAGTTAGTTCTGTGGTTTTAGTTTTAATTGGACGGGCTGTCAATGGCACGGTTCATGACATCCAGGCGTTTTTGTCACATCTTTTTTGGGGGCAAACTAATTTTCGAAAATTATTAATCGATAATTTTCCTAGAGAGACAAACCATTATACGACGCGGTAACCGTTCAAGAAAAAAATTTTTTTTTCTCGAACTGACTACGCTATTGACCTGGCAAGGCCTTAACAGCTCCACCGGACTACAACAAGAAAGATAGACTTGATTTTGTATTTGGATAACTTTGACCTATTAAAAAAACCAAAAACTTTTGTAAAGGTTACCAAGATTGGTCTTCTTTCCTTTTTTTTCAAACTAATGAATTTTCTTCAATTCTTATGGCAATTTTTCAATATTTTCGAAATTCCTTTTAAGAGCACTGCTTGCCCCAGCCCCGATTACATACATATATATCTTTTTTAATGTTTCAGCTACTTAAATATTTTTTATATTCGATTTTTCATATAAACAAGAAAAAATCACTCGAATCACTTCCAGCCTCCCAGCAGTTCTCAATATTGTTTAAAATTTTATTTTGTGAAGTTAAAACTTCTTCAGGCACGTTGAGCGGTATGTTTGGGAGGAGATAAATTTATAACTTCACGTCATGACATGCTACGTAAGCATGATCGGCCGTATTGCGCTTGCGCGTCTTGCGGCAGACTAGCGACGCGTAGTATAGGTGCCTGTGTACATGCAATATAATTATTTTGCAGCCCATAATACTTTTGATTTATTAATATCATTACATAGTATAAAACAAAGTTCTCCACCGCATCTGTCTGTCTGTCTGTCTGTTCGCGATAAACTCAAAAACTACTGAACGGATTTTTATGCGGTTTTCACCAATGGATACAGTGATTCATGAGGAACGTTTTAGTATAATTTGTAAAGGTTTTTTTATAGTCAGGGCAGGACAGCGTTTGCCGGGCCCGCTGGTACTTTATAAAAATATATATAACTAGCGGGCCCGGCAGACGTTGTTCCGCCCTGATTATAAAAAAATCTTTGACAAATTATATACTAAAATGTTCCCCATGAATCGCTTTATCCACTGGTGAAAACCGCATGGAGATCCGTTCAGTAGTTTTTGAGTTTATCGCGAACAGACAGACAGACAGACGCGGTAGCGGACTTTGTTTTATACTATGTAATGATTATTGTTCCGAGTGCCAATAGATATGAAAGCCACACCAATGTTAATAATTTCAATAAACACATTTATTTCATTGTTTTGAATTTTGACTTAGATGTCGGTAGTCCCTACGACTGCTTTGACTTTTTTTTTTAATATTCATTACTTATTTTACAAATATTTGTTCTCATGTTTATTATTCTGAATTACAAAATATTTCATCTGTATTTCAACTATCTTTTCGTGTTCAAGTCAATAATATAATCTATGAACGATGGTGATGTCTGGAATTAACTCATCTCTGTGCATCCATTAAAAACCTGGGTGTGTGTGTGACATTTACCTAATATACTCTAAATATCATATATATTAGTTAAAAAGATAAACCAGATCGAGTTTCTTGCCGGTTCTTCTCGATGACTGGGTTGTTTTCCGAACTGGTGGTAGTTTTGACGTTCATAAGTGCCTTCTTAGGGCTTAAATTGAATAAAGTGTTTTTGATTTTGATTTCGAATACATTATACGTAACAATACCGTTTTAGTGGATGCACAGAGAGGAGTCAATTCCAGATATCACCATCGTTCACATATTGATCCACTTTATAATATACTCTCGATAATAATACCTGCTTGACATGGCGCTTAAATTTATAGTCCGGCAAATCTGTAATGTGTTTTGGAACTTTATTGTAAAAGCTAACACTATTACCTAAGAAACTATTACTGGTTTTGCTAAGTCTGAAACGTGGGACGACCAGTTTGTTACAGTTTCTAGTATTTTGATCATGCCGGTCCTTTACAAAATGCAGATTTTCAAAGTTTTTACGGACATACATTAAATTATCAAGAGTGTATTGGGAGGGAAGAGTTAGGATACCGAATTCCTGGAACTTCGTTGTTAATGATTCGCGGGGTACCATATCATATATTGCTCGAACTGCCCGTTTTTGTAATAAAAATACGGTCTCTACCTCAGCAGCCGTCCCCCACATCAGAATACCATAAGACATTAGGCTATGTTTTTTTTTTCAAAAACCAGATTTTTTTATATTTCTGCCAACGAAAATCTAGAAATCCCTTTGCCATGTTAAAGATAAATATCAAACATCCATTATATATATATAACAGTTTAAATCAGAACAATAAAACAGTTCGACTTTAATGAGATTAAACTGACTATAATAAATACTAATAATTTAATTACAGGTATAAAGTTTAAGCCGCTATTAGATCTTCTTCTAGAATTATCGGAAGAAGAAAGATTAACTGATAAGGAGATAAGAGAAGAAGTAGACACTGCAATTGTAGCCGGATTTGACACGACATCATGGGTTTTAACATACACTTTGATAGCCTTGGGAAGTTATACTGAAATACAAGACCGTGTTTATAATGAGTAAGTCTGAAGTTAGTAATCGACAATACTTTTGGTATTTTATTTCATACTTGGATTAATTAGGAAAGGTATATTAAAAAAGAATGCAGTTACTAATTAGGCGACTGAATTGTTTACCTCTGTTAAATTTTATCATTGTTATTTATGCCCCTGGGAAGTCGTAATACCATAGATAATAAACTCTGTAGGTGGCAGAGTCACGCTGAAGCTATTACTGGTTTCAGCATGAATGGGTCCACCCGACCCACAGAAAGACCGACGTTAAAAACAGTGCTTGCGTTGTTACGTTTCGTTCGGTCAGTGAGAGCGCCGAATCACTTCAGGGGGGTGGCTTTGTGAGCAGTTCGACCGCTGTCTTGCGGCCGGGCAGTTCCTGAAGCCCTGGAAGACGGGGCGGCTCTGCTTTATTCCTAAGGCGGGCCACCCTCCGGACTGTGCGTCTCCGCACCGTCCTATCGTTTTGCTGGACGATACCGGGAAGGATGGCGGTATCTCTGGACATGTCTGCCTGTTGGGGCCGGGGAACCCGTCTCCTTATTGCACAAATTGCACAGGTTTGGCTGACGAGAGGAGGCGACTGGTTGTGTACCCAGCTTGCCTCTCTATAGGAGGACGCAGGGGCGGTTCTCAAAAAGATAGCATGTTCGATTCCTGGCCCCCTACCATGCGGCGGACGGTACACCGTGGTGTTTTATTCCGTAAGAGTCGGACATAACCCACTCTATACCCCGAGACGGTGGTGTAGCCATAAGGGATTTTCCCACGTTAATAAAGAAAAATGCGAGAGCGCCGGATACCCACCTCCCCTCCACCACTCCCCCCTCCCCTAGACACAGGCTGGCACGCACTTGCAACTCCCCTGGTGTTGCAAATTTCTACGGACGATGATGATAATTTAACAACAGGTGCCCCACCTGTTCGTTTGCCTCCTATGATTTAAAAAAAACACAATGCATAATACAAAACACCTGATGTTAAATACACTATTTTCCAAAATAGTAAAAAATATCCTAAACCTTTTATGTAGTTAAAATGTAAAAACATAATAAAACTAGTGCATACATATTGCTAGAGGTATAAAAATGGAAATAACGTAACATTTATTCAGTAAAAAGTACACTTCACGAGGAATAGGTTAAATCTACATTATCACGAGCGAAGTTGCGAGCAAAAGTTAGGTATGAATGAGAAATAAAAAACGCTCTATCACAGAATAAGAGCTCGTCAAAAACTCCTATGATAATTCATGTTCCCACGTTGATATATAAAAACCCAAGAATTAGGAATTGTGTTGTAGTCCGGTGAAACTGTTAAGATCTTGCCAGGTCAATAGCGTAGTCAGTTCAAGAAAAAAAAAATGGGAATTGTGCGCTCATTTCAACTGTCACTCGCGTCTCTGGACTTTTTGTACACTGCTTTGCAAAAACAACTTTAAATTATTCGTATAAGGTCGAATTTGCAAAAACATAAGTTTATAGTATAACTATAATTACTTAGTTTATAGGTAAAGTTTTTGGGGACGATTTTGAGCGTTACTTTTATTCGTGACTGTGCATCTTGGATTTTTATAAATCAACGTGTTCCCAGTACAATTTCGATAAATATACATTTCATTGTTTAGTCTTTTGTGACATAAATTAAAGATATGAATCCATAACGTAGAAGACATGACCAATGTAAAGAGGCCAATTAAGCTACGCAATGAAAATAGGTGTGTTGAATATTATTTTATATATAAAGAAAATAAACTTGCAGGATACAGAGTGTGTTTGGAGATTCCGGTAGAGATGTAACTAGGGAGGACTTAGCTCAACTGGTGTACACAGAGGCAGTTATAAAGGAAACCTTGAGACTTTACCCAACGGGTCCCGTCGGTCTCAGATACGTTGATAAAGATGTGAAACTTAGTAAGTTAGGCTTATGACATACTACTTTACTGTAATTATAATGTAACAAGCCGACCCGTGACCACTTCGTTGGGCGGTAATAGGAATTATCAAGCTACAACTTTTCTCTAGAACTCAATCATATATATCTCATAATTAAGGCAGCGTTCGTAAGAAACGTTTTCGTTCGACCATTTTTCTCCGACTCCCCAGATATTACCCCCTACAACCTCACAAACTTTACCTCTTTATAATATTAGTATAGATTATAGATAATATAATTAGTTAATAACTTCTGCCCGCGACTTCGCACGCGTGGTGTAGTTATTTTGAGCAAGGCGCAGCGGAAGCTCTCAAAAGGAAAAAATACTCCGATTTTAAAACATTTTTTATTGTTGCTCCGCTCCTATTGATCTTAGCGTGATGATATGTAGCCTATAACACTCATAAATAACGTGGCTTTATATTGGTAAAAGAATTTTCAAAATCAGTTTAGTAGTTCCTGAGATTAGCCCCTACAACGTCACAAACTCACAAACTTTACCTCTTTATAATATTAGTATATAGATTATAGCCCCTGCCCGCGACTTCGTCCGCGTAGTAATAGTTACTACTCTGGGCTAACGCTGACACATAGCAGAAGCTCCCTAAAAAAAACATCTCGATTTTGAAACATTTTTCATCTGTGCTCCGCTCCTATTGGCCTTAGCGTGATGATATATAGCTTATAACCATTCTCGACGAATGAGCTATATAACACTGAAAGAATTATTCAAATCGGACCAGTAGTTCCTGAGATTACCCCTTACAACGCCACAACATCACAAACTCACAAACCCACAACGTCACAAACTTTACCTCTTTATAATATTAGCATAGAAGTATAGATAATAAGTATTGTAAGAGATAAAACTGAATTCACTAATAATGCTTATGTTTGTCATAAAGAAATGACGCTATAGTACAAATAGTTCGCTGTCATGTAATAGAATACATATATACAAACATATATACATACATAGACTACCTAAATTAAAACCCTTCCTTTTGTCTTCGCCGTAATCTATACTAATACTAGCGGACCGGGCGGACGTTGTCCTGCCTTGAAAACAAAAAAAATCCTAAAAGTCGATCGCAGCGCCACCTGCCGGGTCCAATTGTGAATCTAAACCATTCTCGAATCTCCACGAACACACACAAAAAATTTCATCAAAATCGGTCCAGTCGTTTAGGAGGAGTTCAGTCACATACACACGCACACAAGAAATATATATATTAAGATTATAAAGAGGTAAAGTTTGTGACGTTGTGAGTTTGTGACGTTGTAGCGTTGTAAGGGGTAATCTCAGGAACTACTGGTCCGATTTGAATAATTTCAGTGTTATATGGCTCATTCATCGAGAATGGTTATAGGCTATATATCATCACGCTAAGGCCAATAGGAGCGGAGCACAGATGAAAAATGTTTCAAAATCGAGATGTTTTTTTTTTTGGGAGCTTCTGCTGTGTGTCAGCGTTAGCCCAGAGTAGTAACTATTACTACGCGGACGAAGTCGCGGGCAGGGGCTATAATCTATATACTAATATTATAAAGAGGTAAAGTTTGTGAGTTTGTGACGTTGTAGGGAGTAATCTCAGGAACTACTAAACTGATTTTGAAAATTCTTTTACCAATAGAAAGCCACGTTATTTGTGAATGTTATAGGCTATGTATCATCACGCTAAGGGCAATAGGAGTGGAGCAACAATGAAAAATGTTTTAAAATCAGGGTATTTTTTCCTTTTGAGAGCTTCTGCTGCGTCTTAGCCCAAAATAACTATTCCACGCGTGCGAAGTTGCAGGCAGAAGCTATTAACTAATTATATTATCTATAATCTATACTAATATTATAAAGAGGTGAAGTTTGTGAGGTTGTAGGGGGTAATATCTGGGGAGTCGGAGAAAAATGGTCGATCGAAAACGTTTCTTACGAACGCTGCCTTAATTATGAGATATATATGATTGAGTTCTAGAGAAAAGTTGTAGCTTGATAATGCCTATTACCGCTCAACGAAGTGGGCACGGGTCGGCTAGTCGGGTATAAAGTATGTCGGTGAGCGACACAGAAGACAGTAGGTCTTCAAATATATTGACAGAATTGATATAGATCAGTTGTTCAATTGCTATTTCATTTCGTTACATGATAGTAAAGTAAAGGGAAGATTTTCTCAGTTTCTTGATTATTCAATGATTCTGGCCGTTTTCGGTCATAGCAACCGCTTCAACTACGACGCTCGTGTGCTTTCACATGACATATGGCCGATTTTCTTTCCTAAGGTGCGTGCAAATTGTACACAAGTGAGAACACCATTCTCGTGGGTATAATTGATAACCGCTGGTGGTCGGGCTTTCAACCCATCACGTCTAATATCGAGTGCAAAACGTCGATATTTTTGTTCGACTATAGTTGCCACATGAGCTCTTCATTCTGGACGCTAAGCTGCTACTTTCACCCACTGCGAAGGCTCTATATTACATTTTGTAGTAGTAGTAGTTTGTTAATTCATAATAATTTATCATACAAAATTAAAATACCACTATTTGTTTTTAATACCACCTATGATTATCAATAGAGAACTACACAATGCAAGCTGGCAGCAACTGCGTATTGTCAGTGTACGGACTCCATCGTCATCCAGTGTGGGGTCCAGATGCGGAGGTGTTTAAGCCTGAGAGATGGCTCGACCCAACCAAGTTGCCAGACCCGAACACATTCGGCGCATTCAGCATCGGGAAACGTACATGTATAGGTAACATTAAATGCTAAAATTCAATCCTTATTACTCGCTAGCTATGTCCGCGACTTCGCTCGCGTGTAACTTAACACAAAAACAGTATTTCGTTTACCATGTCTTAGATTTTTTTTTTTTTTCGAACTGACTATGCTATTGACCTGGCAAGGTCTTTACAGCTTCACCGGACTACTAAGGCGAGCGCTTAAGGCACTCAGCCGATTTGGTTTTTAGGTAACATACACAAGGGTGCACGGCACACCTCGGCTTGGGCTGTTACCTGAGAAATTCGCGTCTGACCTAGCTAAACTATTCTAGCTATTCATCGAATCGAAATTGCATGATTCACAAATGCGTACGTGTATATCAGAATGAAACGAGCTAAACTATTCGATTCAGCTCGAAAAAGGGAAAAAAACAAACCCGTCAACCATGTGTATATATGTGCACGTGTGTTGAGAGTTGATCTCATGTGTGAGTGCAAGTGATGTAGGTGAGTCACTGTATCGCGAAAGTGCTATCTCGGGGGCTCCATCCGGGGACGACCTCGGCCTGAGATATCACTGAGAACCACGATGTGTGCGGGAACTAACGAGGAATCCTTCTCTCACGGCGGCGTCAGAGAAGGTTACGCGTGCGTGGGCGCAAACACGCATATTAAAAGATCGAATTTAAAATTAACTGAACGGCGTCGGCGCCGGAATCTAAAAATAGAAATAGCAAAAATTATTATTATTACTCGATCGTTTTAGGGGAAGTGAGACGTAAATACACGGATTTACTCTGACTTATATGATTTATTTATTTATTAACGGCGGCGCGCACGAGCCGTTGCAGGGTAGCCGAGATGGCTGGGAACCTATGTATCGCTGTTATGGGACCTAGAGTCGGATTTCGGACCGTCTCTTCGTATGCCGAGATCTCCGAGATCTCGTGAAAGATGAGTAATTGACCTACGTAGTCAATACTCGATAGGGAAAAGGAGCATGCGGGGTCGGCCTGTGAAGGCTTAGCCGCCTGGGATTTAGGAATCGGCTGTGACGCGGGCTTAGGAGCCCACGGGGCCTGAGGGGCCCGGTAGGGGCGGGGGGGCGCGCTAGTCGCGGGTACGGACGCTGCCGGTGCACGAGAAGTGCTCGGCAGGCTCGGGAAGGCCTCTCGGGACAAGAGAGGCGGAGGTCGGGGGCGGGCGGGGGCGGCGGCCGCCCTATACGGCGACGCCGCCCGCCTGGGATAACGAGGGAGTTTTGTGCGCGGGGCGCGGGGACATCTGCGATAATTCGCGGTATGACCCACGCCTCGACACAGAACGCAGATCGGAGGGTCGGAGGAGTCTTTCTGGCGAGGACACTCCTTAGTGGAGTGGTCGCCGAGGCACTTAACGCACCTGGGTTTCAGGCTGCAGTTTCGTGCGGAGTGTCCGTACACCTGGCAGTTGTGACACTGCGAGGGTACAGACGTTTTGCGCGGCGGCTCGACGATAACGCCGGAGAGGCCGCAGAGGGTCGTGAGGTTGAAGATCGCTTTCCCTTCATGGGTGCGATCGAGGACTACTAGAACCATATCATATGGTAACCTGGTGCGCGGAGAGCGCATGCGATGCACCTCTAGAACAGGAAACTTCTGTTCTTCGAGGTCATCGGAAATGTCGCAAGTCGGGAGTTCAGAGGGGACTCTGCGGATAACAACTCGCAGTTTACGTTCCTCCTCGAGGGAGTACGTGAAGTAACCCCACTGGTTGTCCCGAAGGAAACGAGTGAGGTCGCGATAGGCGGTGGTAGTCGGTACCTTCACCTGAATACCTGTAGCGGTATTGGTGGCGGAGGTGTAGGGAATGCTTGCTGTTTCCAGCAAACTTGAAATTTCAACCCAGGACGCTTTGTCCTGGATCGTGACGGGCGGGGCTTCTTGCCCGAGGCTGCGGAACCCGCAGCGTCCGGTGAAGCCGGACTGTCGGGGAGGGGGGCCTTAGGGGCCTTTTTCGGCGCACTAGCGCCACCTGTCGGGGGACGTTTCTTACTCGAAGGCAGATGGCCTTCGCTATCGCATGAGGTGGGGGGGTGCTCCCGCTTATGGCGGCGCATAACCGGGATGAACTCATCCTGCTCCATACGGGAGCCTTCCTCATCTGAGGCGGGGATGGCTGCTTCGCGAGCAGCGGGCAGACTCTCCTGCGGGAGCAGGGAGAAGGAGTTCTTCATAGTGAAGACGGGTTGGACAGCCGGGACTCTCGGCGGGACCGCCTTTGGCGTGGATGCGGGCCTCGCGACAAAACCGGTCATACTCTGCGAGCAGATCCGGGCACATGTCCGAGACGAACCCGCGGAAAGCCTTGAGCTCGCGCTCAGGGGGAACAGACTCGGCCATACCGGGGCCTGAGGAGGGGAGCGGGGCGGGGGAAGACATACTAAACCTCTCTGCCAGAGGGGCAGGGGGGCGCGCCTTAATAAATTTAACGGACTATCCCGAGTTCGGATCAAAGGGAGCTGTGGGCGATGTGCAATGCCTCACAGGGGACCTACAGTGCCTAGGGGGAAGCCCTAACACTTCTTTCTTCGCTTCTACGCGACGCGACGACACGCAGCGCGAACCACGGAGGACGACGACACGTAGAGCACGATGAGCACGGCGAACGCACTGAAAAGTGCGGTTTACACGTACTGATAAGTACGGTTTCCCGCGTTCTGAAAAGAACGTTACGATTGACCCAGAAACGAGTAACCGCGAAAACCCGAGATTCTCGAAACGAGACGAACACGTAAAAATAACACTATTCGCGTACTGGTACGGATGACGTCACTATCCCGAGTATAACGACGAATCGAGAATCACTTAAGCGCACGCGTCCGGTCAGCACGACAGCCCGATCGGAACTCCACCCACCATGTCTTAGACATTATCTATAGTGTCATGGTTATGATTTGATCGATCAATCCACCAAGAAAAATCGAATAAAACGTTAATCGATATAGAAATGCAACGATGAATGTAGTTACGACGTAAATGTGACTAGCCCAACTTTCTGGGCGAGGACGCCTCGTATCTAGTCGTCAGTCGCCTTTTAAGGCATTCAGCTAAAGCTGACAACCAATAATAATCAAGATACATGATCAGCCGATAAATCCAACCAATGGCGTCTGGCACCGGGGTAAATAGTGTCGAGATGCATGAACAACCGATAACTTCAACCAATGGCGTTTGAGATCCATAATCCTTCCCCGATTTAGTCAATAGCACGGACGCAGGTCAATAGTAGATCCCGCGATATGTCCATGTTTTTGTAAGATATTGAATTACATTTACTTACCTACTCTTCTCTCGTACTTAACTCAAGCCGTCATTCAAATTACAATAACTTTTGATAGAGTAGATCGATTATACAGAGACGAAGACCTAAATGTTACTAAAGGATATGGCTTTATGATTTTCTTGGTGAGGTTTTATCGTGAACGCAGTACTTTAACAGTGATGCGTGTCCGAACAAAAAGACAGACAAACATTTAAAAAAATGATTGAAATGTACTATATTAATTATTCCTAGACACCTACAACAATTTTTTTTACAAAAATGTAAAAAGTACGGACACGTTAGATTTCCATTCTTATTATATGTATATAGAAGTAGGGATGATCGATTATTAGAAAAATATCGATATAGACATCGATGTTAACATCGGTTTAAAAATATCGATGTTCAATAAAGATCGATAGCAAAAAATCAATGTCTCAAAACATCGTTGTTTTTGCTGTCTGTAAAAAAACTAACTTTATCAGGTGTTTTCCATATTGTCCGTTCCGTTGCTGGTACAGGAGTTGGCCAGCATTGAAAAAAAAGGTAATGCAAATAAATAACTATTGTAAAATAGTTAAATTAATTATCTAGTCTCTAGCTAGTACATGCAACGTTAGATGACCCTAAAGCATATATTGACATTTCGATATTTTATTCTCATAATATCGATGTTATCGAAATCAAAACATCGATGTGTCGATGTTATCGACATCAAAACATCGATGGTTTTTAGCTAAACATCGATGTTTCTTCAACATCGATGAATATCGATCATCCCTATATAGAAGATTAGGTTGAATACGAAACTGGGACGTTTGGAAGCGATTATGGCTTCACTGATAGCGTGTTCGGACACCGCGTCGATCGATGTGGGTTCGAATCCTTGCAGCTGAATCGGAACTTTCGATGAATGAAGTAGTCCGGTGAAGCTGTTAAGACCTTGCTAGGTTAATAGCGTAGTCAGTTCGAGAAAAAAAAGAAATTTCGATGAATGAAAGCTATAGTTTGAATAGCAAGTTGGTGATGCTTTTTCTACGTCAACCGCCCGCTAGCTACCATCCTCTAGTTGAAAATCAGTTCTATCTATCAAAAGTCAACCTCCTCTAGGTTTGGCGTATTCACTATCTTAGACCACATTGTTATTCAATATCAGCTGAGATTCTGGTCAAAGGCTAAAACATTTGAATACTATACTAGCCGATTCCCGCAACTTCGTCTGCGTCGTTTATTATCTCGATTGTTTTGTTGTCTCAAAAGGTTTAGGCAGCGTTTTCGATGATAGCTCCCAGGCGGTTTGACTTATCGTTACTTCCAACAATTATTGTTATATTTCAATCAGTTAACAATCAATATTAACAAATTATGTACCTAAACATTTCTTGTGAATCACTCTAAAACCCCATGCAAATCCGCTCAGTAGTTTTTGAGTTTATCGCGAACAGACACATAGATAGGTAGACGCTGCGGAGTACTTTCTTTTATAGTATAAAATGGTATAAAAAAATAAATATTCAATGGTTTTTTTGTACACTTTGCTACGTAAATGAGCAAGATTTATTTTGCAGGTAAAACATACGCTATGATGTCAATGAAGACAACTTTGGCTCATCTTCTTCGACACTACCGAGTCACGGCTGACGTCACGCAACTGGTTTTGAAACTCGATTTTCTCCTCAAACCAGTTTCAGGCTGCAACGTTCTATTTGAAATCAGAAAATAACTTCTGTATTTAATGAATATCAATATATGGATAATTAATTAAATTTCTTGGTAAAAAATTGTACGGTGTTCGATAATCGGTAATTTTAGTTTTTACTATATTTTTCTTAAATAAAACCACGTGTACATTAATTTTTTTCCATTATAGTTAAAAAACCAAATAAAAATCCCCTTAAATATAATTAAAAGTAGCTGCCCGCTTTGGTTTCGCACGAATATACTATCTGTTATATTAAGGCTGGAACAAGCTAAAGACAACGCGGAGTATTTCGCACTGTTTAAAATACCAGGTGACTGTTTAAAGGGTGACAGCGTTCAATCGTGTAATAGTTCATTGTCACATTTAACATATAAAATAATAATATCAAAACAAATACTAATAAAGAACAAAGGGAGGTTTCCTTTGTTTATGTAGTTATAGAACTTTTATAAGTATGGAAACGATACTTTTAAACGTAAAAAAAATTACATCTAGGTTTAATGAACAGAATTGAAGGGGATTTTTTCAAGCTTTAACCATTACGTAACTGCTTATCGTCGGAATGCCGCACGGTCGAACAATAGGAAGCGGGCCGAACTGCGTGGCGGCGCACATTGAAGACGGTGATTCACCACGCTTTTTGCGTAAATCATCTGATGTTGAATGAATATCAGTTTTAGGTTTCTCGAGATAATTACGTCAAATATTAATCACCTATATTTTAAATTGATTTCGAACCAGAAACGACTACTCAGTAACCCCTATGAATATTGCAACTTTTTAACCATTCAGCCCGTATAAGTTGTTACCGCTCGCCACGACAGACAAATATCTATACACTAGCTGACCCGCGCAATTTCGTCTGCGTCAAATTGGTTCCTACCGTTTCCAGTTGTACTTCCAAACTATTCAGGGACGCACTCATACCTAGTTAGTATGTGAAAAATCTTCTTAACTAAACTTAGAAACCGATTGCAGCACCACCTACCGGGTCCATTTGAGATAAAAATTATCCTATATATATTACTCGTAGCAATTTAATGTTAATTAGCATTTCATTCATAATGACTATGCGTGTGTTATTAGTTTAAAACTTCTAGGTACACAATGTCGTCCGTAGTTTTATGTTCTCGCAGCAACATATATTGATTTTCTGGATAATCGATGACTTGTCATAATTCAGCATATAGTTGACCATGAGAGAAACCCATCTTTTCTTAAATCAATGCTAACCAAAGAGAACGTTTTTCCTCGAGACGTATTAATAGTGAGCGCAAATTAAGTGTTCACCGGAAACTGGAGCCATTTGAAACATACCGGCAAGTCGTGGGGATCATCAGAGTCCTTAGGATATGCATTAACTGGGCCATTAAGGACGATCGTCACGATTAAGCTGTCTTTCAACTCTTATTAGAAGTTTTGTCCCATTGCGCATATTGGATGAACTTAAGATTCTTAAAAGCATAATAGGTGTACCAATATTTAATAGTAATTCGTGAGGTGGTAGGCCTATAAATAATAAACATAATAGCAGAAACAAGAGGTCGAAATTCAACCTTGATAATAGGTACAAAGTTTTAATTAATATAGGTATGTATATTATTATGTGTGTTAGTTCTTCTAAATGGTAAAAACTGTATTCAGTAGGTATTGTATAAATATTGTAGATCATAAACGTAAGGAGCTTGATGCATGGCGAATAGTAACTTATAAATAAAAGCTTCGACTCGTCGATAACATGGAAATAATGTAGGTAACCATTTCTAAAATTTTTCTTTTATAAATGACGCCAAAAGTTCACCAATAGCTAGGTAATAAAAAAAATTGGTTGTCTGTAAAGTCGGTTTTCGGACGATCATTTTACGTGATAACAACTCTGACGTATCGGCCGATGGAGTAGAAGAGAGACGGACCTACCGTCACAAGCCGAACGCTTAGGACGATCGCCCCTCTTTATCGCTTGTTTCGCGCTATGACTTGCGCGCTCGGCTCAGGCGGAACGTGACAATGAGTCATGCTTTTTCGTGCGTGCAGCCAGCATTCGTCGATTTATAAGATGTTACCACGTCAAAAATTTAAAATCTAGTCAAAAATTAGTAGAAAAGCGTACTGAACTGTTTTGTGTTTATAATAAAGACCAACTTTTGCCCGCGACTTCGCTTGCATTAATGTAGATTTGGTTTATCCTCCGGGAACATTCAATTTCTTCTGAGTGAAAAATACCCTATGTCCTTTTTTGTACTCATGAATGACTAAGTTTCTGCAAAATTTCAGGATGATTAAGTAGTTAAGGCTCGAAAGCATAACCAACAATCAAACTCATATTTACATTTATATTAGTTAGGATACCGTTTTTATTACAGACTAGTTGTGCCCGCGACCCCGCCCGCGTGGAACTTAATATGCACAAACAGTGACTAATAAAATCATCTGAATGTATTAAGTCCATTTGCTTGTCTACTTTTCTCGCGTACTTAAGTCGCGTCGTCATTAAAATTACACCTTTGGTTAGAGTGAACCAATTTTAATGAAACCAAGACTAAATGTTACTCGAGGATATGCTTAATGATTTTCTTGGTGACATTTTATCGTGAACACAGTACTTTAGCAGTGATGTGTGTTCAAACAAACAGACAGACTGACAGACATTTCTAAAAATTATTGAAAAGTATTTTATTACTTATTCCAAGGCACCTGCAACAAGTTTTTCACAAAAATCGTTTACATTCTTATTATATCTTTAGGTACATAATATAAAACAAAGTCCCCTACCGCGTCTGTCTGTCTGTTCGCGATAAACTCAAAAGCTACTGAACGGATTTTCATGCGGTTTTCACAAGTGGATACAGTGATTCGTGAGGAAGGTTTTGGTATATAATTTGTCAAGGATTTTTTTTTTATAATCAGGGTGGGACAACGTCTGCTGTGCCCGCTAGTGTATAGGTACCTACACGTATATTATCTGTGTTTGTGCCTAATAATAGGTTTCAAATAAACTTCATGGTGTTGATGTAAGTATATCCGTCATGTTCAGTGGCGGATTTGCAGTCTTGGCCGCCCTAGGCCCCAGGCCATGTAGTAAGTACCAGCCACCCCCTTTCTCAGCACCCATCATATTGAGTGCATAATGAATTTACTTTTTTGCCAACTTTTATCGAAATCGATTCAGAAATTTAGTTAATTATAATATCTGCTAGTTTGCTAGTTTTTTATTAATTCTTCCTAAATCACTTATATGTATGAAATAACTTATACGTACACTTTATATGAACGAAATAATTACTTCACATTACATTATCTATATTTTATTTATAAAAAGTACAAAAGTGATTTAGGAAGATTATTGTTATACGATGCAGTACAGTGCGGCCCACCACAATGTGCGCGAGCCTTTAGAATATTTACGTACTTGAAGTTATTTCTTGTTATCATCAGTGAATTTTTTGCCACGGTTGGCCGCCCCTAATATCTGGCCGCTCTAGGCCCGGGCCTCCTGGGCCTTAGGGCAAATCCGCCACTGGTCATGTCATTTACTTATTCGTATTTGCCAGTTCAAAATTATTAGGTCTTTACCTATGAAATTGCCGTTTTGTATGAAAAAATTTAAACGAATTTTTTTCATGTATTTTTTATTTGTATTAATCGAAGTAATCACCCATGCAATCAATGCATCTTTGCCAACGCAGTGGCAGTTAATTGATGCCCTTCTTAAAGAAATCGTCTGGACGGGAGGCAACAAATTCTTCAAAGTCATTTTGTACTGCCTCTCGGTTATTGAATTTTTTTCCCGCCAAGGAGTTATCCAAATTCTGGAAAAAGTAGTAGTCTGTAGGCGCAAGGTCTGGTGAGTAGGGCGGATGACGGAGAACTTCCAACCCCAGTTCTTGCAACTTGGAGACCGTCTGCTGTGCAGTATGAGGTCGCGCGTTGTCGTGCAGGAGCAGCGGAGACGAGCGATTGACCAATGCTGGTTGGAGATGTGCCAGCTTCTCCATTATTGTGTTCAGTTCTTCACAGTACACATCTGCAGTAATGCTCACCCCGTTTGGTAAGAAGCTGTGATGAATCACACCGGCGCTAGACCACCAAACAGTGACCATCACTTTTATAGGGGTAAGTTTTCGTTTAGGGCATTGTTTAGGTGCTGAACCAGGATCCAACCAACTTGCTGAGCGCTTGCGGTTATAAAACAGAATCCATTTTTCATCGCAGGTAACAATGCGGTTCAAAATTCCTTCATTTGTGTATCTGTTGAGCAGTGCAAGGCACGTCTCGACGCGTACTTCGCGCTGGCGATCATTGAGTTCGTGGGGCACCCATTTATCAAGCTTTTTTCCTTGCCAATTTGACGCAAATGGACCAATATTGTTTTGACGCTAACGTCGAAACCTGCTGCCAATTCAGCCGTAGATTGTGTATCATCAGCTTCCACAATCGCCTTTAATTCGTCATTGTCGACCAAAGTCTTCGGACGACCGCGAGGTTCATTTTTCAGGTCGAAATTCCCAGAACGGAAGCGAGCAAACCAATAACAGGTGGTGCGTTGGTTTGTAGTGTTAGCTCCGTAAACATCGTTGATGTTGCGTGCCGCTTGTGCCGCGTTGCTGCCACGACGGCACTCATATTCCACAATTACTCGAATTTTTAACGTATCCATGATGCCAAAAAAGATTGAAATGCGATGAAAATGTAACACTAATCAATAAACAAATGACTACTTTTGGAAAAAGAATTCCATGTTTTTAAAATAAAATTAATTTGAAATTAGAATTCTTAGCCAAAAATTATTTTGATTTGAAATGGCCAGTACTGCAGAGCGGCAATTTCATAGGTAAAGACCTATTATTATCAGGGTTATAACATAATATGTACAGATCAGTGCAGTATATAATTTTATTTTGTTTGGTAATCTTGGATTAACTCCCGAAATGAAACACGACATTACACTTTTACACAAGTTTAATACCTGTTTGCACAATAAAACATCATAATTGTATTATTTATTATCTTTGATAAGCTTTAACATTAAACTATTCAGTCTTCAATCCACACACCAGTACAAAGTTTTCACTGGATATACATTTGGTTCAACATATCAATAACCCTCCATGTATTTTATTTCCTATGTTATGTTATACATATACCTATATTACTTTATATACTTACACATATATAACGATCAGATATTAATTCAAGCTAATATTGGGTCAAAACACGTCAAGTGGACCCCCCTTTTACCACTTGATCATAGAAAACTTATTAAAATATAATTATCGAAAGTAGTCATACCTAAAAATCATCCCTCAAAACAGTTTTTGAAAATTTTGAATTTAACAACAATTTTTTTAACAATAAAAATTTTCGGTACTTTTAATTAAAAAATTAATTGTGAAAAAGCTATTGAAGATAACTTAACGAAATTTTCAGTGATTATAGTAAAATATCTATATTTTCACATAAGATTTTTTTGCAAATTTTATTTGTTTATTATCATATTTTTTATTAACTTTTAAATAAACAAATAGAAATTTTAATGACTTCTCAGTCCGATAATCGAATTTTTTTTTTTTAGTAATAAGCATTATACATTTAAGTTCTATATTTCGAAATAAAATTTCACTGCCCGGTATTAGTTTAAATAATATGAATTTTTATGTGACGCAGCGGCGAGCGGTACAAGTGCCGCGCGCTACTCAGCTCAGCCGTTAAGACTGTAGATCGCTACAAATTACACAATTATTATACGATCTACAGTCTTAACGGCTGAGCTGAGTAGCGCGCGGCACTTGTACCGCTCGCCGCTGCGTCACATAAAAATTCATATTATTTAAACTAATACCGGGCAGTGAAATTTTATTTCGAAATATAGAACTTAAATGTATAATGCTTATTACTAAAAAAAAAAAAATTCGATTATCGGACTGAGAAGTCATTAAAATTTCTATTTGTTTATTTAAAAGTTAATAAAAAATATGATAATAAACAAATAAAATTTGCAAAAAAATCTTATGTGAAAATATAGATATTTTACTATAATCACTGAAAATTTCGTTAAGTTATCTTCAATAGCTTTTTCACAATTAATTTTTTAATTAAAAGTACCGAAAATTTTTATTGTTAAAAAAATTGTTGTTAAATTCAAAATTTTCAAAAACTGTTTTGAGGGATGATTTTTAGGTATGACTACTTTCGATAATTATATTTTAATAAGTTTTCTATGATCAAGTGGTAAAAGGGGGGTCCACTTGACGTGTTTTGACCCTATTATAAATAATAGACTTACTCTATTCCTTACATTTTCAATACTAAGCCTCAGAAACAGTTGCAATTAAACGGGTATAAAGGTAGCTTAAGACCTAGATGTGGACATACAATGATATTATCATTACATAGTATAAAACAAAGTCCCCTACCGCGTCCGTCTGTCTGTCTTTTCGCGATAAACTCAAAAACTACTGAACGGATTTTCACCAGTCGATAAAGTGATTCATGAGGAATGTTTTGGTATATAATTTGTCAAGGTTTTTTTTATAATCAGGGAAGGACAACGTCTGCCGGGCCCGCTAGTAATAATATAACAGCCATTCAACAAAGCTGGTTACCAAATTGTGATGTAAATAATATGTTTATATTTAAATAATTTACTGAAATAGTTACTTATATGTAAGAAGTATAAATCTCACAGAATAAGCCTTTTGTGTAGAAACATAGTATTGTAGAAATATTGTATTATCTATATATAGACACGAGGTGTTAATTAACTTGTCTGATGGAGATCTTGTCAATGGATTTAGAGTATTTATATTATTTGGTGAGTAATCTATTGAATTATAATTATCGTTGTTTAAAATTAGTAACTATAACTAACTGTTATATAGCTATTCAATATTTCTCAAAATAGTGCAATATTTAGCCACTCTGTTAGAATTCAAAGTTGTATTGCAGTCAAATACTGAGACAAATTAGAGTATATATTGCTTTCAATTAGAGAAATGTAATCTAAAATGAAGATCTAATCTAAAATCAGAGGTAAGTTCAGATTATCATTGAAGTAACTGGTATAGCTAATAAACTATTTATTCCGACTTATATCTTATTATACTTAGTTGCAGACAAAAATTTGAAGAGATATAACCTACCAAGACTATCAATTAAACATGTTATTCAAGAACAATCTATTCAACTTAAGTATATCAAACATTCACATAATATTATGTTTGAGTTGAGATTACAATGACTAATTAGATTGTACACAATTAATATTGGCAAAATATGGAGGAGTTATAGTTTGACAATTAAAATTTTATTTTTTATATCATACAAGGCAAATGAACATGCTGGTCAACTGTTGTCAAGTGATCACCGCCGTCCATAGACAGTAACAACACCAGGGGAGTCGCTAATGCATTGCCAGCTTTTGTTTCGGGGAGGAGAGATAATGGGAGGGCAGGGGAGGTGAGCCTCCGGCGCTCTCACAGACCGAACGAAACTCAACAATGCAAGTTCTGTTACTTCCCGTCGGTTTTCTCTAAGAGGATGGTACTACCGCGAGCGAGTGACCCATTCATGCTGAAACCAGTAATAGCCTCAGTGTGGCTCTACCACCTCTATGGTGAACATGCTATCAGCTATGGATGTATGTAAACTAATCAAAGTTTAAGATGATTCTGCGATGTCATATGTTTGTCTACTTTTGTACTATACTAATATGTCCGCTATGATTTTATATATCTCATTTTCTGTTTTATAATATAATAATATTATAACATTTGCCTTAAAATTAATTAAGAGGACAGAATCTTGTAAAAATTAGCTACCCAATGTAATTTTAAATATGTACATACTAACAATTTTTATAATCATATTGATCAATTAAGCTTTAATATATATTGTTAAATAAGGGGCCATTCAAGTGTTATGTAAGCAGAATTTTTATAATTTCTGGCCACCCCCTCCCCCTGGTCAGCAAAAATAAGCAAATTAAGGACCACCCAACCCCTATATCATCAAAAATAAGCAAATTAAGGGCCCCCCTTCCCCCATCAGTGCTTACGAAATACTTGAATGATCCATAATTAAGAATAACATTTACCAATGTTTCAAACATTGTCCAAATGTTACAAATGAAATTACTTTTGTTTCATTTGTCTTAAAGTATATAAACTGAAAATAGTTGCATTACATAAGTACTTGTAATGGAATATGGTACTTTCGTATTAACGCCACCGCAACTGAAGTCGGTCTATTGATGTCTCGGTTTGGTTAGACTTGTGAAACAAAAACTCTCATCTCAGTTGCAGCGGTATTAATACATAAGTACCTGAAATACTGTTAATAGGATGTAAACATCCTATATATTCCGGAACTTTCATGGATCATCATCGGAATCCAATTCCTCTGAAGAATCATCAGAAGAGGAATCACTCGAATCTGTGGAACTATCAGTATCATCATCAGTTTCATCAATGTAAATCGGATTACTCTTCTTCAGTCCTGTTAGAAGAGACATGGATGCCATTCTAACTGCCATTTCGTTCTCCATTATTTCCGTTTCGTCTTGTTTAACCATTTCTGCTGCCGATTCCAATTCATCTAATTCTAAATTTAAATCGGATTTACTTAATTCTATATTAGCTACATTGTTACAGAGCTCATCTAACTCCTCACTTCGACATTTTTGTAAAAACACCAAATAATCCTTTACGTACAATTGATTTAATATATAGCGAGCATCATTACTTGTGTTAAACATCTGATGTATTTCAATCACACATTTTATAACAAACTTTTTCCCTTTCCGAAACAGTGATACGACATCGCTTTTCGTTTTATTGCAAAGGTTATAGTTTCGGAATATCGGATAAGTCAAGGCCCGTCTGTAACACGCTATCAAGACTTGTTTTATATCCTTAAATGTACAGAACCAGCTTAAGGTCGACGACAGTTTATTGACAGTCCAACTTGACTCAACAGTACTGTCATTCAACGTAGTCCTCTTATCATAACAATATCCATACAAAATATCAACAAGACCAAGTAAAATCTGCCTGTATTCACTATTATTTAAAAGAAAGCTTTTATTTGGCAACTCTTTTAATATTGCCACTTCTTCTTCAGTAAATTCTAAATTCTTTTTGTAATCAGATTTATCCCAGTAAGGAGTATACGATAGATATGGAGCAAGTAACTCATCATCAAAGAGATCAGCTAAATAATGATCCGAAGAAAATTTGTTATCCTCATACTTCACTCTTAAAACATGACGGTCATCAGCTGTAACACTTTCTGGTGTCCTTAATTCGAATATCTGAGGAAACTCCATACCGATACTGCTAAATTCAGTCGATACCTTATTAGCAAAGCCATAAGCAAATTTATTAATACTATCATTTTTATTATCATCCTTTTCCAATGTAATTCCATCCTCTTCTAACATTTCTACTAAATTAGGATTAACGTCTGGTATATCGCGCGGTGCCAGTAAGCTTGTGATCATGTCTAAATTTTCAAAATGCTCTCCTGGATTCTCTTTATCGAATGTTAAATTAAAATCTCCAGAGTCGCATGTATACGAGCCCTTAGAACTATCATTGTCCACGATCCTGCCAGGAAGTCGCAATCGTAAGAAATACGGAGTGGATACGAAGAGGAAGTTTTCACCGTCCACATCTATTTCTGTATCCCCAATATTAGTGTACGGTGCGTGTATACTAATGAAAACGTGGTTTTCGTCTTGTGTTAATTTAAAACGTGGAGTTAACATCTTTATTGAAATCGATGGAACTAAAGTTGTACCCGATATTTATAGTTGAATGCACAAGTTCACCATAACAGAACAGTTATCGATCGAGCGCAGAGTACCGTAAATAATTTCTTTTTTTTTTCTCAAAATCTAATATCTGATTCCGATATCACAGATTACAATTTTATTGTTCTATAACACTGACATTTCTTCTTGATGGTTGATAGATATGTAAATTGTCAAAGTATTGGCCGTCAATGTCATTGAAACAATACAAAATTCCGCAAATGTCATGTACATAAATAATGTGTGCTGTCTGTGGCAGATAGTGCCATAAGTTTACAGTTCATCAAAAACAAAGAACCTTCGTAACTTCCAAGCAATTTATAAGTAAACTAGTTGTTTACTTATTAATTCCTTGGTATATTCACACAAATTACATTTTATCTTTACGTGAATTTTTAATATAGGTAATAAAAAAATTCAAATATATATTTATTATTATTGGCAATCAATCTTCTAGTGGATTATAACTGCTTTTGTCGAATGGGGAATTGTATTACAAGTTTCTTGCGATCATTTCAATGATGGTGGCCATCTTTTTAGAAGTTTCCAGGGAGTTTTTGTAGCAAGTCAAAATCCATGCTCCGTAGTATTATTTCCAATCCATTTCACTTATGCATAATAATCAAACTATATTACGTAAAACATAAAGTCCATTACATGACATTTCAAGATCGCGCTAAAACTTCATTTTAATATTATATAAATATAATAATATATACATTTATTTTTATCACGTTGTTTTTGACGTTAGTTGTATTTTGTTATTGCTACCTAACAATGATAAAGGTGTTCTAAAATCCGACTCTGCATAGTTATGTGAAGGAATGTCGAAACATCATAAATAAAATCTAAAAATAATACATAGAATGAAAACAAATACAGGAAATCGCTTGTACCAAAATAACTTATTTTAGGGGAAGTCAAAGTGTAGGGAGGGTATTTTTTTCGGTGGGCGGTATTATGTAGGCGTAAAATGAGTTGTTCGTCCAGTTTCTATAAATGGACACTTTTTGAAAGGACATCTTGTCTAGTAGATAGTTTAGAACTTAGTAACATTTAACAGAAAAAGGTTTCATTTTTATAAATAAAATTTGCGTTTATTATTGCAGTCAATTGTTGTCAGTATGTTGACATTGACGTTTTGATAAAAAAAATATTCGCAAATTGTCTCACCGTGCAATCAAATCAAAATAAACATTGTTTTTCTTTATTTTTGCAACAGTTCGTGCCACCTAAAGTGAATGGTACTACATTTTGTGAAATTGATTCATTTTATTTTTATTTTGTAATGCCTGTTGGTAGGAAGCGGTGGAATCTTCATGGTAAGTAAACAATTTAGTTGCGTTTACTGTCTTGAAGCGAAAACATAATTTAACTTATAAAAATGTTTCTAAAGGCTTACCAGCACTGCTTATATTGTAATATTTTGTTTTGAAGAGTGCTGTTAGCAAATCGGTGTGAACACAATTCCGTAGAATTATGTTTTTTAGTGACTGACCTTGGTTAATATTGTGGGTTTGTTGAGGTTCATAATTCCGGTTGCGGAGACCACTCATCACTTAGACTGAATAAATGTTTTATTCTAGAGAAGTAATTTGGCAATTTTAAATTATAAAATAGCAACTGGTGCCTGCAACATCATTCTTCTTAAAATGGTATTGTTGTCTTGTGGGAACTGTTTTATTTGGATGAATTGTGGGCTGTGTTTAATTTTTTAGATTGTAATTTTATCAATAGATACTTACCAGTACCTACTACTTAACCTATATGAAAAATTGTATTGATAGTGATATATACTTACTATTACACTCAGTTCGTATGTTTCGGAGGTTATTAAATTTTATGTATTTGTCTAGAAATCAAAACATTATCGTTATAATTTTTGTAAGATTATCAATAGTTTTTCTAAGATCTAAGATGTGAGACACCACCTGAAAATAAGTATTAATCTTCTATACATATAATAAGAATGTAAATTTAACATGTCTGTACTTTTTCTATTGTTGTGAAAAAAATTGTGGCATGTGTCTAGGAATAGGTAATAAAATATATTTCAATCATTTTTAAACATGTCTGTCTGTCTGTCTATCTGTCTGTCTGTATGTCTGTCTGTTTGTATGAACATGCATCACTGCTAAAGTATTGGTTTCACGATAAAACCTCATCAAGAAAATCATAAAGTATTTGAAAACCTTACTACACTCACAATATAAATCACCAAAGACATATTCATAGCTCATGACAATGCAAAAACCGAAGTCGTTCTATTTGACATTTTCTAATATATTTTATAACGCGCAGTGAGAGTTGCAGTAAAAAGGTTACTAGCACATAAACATGAGAATGGAGTTCCTACAAGTATATTGTTGAGAATAACTTACTCTTTGTTTTATTAAAATCAGTCCACTCTATCAAAAGTTGTTGTAATTTTAAAGATGATGTGACTTAACTATGAGAGAAAAGTAGATAAGTAATTGCACTTAATACATTCAGATGACTTTATTAATCCCTGTTTTTTTACATAAGGTTTCACACGGATGAAGTTGGGGGCGCTGCTAGTACTAAATAAAAGAATAATTTAAAGATTTAAGGAAAGGAATGGTTGTTAAAAATTGTTATACATATTTTTAATTTTCTGGGGGTATTAAGATTTAAGAAATTTTGGGTCCTTCTAAAACAATATAAAAGGATTTAGAAAGAAAGAAAAAGTCTTCATTGTTGGAAAACAATTATAAACAACAACAACAACATAAATAAAGGACATCATCACTTCTGGGTTGTACTGCAGTGCCGATTTTTAATGGGGGGCTAAAGTAATGTACTTATGTGTAGTCTGTAGTCACCGTGAGTAGTATGCTTTTAGATTTTGAAATATGTCAGCATAACAGTGACTACTGACAAGGAGTTGTGGATTTCTAGGTAGTCATTATTGTTTCTGAATGCCACTGAATTTACTGATAAGTATGGTGCATTCTCTTTGTCGAGCTTGCATAAGAAGAAACCAAATCAAATTTAAATATTAGAGTGGACGCTACTTTGCACTTCCGCTTGGAATTGATTGAACACTACTAGGTCTAACTGCAACAAAAAGCAAATCAATTGATCAATATATATGTATATATTAATTATTCAATACATTATTAATTATATAATATATCACTAACTATACAATATATTAATAATTATACAATATATCAGTAATCATATAATTAATGGTATATTGTATAATTACTGATATATTGTATAATTAATAATATATTGTATAGTTAGTGATATATTATATAATTAATAATGTACTGAATAATTAGTATATATATCAATTGATTTGCTTTTTGTTGCAATTAGACATAGTAGTGTTCAATCAATTCCAAGCGGAAGTGCAAAGTAGCGTCCACTCTAATATTTAATGATGGATTTACCGCAAAGTAACGCCTTCTTCAATGAAATCAAATTTATGCTGAAAATGAAAGAAGTAAAAATGTTAATTATTGTATGCTTTTTGAATACAAATCTTCTTCAGATGGACCACAAGGCTCACTGCGGCGTCTTCGTAACCAGCTCGCAGAGGACGGTTGTGCTGAATCCCAGGTGGTGCTTGCTAAACAGCTATTAGAAGAAAAATGTGGTATGTCTTATGCTAGGATTATCCTTATATATAAGAATCCTTGACAAACTTTTGTTTACTGCTTACATTGACAGGCATTGAAAGGTGTATGAAACAGTTAGTATTTTTTTTATATATATAAGAATATATTAAAAAAAAATTATAAGAGCCATTGGAAGTGAGTCCTTAAGAGAGAAAGACAGAGAGAGTATGCTCAGTTTAATACATACATACAGTACATACATACATACAGTAACACTGTAGTGCTTACTCTGTTATGTTGTGGTTCAAAGGATGTCCTTGGCAAAATAAATATACCTTTAGAGTAACAATCTATTATTCCTTGCCTCAGGATTGCAATCCTTTTATGGTAGCTTGTTCATAGGTATAAGCTGCAGTGACCATTTACTAACATACTAATTAACTAACATTAAAAGGGATAGAGGGATCTCAAGATTAAATAGACTAATCACACACATATTTATCACTGATTAACTTAGTTGATAACAAGCCTGATATACCATTTAAAATTACAGGCATTTTCTTATTCATTTCTATTTTATCATAAGACAGCAACAACTAGTTACAACTGATCAAACTTTCAACAGCATTATTGACACAAGTGGTGTCTACTGCTATTAAAAATAGGTTCCATAGACATGGAAATGACATTTTAATATTACATAACTGGAGCATTTAATAAAACAGTGATTGTAGAGTAAGATTATGGAATATTCATTTCACAATTTAAAATTATATTTTGTGTAGTGTCCAATACTTTATGTATATATGTGGCATTCCATCTCAAATGAACTACCTTTACACCCATCCTCAGTTGCCTACATTTTTTCCTTTTCTATAACACTGAAAGCCTTTTTCACGATTTTTTTTTTTAACAAACCCAAAAAGTCTGTGAACTAAAAAGGACATCCTTTTTATACATATGTAGTTATAACTTCTTCAAAAATTGAATATATGGGACTTTTTTTAATATATTCATTTGTGATACTTTTATAAATAATATAACAAAAAAGAATTAAAATGTATGAAACCATTTCTACAAAAATCATGATTTTCTTAAGGTTTGCCAAGATTACCTTTTTAAAATAATAATTTGAACAGTTATAATGTCACTGCTTTTTGGATTGTTGTGGTAATTTGTAGTTACCTAGACACAACAATAATATTCCTTACATATAAAATGTAGTCGGTTTTCATATATCACCTGTAAAATAGCATTGATGAAAAAATTTAATTTCACGGTGGTATAATTATATTAAAATAACTACAAATAAAATAATTACCTTAGGTATGATATGTGAAAGTATGTCACACTCAGTGTAACTTTTTGGATTCTACAGGGATTTTCTAGTGTTCATATTTGTTTTTTACCTTTCGTGATACTCTTAACACATCACCTAACTCATAGTCCAATCAACAAAATGTTAGTAATACATAGCGAGTTCATTATTAAATTGTTTCTTTACTGTATTTGTTGGCCAGCATATAATACCTGATTATTTGGCAATGAGTAGTCTATGCTACTTATTGAGAAATGTATTTATTATTAAGCAATTTTGCAGGCTAATATTACCTTCGATCAACAGTAACTAGATAAAGGGTCACATACAAAATCGAAGCTAACTGCTGTCCACGTAAATATATACTTATGTAGCTATTTGTTTACTAAGAAAGGGAGAAAAAAAGTTTTAAAACAGTTTTAAGTTCAACCTAATTACAATCCACCTTGTAATAAAGTCACAAATGTTCAAAATATTATCTAATACTTACGATAAAACGAGCAAAGCAATAAATTACTCTCGTCACAAATGGAAAGACAACATAAACAACATTTAATGTGAATTCAACCTTAACACGCAATGAATAAAGTACTTTTTCCCGTTATTGTGCGTGGTTGGCGAGCCTTGGCCAAACATTTGTACCACAGGTTTAAAATCGGTAATTTTGTTCAAAATTTGATATTATTTGTTAGTTTAAAGCATAAAATATTACTTATTCAACATGTATTTAGCGAAAGTAAGATACTCCAGCCGTTAAATTGCTTTTTCGGGTATTATTTTTGCATCTTTTGAATACACTGCGGCATTGTGAAACATGCTTACATTGGCTGTGTTCCAAGCAAACTAAACAAAATAAAAGCTCACATTCCAAGTGAGCTGCTATTTACCGAGACGTATTTTTCGCGCTGACCCGATATCTAGTTATTGTTGATCGAAGAATATTACCTAGCAATAGACTCATCAAATTTATTTTTACAGAATTAGAAGCGGATAAAATTTCGAATTTCAAACAGGCACTGGAATGGCTTATATGTGCAACAGAACAAGCCCACCCTGAAGCAAGAAGAATGTTGCGTAGGTAAGTGAGATTAAAAAAGCGTAAAAGCAATTAAATAATAACGATAATGTGGAGACAATCTTAAATTTTAAAATATATCTATTTTTAAATTTAACTATCTTTTACTCACGGCTTCACTTGTTAATGTAGATTTGGCCTATCCCACGGGAACAGTATGTTAGGGTGGAAGCGAAACAAATTCATATTCATATGTATAATATTAGTTAGGATTTATATAATAACATTAGCATTTATTGTTATAGATATCTTACGATATCTATGATACGATATCAAAGAAAATTTTAATATTTTATTTATTTATTTGTTGTATACATACATTTATCACATCATTCATTTTGATACCTGCAAACATGTTGGGCTGATTACAAAGTAATAATTATTACATTTTAACTATATTCAATTAATAGTATTGTATATTCAAGTTAATGCGTTCTGGGTTTGATTGTGACTGTGATGTTAAGTATTCTTGTATATCTGTGAAATTGATTTTTTTTTCTCGAACTGACTACGCTATTGACCTAGCAAGGTTTTAATAGCTTCACGGAGTAAAATTGACGTGTAAGTGTATCTGATAGGTTCCTGTGCGTTACCTTATTCTACTCATATTATTTTGTTTTGGAATTCAGTTTCTGCATAAAAATGTTCCGTTTATGTTGGAATAAATCAATATGTTGGAATTTTTATTAATTTTGATTAATTTATTTTAAATCTTTAAATTAGATAATTTATTTCTTTGGTCTGGCCATAGACAATTGAATATTCCAATTTAAAAATAAAACTGCTGTCATTCAAATCCGTCATCGCACAAATCGAACAATAACATTTAGTTTCAGGGAATTGTAATAATAATACAAACACTAATTCAATGAATCCGTGCATAGCTATCTCGACATAATGAAATGAGGTAATTGTGTTGATCAAGTCGCATCCTTTATTAACTGTAAACATAAAACTTGCCACAACGTCTTCGGTATTGAAGCGATGTGACGGTTGCGTTAATTTAAAAAAGAAATCTAGACGTGTTCATAAATGCGTGATAACGCGAATGATTTCGCCGTTTGGAAGATAAGATGGGATAAAGTTCGCGATGAGTTAAGTCGTTCTATGTAAGATTTTTTACTCTTAACACATTCAATTGGTCTCGGTCTTTATAGAATATTTCGTGGCACTAATAGCAGTTATATAGGTTTGGTTAAAATTTAGTATTGTTTGGCAGGAAAAGAGCTGCCGCGGACGGACTGTTTTGTTTTAACTTAAAAATCATCAAGTTGGTAATATACAAATTGGTACTTACGTATTAATGGCAACGCAATGCGCTCACCGAACGCTGCCGTGGCCGCCTCGCGCTGTCTTTGTTTATTCAAGTCTAACCTAACCTAACAGAACCAAGACGCAAAAATTGAGCAAGATAAATCGGTTAGGTTAGGTTAGACTTGCGTAACAAAAACTGCGTTTTGTAAATTAGCAACTTGATGATTCGAGTGAAAATAAAAGTTTCGTCTCGGTTTGGTTTGGTTTGGTTAGGTCAGGTTAGACTTGCGAAAGAACACATTTAATTCGGTACATTTAATACGAAAGTACCGAAATTCGAAATCAGTTGGTTTGTTACACTTATTTAATAGTAAAAGTTAATGAAATTATAGTGAGATTATGTAAGCAAATTCAAAATTTCAATTACAAGAGTTAACGGAGTGAGTTATCTATACATCTATATCTATACTAATATTATAAAGAGGTAAAGTTTGTGACGTTGTGGCGTTGTAGGGGGTAATCTCAGGAACTACTGGTCCGATTTGAATAATTCTTTCAGTTTCATATAGCTCATTCATCGAGAATGGTTATAAGCTATGTATCATCACGTTAAGGCCAATAGGAGCAGAGCACAGATGAAAAATGTTTCAAAATCGAGATGTTTTTTCTTTTTGAGAGCTTCTGCTGCGTGTCAGCGTTAGCCCAGAGTAGTAACTATTACTAAGCGGACGAAGTCGCGGGCAGGGGCTAGTTCTTTATAAATCTTATCCATCTGTTCATAATTGAATAGTGCGTCCATTGACATAATACTTTCGACAGTCATTTTGAAACAGAACGATATAATAGCATCAGCGTCTCTTTGAAAATAGTAACAAATGTATCTTACGTTGAAAGCAGCCGACATGTTAGGTCTTGGATCATATTTTGTCGTACCCATAACAAAGTAAATTTTTAGCAGTATGATATTATAAAACGCTAGATTTTACCTGTGTGTAGAATGTATGAAACGTTTTTTATTCAAAGTAAACGTGCGTGTGGAGGACGAAGTAATGTTTCTTTAGTAACATTTGCAGGAGACATTTTTTTTCTTTCAAAAAATAAAGTAGCCTAATCTACTCATTAGTAACTGTTTTTTTTAAATTACAACTTCCGTATATACTTTCATATCCGTTTAATAAATAGCTGTTATTTTGATATTGTTAATATACAATTTATTTATATGTGTAGACCATATGTATCAGTTTAGTCTAAAAATAATTTTTTGATGTAATTTATCCCGTTTTTTTTCCTGCAGATTTCTCCTCATTATGTTTTTGGCTTTGAATCTTCATTTATAAATATAACTAGCGAGCCCGACGGACGTTATCCCGCCCTGATAAAAAAAAAACCTTGACAATTTATATAGGTACCTACCTAAATCTTCCTCATGAATCACTTTATTTCTTGGTGACAACCGCATGGAAATCCGTTGAGTAGTTTTTGAGTTTATCGCGAACAGACAGACAGACATGGCAGAAGATTTCGTTTTATAATATTTATTGATATTGATATATACTGTCTAAGTGCATAAGTACTGTATAATTGCAGCTTTTGCAACATTATATCTACACGATTTACTTCGTGATATTTGACGTATAATAATTTTAAGAAATTTAATTCGACAGGTGCATCCGTAGCGGTGTTATCCACGAGGACAGCGCAGCCATAGTCCGTGCCAAGTCTTGTTTAGCCGCCAGTCGCCAGGAAACCGTAGCCAGGAAGGCAGCCAGAGATTTATTTGCAAGGTACAGTCTTTTGTGCTTTTTTATCTGTCCAAAGATTGTTTCAAAACTTGTCTACAGTGAAAAAGAAACAGTGCATCTGTATTGAATGGTTGTTTTTATTTAACCTTTTTCATTGTTACCGGACTTTAAAAAAGGGTTGTTCTTCGTTTCCTTAGTACGTTTATTTGTTTCTATCCTATTTTGTCATAACCTATCAGATCTATACTTAAGATTTTCTTGTAATTGCGTGCCTATACATCTCATTGGATAATTTTAACTGTATTTACTGTATTTATTTACTACTTCTAACAAGAGGAATCTGTATAAATAAAATTATAGAGGTGTAGTGTCGAAGGGTGGAAGTCTCTGGAAGGTTGACGTCATTATTGTTGAAGTCGACAATAATAGAATCGTGATATTTCTAGAACTTGATTATTCCTAGTTCCCACGCTCGATGACTCAACCTCGTTTATTTGTAATGATGAGGTAGTATACAGGGTGTAATAATTTGAATAATACAGCTATAAGATCGTATGACCGCGATCTATGCCATGTGAAGATTTGAAATATACTTAATTTTGCCAAAGTATAACGTATGTTGTACAATTTAAGCCTGTAGTCACCCGATCATATTGTTTCTAATAGCTTATCAAACGGTGAAGAGTACATCACGACAGCGCAACTAGAACGACGGATACGAGATATTTGCAACACAACGTTAAGGAAAGAAAACGATGACAGCGATTCACAGGATGATGATTCGCCAGGTATATTATATGTTATTAAATCTGTAGTTCTGTCTGTACATTTTTTTTTCGAAGTTTTGTAATAGTATAATATATAATAGTTAATATAGGCCACCGATCATGAATATTACATTAAAAATAATATTTTTTCTATCAGTCAAACGACTTGACTGAATTTGGTGAAATTTTTGTCATTTGTCAATTAATAAGGTATAAGAATTGCGAAAAATACTTTTAGATATCATAAATTTAATTTAAAAAAAAAATAGAGTTTCGCGAAAATAACACACCTAAAAAAAACGAAACAAACACTATTTCGCGCTCTTCACGCACGTTCATTCTTAACATTTTTTTTTCTAAATATCACTCGAATTTCATGCGGGTAACAGCTAATATTTCAATAAAATAAAATATTGGGCCGAAAATAATTACAACTTAAAAAAACCGGAATCAGAGCCGCGGGCAGTTGCTAGTTGTTTTTAATAATCTTTTTTTTACTTTTTGTTGTTATTGATAAAATCTCTTATCGTAAATGGTTTTGCTAATAAGTTGCTTATTTACAATCAGATTTGTCGGTTAAGTATTGTGAAACAAATTTAACTATCTTTAAGAATAAAACAACTCCAACGGTTTTAACATTCCCTGTCAAATAATTATATAACTTGGTTGATTAAAAGTATATTCCGAAAATTAAGTTTCAATAGAACAGGTCAATTTTACATGGTACTAGCTAGGGATTTTTTTTAAGTCCGCCTGGCTAGCTACCACCCTCAAGGCTAAAAATAGCTATTGACGTGTTCCATCAACTGGCACCACAAGACCACACTGTCAATTGTCATTTAAAATTATGAAGTTGTTACGGACAGATGAGCTATAAATAAATGTTGTAAATAAATGTTTAATAAATGTTTCTCTATTTACTACGAACAGATGAGTTCTCATGTATATATATATATTTCTCTATACTAATGCTCATTATGCGTAATGGGATGTCATAGTACACTAATAAATAACGATGTATGTGCAGGTTTAATGTGTCTGGTACAGACAGACAAACTATCATGTCTATGTGTATAAATTTGTTTACGTAATACGTACAGATAAACTGTCGTATTTCTTGTTTACTTGGTTTCTGTGTTCAATATGTCTTATGTGATATTTAGAAATATCCTTTATGTAAAAATTCAAATATAACCGCCAATACGATTATTATTATTATTTGTCTAATGTTATACGGAACCATCACTAAAAATATAATGTGAATTTATGTGAACTATGTAAATGTTTGGATGAACGTGCGGCAGTAAGGCACGTATAATGTACTAATTGTAAGACTATAATTGTAGTGTTAAACCGAGGAAAATATGTATTGTCACCGGCTCGTTACATACGATTATATACATTGTGAAAGTTAAAATATACAGTCCACTGTGAAGTCAACCAATGTTTTATTGCTTCTGAAGCCTGAATCCAACTGACCCCAACAGAAGTATTAAAATAAAATGTTTGGTAATAACATCTCTGACTTAGGTTTTGTTGTTTTTTGTTGTTACTATAGAAGAAGTGAACATATTGAATGGCGAACACGCGTTAGAACCATCGCACCTTGAAGCCGGCGACCAAATACTCACGAATGGGACATTACGGGCAGCGGACACACCGGAAGGTGAGTATTAAACCCTTAATTACCCCTTTTACCTAATCAATTATGTCTTGAATGTGATAGTTTCTTTGACCTCTTAATTATAATCATCATTACATAGTATAATACAAAGTCCCCTACCGCGTCTGTCTGTCTGTCTGTCTGTCTGTTCGCGATAAACTCAAAAACTACTCAACGGATTTTTATGCGGTTTTCCCCAGCGGATAAAGTGATTCTTGAGGAAGGTTTTAGTATATAATTTGTCAAGGATTTTTTTATAACCAGGACGGGATAACGTCTACCGGGTCCGCTAGTATATTATAAATGTGAAAGTGAGTTTGTTTGTCTGTTACGCTTTTACCCTTTAAGTACTCCATCGATCAGCATGATTTTTTGTATACACGCTAGTTATAAATAAATGTTTCATATACAACAATGTTGTTGGCTTTAAATTTCGGAATGAATTATTCGTTATGTCGAATTGTTTATAATTTCAAACTATTCAAAGTGTTCTTATGACTCGAATTATACAATCATTTGCAAATATTCTTCAACACATCACTTTTTATTTGAGAAATGTTGGAATTGTAACTGTTATTGTACTTGTGAAATATCTCTAATAGTTGAAATAGTTTGAATTACTCGAGCTGTATGAATATTCGACTCTACTTTCGAATCAATTAGACGATGTCGTATGTTCGTAAATTTAATTGTCGACCTACACCCAGTAAATATGAACAGAAATGTTATCTTTTTAATCTTTCGAAATTAATAATGAAATATCTCCAATAGTTGACATAGATTGAATTACTCGAGTTGTATGAATATTCGACTCTACTTTCGAATTGAATTATTCGAATCGATTAGTCGATGTATAATTCGTAAATTTAATTGTCGACCTAAACCCAGTAAATATGAATAATTAATCTTTCGAAATTAATAATGAAATATCTTCAATAGTTGATATAGTTTGAATTACTCGAGTTGTATGAAATATTCGACTCTACTTTCGAATCGAATTATTCGAATCGATTAGTCGATGTATAATTCGTAATTTTAATTGTCGACCTACAACCAGTAAATATGAATAGAAATGTTATCTTTTCAATCTTTCTAAATTAATAATAAATCATTTCAGATTATCCGGACAGATGCGGCCCCAACGAAGATATACGTAACTTAACTGTCGATAATCTCGTATCCGCCGCCGTCGATTATTGTCAGGGCGAATTACCACTCGTCAGTTACGAACTGACACTAACAGACCCTAGTGTCAAGGCCTTAGACCACATTCCGCTCCTCCAACAAGCCTTCCTACATCCTATACTCTTCATACAAATCCTGTATCTCAAATTACTTTACTATTTCGGTTCGTTTTCATTCCGATTGTCGAACATCGAGTTGTCTCTAGTCCTTATAGCGTATTTGTTCGTAAATACGGACAGTCTGTACCATTTAGTACCGTTAGTTTTGTATTATGTCAGTTTTATGGCGATGGTCGTCTGCACTTTCAAAATGTTACACGCGAAACGACAGTTTATCGATTTCCGTAAATGGTCTGGTCTGTTCTTGAGATACAGCGATGGGAATTTACAACCGGACGAATCGGAAAACCTGTTTGTGAGGAATAATTTGGGACCGTTTTTGCAATTCTTTGTCGCTTTATTTCTGAATCTTTTCTTGTACCCGTTCGTCGCGACGCAATGGGTGCCGTTTTCTGAGTTCTGTGTCATGTCGTTCTTTCTGATGTTTCTGACTCTGTTCTCCTTCGGTTCCAACGGTCATCGATATCCGGATGTACTCGGTTTAGTGTCGTTCGGTATTAACGTTCTAGCTAAATATCCGTACGAGAAAGATACGGTCGTACATCAGGGATGGCGATTTCTCGATTTGCATATATCGAATTATCCATCGTATATACTCGGTAATAGTATCGAGTTTTGTTTGAACGCTCGTGTGTTCTTCTCGTTGTCGATTCCGGTGATTCTGATGATCATGGCTCGTCGGAGTGATTGGCAGGGCTTCTTCAAATGCACCCTCCCACATTGCGTGACATTGAGTTGGCTCCAGATGTTTATAATATGCTCGCACGGTTGTACCACGTATGGTCTGATTAGGGGGACTTTGGGACTGGTCGGTTCGTTTCTCTTTCTACCGTTGATCGGTGTGGTCAGCGTCACGTTGCCTGTCTTCGCATTCCTGCAGTGTATCACGTTACCAAGGGTCGTATACATGATGACTGTAGTGACCGGTTTGGGGATAAGTGTGGTGGCGACGTGTCTGTTGGCGAAATCGGAGATCACTAAAAAGTTCGTCACTCCGATTCAGGTAATTTGATGACTCTTGATTTAAAATATTCCTATTGAAGCGACCATAGTTTGTGGTAGGTTCAAATTTCTTTGTCAGACGGCTCTTTGGTGAAGGACAACACCGTAATGGAATGTAACGATGGTGGTATAGGTTTCTCTAATATCCTCCAAGTTGAAAATCCGTCGTCAAGCTCCTATAGGTGTATTCTTGTAGTTGCACTTAAGCGGCAGTCAATTTAGACCACGTCATCATTTAAGATCACGGTGAGACTGGCCAAATGCAAAGAAAACCTATAAAACAAAGTATTAAATAGAAATAGACTATCGTAACTAATATTATAAATGCGAGCGGAAGTTCGTTAGCTTGTTTATTATGCATTTACGCCTTACTACTCAACCGATCATACACTTTTTGCATGCTCAGGATCAAAGAAAAGGACAGATCTTTTATCCATAAAAATGTACTATTCCCACAGGAGGAGATCAAATCTACATAATACTATCTACTATTATATATACATAGAGAATAATAATATAGTTTTAGTTCCTTTTTTAATTCCGTAGAATAAAATGACGTTTTAAATGTGCCATGGAATAAAACGATATTATCCCTATTGTTATTTTTTTTTAAATACTTACAC
This sequence comes from Antheraea yamamai, assembly GCA_036509395.1. Classification (NCBI taxonomy): domain Eukaryota; kingdom Metazoa; phylum Arthropoda; class Insecta; order Lepidoptera; family Saturniidae; genus Antheraea; species Antheraea yamamai. Next base: position 9,248,040 of record AP028449.1, on the reverse strand, counting down.
TGTAAAAGTAATGGATGAATAAAGTCAAATAGGAGTAGCTGTCTTTGTTCAATCGAATCGTTCCTTTTTTAGGTTCTTCAAGTACATATTTAGTACCTGGATTTATGTAATAATAGTTTATTATGAAGTATTATGGTTATTTCAATTATTTAGTAACCTCTAATTAAATAATTATAATTCTATGATTCTTATAATCGTAACGTAAATATCTCAAATTGTGTAAATGATAATGGTTTATTATGATGTCTTCTGGTTATTTCAATTATTTAGTAACCTCTAATGAAATATTTAAAATTCAATGATTCTTATAATCGTGACGTAAATATCTCAAATTGTGTGAGGATAATAGTTCATTATGAAATATTAAGGTTATTTCAATTATTTAGTAACCTCTAATGAAATATTTAAAATTCTATGATTCTTATAATCGTGACGTAAATATCTCAAATTGTGTGAGGATAATAGTTCATTATGAAGTATTAAGGTTATTTCAATTATTTAGTAACCTCTAATGAAGTATTTAAAATTCTATGATTCTTATAATCGTAACGTAAATATCTCAAATTGTGTGAGGATAATAGTTCATTATGAAGTATTAAGGTTATTTCAATTATTTAGTAACCTCTAATGAAATAATTAAAATTTTATGATTCTTATAATCGTGACGTAAATATATCAAACTGTGTAAATGATAATGGTTTATTATGAAATATTAAGGTTATTTCAATTATTTAGTAACCTCTAATGAAATATTTAAAATTTTATGATTCTTATAATCGTGACGTAAATATCTCAGATTGTGTAAATGATAATGGTTTATTATGAAGTAGTATGGTTATTTCAATTATTTAGTAACCTCTAATGAAATATTTAAAATTCTATGATTCTTATAATCGTGACGTAAATATATTAAATTGTGTAATGATAATAGTTTATTATGAAGTCTTCTGGTTATTTTAATTATTTAGTAACCTCCAATGTAATATTAAAGATTCTATGATTCTTATAATCGTGACGTAAATACATAGATACACAACAATATAGATTAACGTGGTAACGTTATTTTCAAGTTTGATAGCGAGTCACTTTGTTCTACGGGGTTATAAAGAGTGTGTATTTATTTGTGTATCCACGTGAGAAGTTTTATTTCTTTGACGTGAATATAAAAGATTTTTTTTACATGTTTTCGCTGTTAATAACTAGATCAAAAGTTGGAACAACGAAATTAAATGCTATCAATAAAAGTTTGAATAAATAACATACACCACTTATATAAATTGTTGTATTAATTAAAAGAATATTTGAAACTATTTCAAATGAGACAGTTTATCAACTAACTTCATGGTGTGTTACATTGGAGCTCGCAATTATCATTTTAAGCGAAAAGTACTAACCTAACTTCATGATGTGTGGTGTCGATGTGCACAAATTTAGTTTTTACCTTAAACTAATTTTATATTGTGTAACATTGACGCATGCAACTTCCGTTTTAAGCTTAACATTCGCTCAACGACTTTTTCTAACGCGTCCAAAGAAGTGTAAACTTCTAATTTGTCTCTATTTTGTTTTTTGTGAGAAAATAAAAACCATGGAAATTTTCTTTTACAGCTGTTGATCGGCCTATTAACGCTGGTATACTTGGGCAACCAGTTCGTGGTGACCGTCCAAGACGACGGTCTACCTTCAGGTCTCATCGAGTTGATCGGTGATGGGAAATCCACGATAAAGAACCTGCTTAAAAGCGAATTCATGACGGAATACGAGGACACCTCGTACCACATAAGTTGGGAGGATTACTACACCCATTGTAACAACCCGTCGTGGTCGGATTACAACGTCGCCGGTACTCAGATGAAGTGTTCCGTGCTCGAGGGTGCCAACGTGAATTGGGAGGGTTATATCAAGGACGTGAGGCTGTTGTACGTGAGGAACGGTTGGAGTGACTTCGCTAGGTGGTTACCCGGCTTCGTTCAGGAGTACTTCAAGTGTCTCTACGGTGAGGAGTATAGGGGCTCGTGTAGAGACGGTATCGGCTTGCAGACGGTCGACGAGTGCGAGTTTGTTAGCAGCGTCGCGAGGCAGAGCGGGAAGACCTGTCATCTGGATAATTTAAACGAGTCAGTATAATTGTTCACTTGATTATATCTCCAGTATTATTAAATAAAACACTAGAGATCGCGATTTGAGATCGATCAATCGATTTTTCAGTGTCTAAAAATCGATATTAAACTTCGAATCGATCTCTGACAATATAAAATCGTGATTCGATTTTATCTATGTAGATAAAGATTGAACCGTCACGGGACGGCTGGCAGATGTGAAACATAGAAATTGTTGTATATAAGTTATATTTCTAAAGAAACAGATTACGACAGGAATCAGCTATGGCATTGTTTATTTATTACATAAATATTCATGTTTAATAAATACAAAAATTCAACTAGGCGCAGGCGCGGTGTGTTTGGCGGCATTTATCAAAGGGCGCTAGGTCGTCGACGCGTGCCGCGTAACACTAGTATAACGAGTGGTCGACAAAACAATTGTTTAATTCGTGTTTATTAATATATTATAATTAATATTCATGTTTTGCGTCGCCACGTCGTGCCAAGCCAAAATCAAGTTTACCCTCGCCTATAGATGTTTCACATCAAAAATAAAATCATACAATAATATATCATATATATTTAAAAAAAGAATCTAAAAAAAAGCTCATCGATAAAGAAAATAAATTAAGAGATCGATTTTTGAATAATCGATCCTCGAGACCACGATTGTTCCATGAATCGATTCCACACCACGATTCGGATTGAACCAAAAATCGAGTTTTTTTAAAAAGAATCGCCATCCTTATAGGTATAGGGGGCGCCTTTTCGGAGAAAGGCAACGAATTCTTTTTTTTTTTTTGTCGAACTGACCACGCTGTTGGCCTGGCAAGGCCTCTACAGCCCCACCGGACTACGGCAACGTATTCCTAAAGTCGTCGACAGGTCATTATTTCGGAATCGATCTTGACATCGTGATTAAATACAATTTAATTTTGATACAGCGCCATCTATTGATGACTAGCGGTATTGCTGAGGCCTAACGGTAGAACAGCTTAGATAATAACTTTGGAACGAAGTTTGGTTCGACCTAGGTTCGTATCGATGTAACTGAGTTGGCGCTTTCGCTAAAGGAAAACCTCGTTAGGAAAACATACCATGGTGGTAAAGGCTTGTTCTAAATACGCCTGGATAGTTATTTAGCTAGCTCCTAGCTTCCAGCCATCTGGGTTTAGCGTGTTTACCATCTTAGTGTCATTTAAACATTTTAAAAATGTGTTTTTTTTTTGCGGCAGAAATGTTTTTTTTTAAATCGTTGCGTATAAAGTTAGGTCATGTAATTTTGCATCCCGTCCAGAGAAGTTTACACTCCAAGATCTTTTGAACATCAATGTTACCGTCATCCTAACTTTCTAACTATATGTGGTAATGTGAGTTAGTTACGCTTTCGCGTCTTAACTGCTCAACCTGTCGTCATAGAATTATGAACAAACGTTGTCTGGACAAAGAGGACATAGGATACAAAGGGGAATAAATACTGTTACCCAGGGATAGGTCAAATTTAGATTAACGATATATATGCGAGTGAACCCACGGGCAAGAGCTTGTTTGTAATAGTGCGTTCTTGACACTTTACCGACCGATAGCGGTACAAAAACATACGCTGTTCCGACCGGCCCTTCAGCCGCAGATTCTCGCTGGCGAAGGTTTTTATTGGTCTAGACCGATGGTCGGCAAAGCGCGGCTCTTTCTGTCCTTCACTGCGGCTCTTCCAAAAATGTTTAGTGCAGATGCGGAATATTATCATTTTGTCTTATAAGAGAGATTGCTTTTGAAACGCAAGCCTATAAAATAGAGGCAAATATTCAGAAAGCAATAATAGCACGGCTAGCTGCTCGCAAAAACGATATATTGAGCAAAGACAAGCTTGATAGTGTACATTCAATCCTAATTATTACGATAAAAATAAATCTACTAAGCAACCCTTTAGTTAAAAAAAGGCTCTTTGAATAAATGTCAGTTTCCTATTGTTTATATTTGAATTTTAGGATGAAGTTTGTTGACTACTGGTCTAGACCACCCCACGGGAGTATCTGTGCGTTTCGTATGCTCAAATAGAATTATCCGCTTTCTATTAAGTATTACATAGTATAAAACAAAGTCCCCTACCGGGTCTGTCTGTCTGTCTGTTCGCGATAAACTCAAAAAGTACTGAACGGATTTTCATGCGGTTTTCACGAGTGGATAAAGTGATTCATGTCGAAGGTTTTGGTATATAATTTGTCAAGGATTTTTTGATAGTCAGGGCGGGACATCGTCTGCCGGGCCCGCTAGTAAGATAATATAATAATAACAAAACAACAACAATAGGCTATTTATGGGTAGCCCCGATAGTAGTCTGGTGAAGCTTTTAAGACCGTGCCAGGTCAATAGCGTAGTCAGTTTGAAAAAAAAAAACCCGAGAAAAATCCGAGTAATAAGCTATCAGTCGGTAAAGTGTTAAGAGTGTCGATGGTGAGAGACTTTTTATTTGAACTCTAGGTTCGTCTATTCCTAATGGGACATGATCTCTTCTAGGTACACTTATGAAGTCAAATTGATGATGGAGGCCAGCGGAGGATTATTAAAACGTCATGCTGATATCTCGGTGATTTTCGAACATTATTTTACGAATTTCACGAGGTTATTGCGTTCCGACGATAAAATACGGTTCAAGGGGGTCCTGACAAACGAAGAGAATGCTCTAAATATAGGAGCTAAAGATCTCACGGTACAGGGATACGAGATAAAATGCCTGGAATGTAAAGTAGTACGCGGAACGATTACCATGAAAGTGCCATCTATGTCGAAATTTTCGCAGCTCTTTAAGACTATAACCAACGATTGTGTCGTGTCAACAAAGAATATACTAAATTTTTTGCTAAATCCAGTGATTGTATTTAAATAAATGTTGTTTACTGAAAGTCGTTTCTTTTCGATTATTATTAAAGAAAATGCAAATATGTTGATAGTACTATAAGAAAAATCTTCTATATCATTACATAGTATAAAACAAAGTCCCCTGCCGCGTCTGTCTGTCTGTCTGTTCGCGATAAACTCAATAACTACTGAACGGATTTTCAAGCGGTTTTCACCAGTGGATTAAGTGATTCATGAGGTACATTTTGGTATATAATTTGTCAAATATTTTTTATAATCAGGGCGGGACAACGTCTGCCGGGAGCACTAGTATATAATAAGAATCTAAATCTAACGTGTCTGTACTTTTTCAATTTTTATGAAAAAAATTATTGCAGGTGTCTAGGAATAAGTAATAGAATACATTTCAATCATTTTCAGAAATGTCTGTCTGTCTGTTTGTATGAACACGCATCACTGCTAAAGTTCTGGGTTCACGATTGAACCTCAAAGAAAATCATAAGGCATATCCTCGAGTAACGTTTAGTCTTGGTTTCATTAAAATCGGTCCACTCTATCAAAAGTTATTGTAATTTTAATGACGACGCGACTGAAGTACGAGAGATAAGTAGATGGACTTAATACATCCAAAAGATTTTCTTAGTCATTGTTTGTTTACTTTAACTTCCACCGCGGACGAAATCGCGAGCACAGCTAGTAGTTAATATAACCCCAATATTTGCTGTGTTTCTAGAATTTTCTAGTAAATACATATGGATATGATATGAGGTACCAAGTCAAAAATAATATTTCATTAATCATCGTTATTCAGAGGTTAGCCCAAACTGAAACCAAAACCCATATTCCAAGGATCATTTATTTTTGTAAAGGAAGGACTTTTCTGTGAAAGTACGATTGCTATTTTTGTTTCTTTAACACGTGTATATACGTTTTTTGCTATGCGATTACAACCCAAAGCGTACACTATTGTTTTCGCTCCTCCAGTCAACGATGGGGGAAAAAAAACTAAAGATAGATTTGGGCCCTTAATTTTAGTTTTACTTTTTCTTTATTTTGAAGTGTTTCCACATAACATACATAAAAAAATTAAGATGTAGTAGTAGGTTCTTATCGTAATTTGGTAGGAACCTTCTACCGTTGACTTGGATTTTCTTCATAAAATTAATAATGCCCTTGTATAAACTGAAACCTAATGATATTAGTCGTCAAGTAAATTCTAAAATATGTATTTATCGGTCGAAAAAAAAACATTCATCATAAAGTTTAAATTCAAAACTGTAAAAATGTTTGATCAAAACTAAGTTTACAGTCGCGTCTAACAATATATTAGATAACTGATCTATAGATTATATAATCATTTACAATTGAGTGTGAATCTGTTATTTCGTATTATAACATTTCACGAGGATATTAGGTGTATTCATTTTTTAACGAATACTCACATGCTATGTGTTTCAAAAATTGATAAGGGTAATTGACACAAAATATATCAAGGCAATGTGCCAATCAATCTCCTTGGTATGGTCATGCCAGGCTTTCCGTATGAGAACTAATTGCGGTGTCATGGATCCAGTCAGGCCACTTATCCCATAACAAATGACTATTCTGATAAAGATAAAATCATCTCCGCCTTGTGAGATCTGTCAGGTTACGAATAATTTTTATCAATAGTTGTGGGTATGCCACCGGATCAAAAATATGCGCCATAAAATTATTTTAGATTTCTCGTCAAATTACGAATCATCACATCAACCTGTAAGAGAACCACTAGAGGGTCATGTGGCTCTTCCTAAAGGAATGTTATGCAATTGCCGTTGCCATACATAATTATTAGCTCCAATATTGGCGATTTTAAACTCCTATAAATGCACTGTTCTCTAATGCCCACAAACGGTGCAACTATAAGAACATTTCTCAGGTTGAGATTACCTCATGATGTTTTCCATCACTGTTGAATTCCAAACACTACTGTACCAATGTAAATAGCAATTAAAAGTAAGCCTGCTATAGCCATTTAGATTATATAGAAGCCACGAAAAAAGTTTAAAAAGTATATTGTACTAACTACTACATGAATTGCTGTATACAATTTTACTTTGAATCTGCAGTCGCTTAGGTGCTTTCTCCATTATGCTGTGAGGGGTGGCTTGTATACGGATTTGTTCATTTTGATGACTGTTCTTGAGCTGAAAAGTTATTAATTCGTTTTCTACGCGGGGCGGATTTTTGTGTGATTAACGGAATTTTTGATTAGCTGCCTGTCCCAGCTTAACACGAGTTTATTAAGAAAATTAGACCAAATCATCTCTATACAGTATGACGATGTTATGAAATAAAATGCCAACTTTATGCCAATATCTTAAAATCTCCCTACTGTATTGTGTATACCTATTTTTATATGGAGTCTTTTTTACCAAAATTTTTCACTTTACCGTACGATTTGTCAAACATTTTGTTTTATACAAACCTTGTCCTGGCATTTACAAACAGAACAACAAAGAATTGCGTAATAGGTATATTCATTATGTGCTGTGCGCTTACATACATTGAGTATCTTGTACCTACCTTGGTTTTTAAAATTTAGGTATCGCACATATTCAGACATTTTTAGTTGACACGTTTAATTTTATGATTTATTTGAAATAAAATATGCTATCAAACATCTTACCTCAAATTATCACACTTGATCAAACAAAGTTTCATTAATTTAACCAGTAACATTTGTTTACTTTTAATATTACCTCCATATGTACTTTGCCCTGTTATTACGAGACTAGCTAATACTCACGTTTCGTCTGCGTTGTTTAGTGTTAACAATATACCAGATGATTGTTTAAAGTTTAACACCCTTTAATCCTTTAGTTACATTTAACATATAAAATAATAATATCAAAACAAATACTAATAAACAACAAAGAGAACCTTAGTTAAAGTTTGTTCTAAACACTTTAAGATTGAGAATTTTATTGAGAATGATACTTCTAAACATAAAAAACCACATCTAGGTTCAATTAACAACATTAAAGGGGCGCTTTTCAAAGTTAATCATTACGTATCTGCTTTTCGTCGCAATGCCGCACGGTCGAACAATAGGAAGCGGGGCGCGAGTCGAGGTGCGTGACACCGACAGGACTGAGCGGCACAGTGTGATGGTTTGCTTTCATTATTATTACACCAGTTCGTTTTTGCGTAAATCACCAGATGCTTAGTGTATATCAGTTTTGTTTTTCTCTACATAATTAGGTCAAATATTAAGCACCTATTTTTTTAATTGCTTTAGAACCAAACTACTACTCAGTAACCCCTGAAAATATCTGTGATGTTTAACAAGTCATACGTTAAATGTAGATGTCTTCTGTCCCTTGAGAATAGTACTTTTTTGTGGATGAAAGGTTATGTCATTCTCGGTACCCTTGAAAACGTCTACGTAACATTTCATGATGATCTGTTGAGTAGTTATGGCGTGTAAGTGTAACAAACAAACGAATTCCCGTTTATAATACTAGTTCGGGTACACAAAGGGGAAAAAAAAATAAAAAAGTAAAAGAGGAATATACTTTACTTACAAAACTTATTTGTAAACTGTGTTATTCGGTTATTTCCCCTCTCCTGCGCATGCGCATGACACTCCTTGTCCCATTTCTCGGCGAAGGAAATTACGTCGCTAGTACTTGTAATTATAAGTTTCTTGTCTCTAATATATTAAACTAGCCTCTGCCCGCGACTTCGTTCGCGTGGAATAGTTACTTTGGGCTAACGCTAACACGCAGCAGAAGCTCTCAAGTGGAAAAAAATCCAATTTTGACACATTCTCCATTGGTGCTCCGCTCCTATTGGCTTTAGCGTAATGATATATAGCCTATAACCGTTCTCGACAAATGAGCTATATAACACTGAAATAATTTTTCAGATCGGACCTGTAGTTCCTGAGATTACCCCCTACAACGTCACAAACTTACAAACTTTACTTCTTTATATTATTATTATAGACTAGCCGACCCGTGCCCACTTCGTTGGGCGGTAATAGGCATTATCAAGCTACAACTTTTATCTAGAACTCAATCATATATATCTCATAATTAAGGCAGCGTTCGTAAGAAACGTTTTCGTTCGACCATTTTTCTCCGACTCCCCAGATATTACCCCCTACAACCTCACAAACTTTACCTCTTTATAATATTAATATAGATTATAGACAATATAATTAGTTAATAGCTTCTGCCCGCGACTTCGCACGCGTGGTATAGTTATTTTGGGCTAAGACGCAGCGGAAGCTCTCAAAAGAAAAAATTCCCCGATATTAAAACATTTTTCATTGTTGCTCCGCTCCTATTGCCCTTAGCGTGATGATATATAGCCTATGACACTCACAAATAACGTGGCTTTCTATTGGTAAAAGAATTTTAACAAAATCGGTTTAGTAGTTCCTGAGATTACACCCTACAACGTCACAAACTCACAAACTTTACCTCTTTATGATATTAGTATATAGATTATAGCCCCTGCCCGCGACTTCGTCCGCGTAGTAATAGTTACTACTCTTGGTTAACGCTGGCACACAGCAGAAGCTCTCAAAAAGAAAAAAACATTTTTAATCTGTGCTCCGCTCCTATTGGCCTTAGAGTGATGATATATAACCATTCTGGACGAATGAGCTATATAACATTGAAAGAATTATTCAAATCGGACCAGTAGTTCCTGAGATTATCCACTAAAACATCACAAACTTTACCTCTTTGTAATATTAGTATAGATGAAGATATCGTGACATAATTAATTTTGATAACCTATGAAGTAGAGCTAAAAACATTGATCGCGATCTCTCCTGTAGTTTTTTCGTGATGCACGTACATCGACGGACGTCTATATTTTGTTTATATATATAAGCTAACAGCCAACAACAACCTGATTCAATATGATAGCGTCAACCGGTAGAATTGCGATAAACATAGAATATTCATTATTAGCATTTACATAATTCTCGAGTCGAATATAAGATTGATATAAAGACAAAAATATTTTTTGCCTTACACTTTGAATTACATGACTATTACCTACTACTTCTTAACAAATTTGTACACATAAAAACGTACATACATAATAATTTTATGTGCATAAATTGAGTTATAAATGAGTTTTTTTTTTACAAAGGACCCATATATAGTTTAATTTTCTTGTTATAAAATTATTCTAGTTTTCTGTGTAGGCAAGTGTAATCGACAACAGAGTTCATAGAGGGGTAGCTATTTGCCCGTTGACTGCTTGTCCACCTGTACCTTTGTGGTAAGATTTTTCACTTGGCTTTAATGTTTAGTTGAGAATTTTTATTTCAAACACAGTTAAACATATTGGATCGTATTTCGTTATAAACTAATAAATGCGTAATGTTTTTTTACTTAGAAAATTTACTGTCCTTTGTCGTTTGTGACTGAATTAATCCGCTAAAAGTTTTTTTTTTAAATTTATAGTTATGGCAACCAGTCTTCCAAATTATTACTGCCATTGTCGATTAGTAAATGTTACAAGGGTCTTGCGATAATTTCAAATTTTTAAGAAAATGGTAGCCCTCTTGTTGGAACTTTTCAGTTTTTTTGGTGGTATTTTAGAATTCAGATTAAGTGGTATTATTTTCTATCCACTTCTCTTGTGCACAATGACCGTACTATATTACGTAAAATATACTATATAATATAAATATATTCTGTACGTGTGTATGTCACTGAACTCCTAAACGGCTGGACCGATTTTGATGAAATTTTGTGTGTGTGTTGCAGTGGATCCGAGAATCGTTTAAATTCACAATTGGACCCGTTAGGTGGCGCTGCGTTCGACTTTTAGGACTTTTTTTATTATCAAGGCAGGACAACCATTCTCGGAACTACTGGAACACGCACACAAAATTTCACCAAAATCGTTCCAGCTATTTAGGAGGAATTCAGTGGCAGACACACGTACAGAAGACATTTATATACAAAGATACATATATCAATACATAGTATAAAACAAAGTCCCCTACCGCGTCTGTCTGTCTGTTCGCAATAAACTCAAAAACTACCGAACGGATTTTCATGCTATTTTCACCGATGGATAGAGTGATTGATGAGGAACGTTTTAGTATATAATTTGTCAAGGATTTTTTCATAATCAGGGCGGGACAACGTCTGCCGAGCCCGCTAGTATGTCTATATATCTGTGTTATCTTTTGCCATTGATTATACGCCATAATTAGATTCATTTACACACTTCTTTCAGATCAATCTTTTAGAAAGTGATAAGTTATATAATGATCCTGTTATCACTATCTGGACTTTGTATACTCTCTTTTATTATATGGTATATGTTATCTGTAAGACGTAAGATAACATATTCATGCCCACGAGAAATATCCAGTAAATGGTCTTTTATATATCGGGTTATTTCATCCATTGGCGATTCAGTCGGTAAGTTTTTAAATGTGTTTTTGGGACACACTACACTTTGGCAAATTACACTTTTGGGATGTATGCATTCGAACGCGCATACCTACATATTCGTTAGCTAATATTAACGTAATTTATAGAGTTCTATAGGACTGAACACGAGACAGAAGTTAACCTAGATATAATTAGCCTTTTTCGTTGGAGTTGCCCAATAAAAATAATTTCTGAGGGGAATTGCGGCAAGATACCTGGTGGCGCCGTTGCGTTATCGACGCCACCGAAGGGGCGTGGGTTTCTATGCTAATTTAAGTGGACTGTATATGCGGGGGTGCTATATTTGATATTCAACTATTACGATCAGCTACGAAGAGGGAGACAAGGGTAGGAAGGAAAATTGGCACATACCTCGCGGCGCTGCAGTTTCCACGTGGCTAGCCGGCTAGGTGATTCTCGTTGCTCTCCACTGGGTTTTCTCCCACACAACACTTATTGTTTATAATGTATGTTGGCACACAATATATGCGAAGCGATGCGTTTATTTCTCACTCGACCAGGCGAAAATTCAAACTATTTGCATGCGGCGCGGCGCGGCGCGGACACAACAATCTCGATGCGGCGCGGTAACAACACTGACGATAGTAGCAGCAGCAGTGGCCGGCGTTCGACGCGCGCGGCGCGGGCAACAACACTGTAGCAGTAGTGGCGGCGCGCCCGACGCGCCACCGAATATAAGCATGTGCCATAGGAAAGGGTAATTGGAGCTTGAAAGTGGCGTGATCTGATCACAATAATGCGGGAATTTCAAATATATATAAAGTGGCGCAACCAATACCTATTGAACAAATGCCACGATACTATGAGTTTATAGCGATGTTTCATTTTATGAAATGTTTCGATTATAGGATTTTAACGAAGCCGTTCAAAACAGCACTATAGCTTACACATGGAACAAGAAGCCAATCAGAACATATCTATATCAGCAAATTCTTTTGAAATCTGTCTGTAACGTAGTAAATGCAAAATTTTATATAAATTCAATGGATATCCGTGTTTAAATTTGCTACAAACCTATCTATTTATTTCTAACATCAAGTATAAGTATTTCAGACTACATCGTTATTGAACGTCATGCTCTCACGCTCTTGTTGTGTTTGAATAATTATTTCTGAGGCAAAATTCTTGTTGAATGAAGATCATTATAATTTTTTCGCAACAAACATATTAAGTAAGTTAATAAGTTTTATTTGCGTAATTTGAAACTCGTTGCAGCTTCATGGGAATTAGTTAAGTTCTTGTCAATGGAAAGTTTGAAAAACGGCGGAGTTGTGAGATTCCCGAATGGAATACGAAATGCTTATGGTGAGTGAAATTTAGTTTTCAAATTAATTAATTGTGAATTTACATGTTACATTGACCGTGATTTCAATTAATGTAAACTAGTCAGTTGAAAGTACTATTGGAAATAATAGTAATAAATAATAATAAATGTATGTGAAGCCGCGAACATGAGATGAAAATAATATATAAGATTAGTTGTGCCCGCAACTCTGTCCACGTGGAACCTAATGTAAAAAACAATGCCTAATAAAATCATTTGAATGTATTAAGCCAAATTACTTATCTACTTTTCTCTCGTACTTAAGTCGCGTTGTCATTAAAACCACAGTAACTTTGGATAGAGTGAACCGATTTTAATGAAACTAAATGTTTCTCGAGGATATTGCATGATTTTATTGGTGAGGTTTAATAGTGAACGCAGTAATACTTTAGCAGTGAGGTGTGTTCAAACAAACAGACAGATATACAGACATTTCTAAAAATTATTGAAATGTATTTTATTACTTTTTCCAAGACACCTGTAACTATTTTTTTCACAAAAATCTAAAAAGTGCAAACACGTTAGATTTACATTCTTATTATATGTATGGAAGATAAAGGAAGAAACTGTTATATGTCTGGGATGAATATGAATTGAAAAATAAACGATTTATTTAAACGTATAATTGAAGTTATACTTCTTTAGGCGCGTTATGAAAAAATGATGAGAGTGAAATTTTAAGATGCGCGCGCATCTGTGACACAAAATTAACAGTATGAAGCTGTCTGCTTAACCGCTCATTAAGTCTCGAAAAAAAAGCTACCAACAAAATAGAAATTGAACCTCGATATTAGTCGCGCATGTTGGTACGCTCGTCACCTCTGATCACTGTTTTCATATTTATAATATTTATCAACATGTTTCTAGTTTATACATTCACAACACGTGTTTTAGTTTCATACAAGTGCGAATTATATATGTGCTAATAAATTATATTCAGTAGTGATTTAAATTGAATATTTTGATTGTTATTACTTACTATTTGTGAATATTAGTGAAAAAAATTGTGCTTATATACTTTTTCAAGTGCTCCAATATAATTGAGGTTAACTATCCGTATGTATTATTTATTGATATAAATTAAAATACTTTTATTTAATACATTTAGCGTAGGCAGGAGGCCCTATTAAGCTTTAACCGGACTGAAAACCTGTTTATTGTTTACTTCCCGGTAGTTTGGTCGTATTATGTATATATTTGTACAGTAATTTTGTTATTTACATTATTATAATTCATCTATGAGATAAATTTATAGAGGCCAACCGTCGTGCGCGCGTCACGCAAAAACTATTGGATACATTTCGATTTTTGAGGTTATATGTACTTCTTTTGGCGCGTTAGAGAAAAATGATGAGAGTAAATTTTTACGATGCGCGCGCACACCGTCACGAAAAACTTGACACCCTGAAGTTAGCTATAGTCAACATTTTGTTTCTTTGTATTTGTTGTTCGTATTTCTTTGTATTAAAACTTTCAATGTATTAAATACCTTTTTTTCTATTGTTAGTGTCGTTTTTTTCTACAAACGTAGATTAAGGCGAAAGATAACATTTTTGAACAGATTGTTATCTTGTTACGCCAAAGAAGTATAACTTCTAACGCGTGTACATAAGTACACACATACTTTTTTTTTTAACAGCAATTACAGATCCAGATGATTGTGCAACGATAGCGAATCAGTGTCTCAAGAAGGATTCTCTCTACAATCTGTTCAAACCATGGCTTGGTAATGGAATGTTGACTGCGGACGGTTAGTGGATAAAACTTTAACCGTAGATTAAATTAATTAAAATAGAGAAATGTTCAAGATAAAATGTTATTTTACAATGGGTTTTCCATCTAACATTGGACTTGAAGGAAATAATGACATTCATCATTTGACAATATAAGTAATTGTTGACATTATTCATTTTACACATTTGCACTTTAATTCTGAGGTTCTCATATATATTTAAAAAAGGCATTCTGTGGATATGTGGTTATGAATACTTTCTTTCTCTCTCCCTTTTCTTTCCCCTGCATCAGTAAAGGTGGCTGAGCTAGGGCTCAAATAGTTACAGATTTTAGACTTTATTCGGCACATATTGCACTATATAAATTTGCCTGTCGAATGAAAAAAATACAGTCACGTCGGTGCACTGAATCTTAATTAGAAGATGTCTATTATGTTTTTGTGGAATGTGTCTGGTATTAAGTAGAAGAGCAAATCTGCTGCCAAATACTGAGTAAAGATTTTCGTTGATGTAAATAAAGTAAAGACTAAATGTAAGTAAAGACTTTAGTACATTTTGATAGTAGATATAATTAAAGATGGTTCTTTCGAAATCCAACTCCAAAGTATACGCCCCGAGCATGAAAGTGGGAGGCAAAATTCGTATTGCAAATAATACTTTTCGGGTCAGATTTATCCGAAACTTGGCTATAATATTCTTCGACACAATTAACAAAAAACGTGTTTCAAAATTCAATTCTTACAAGTAACAAATGTAAAGCAAAGCTTGTATGTCAATAATATCTTTCCAATAAGGATGGCATAGTCACTTAGTAACCGAACCATTACATCAAGAAAAATGGGTATCTTTGGAACTACTTACGAGATATTGTTTAGTATCGTAAACCGAGCAAATACATTGTAGGTGGTAGAACTGCGCTGAAGCTATTACTGGTTTCAGCATGAATGGGTCGGCTCGCCCGGGGTAGTACCACCCTCTCGCAGAAAACTGACCAGAAGTAACAGTAAAGTGCTTGCATTGTTGCGTTTCTTTCGGTTAGTGAGAGCGCCGGATAACCCATCTCCCATCCTCCCTCCCCCAATCTCCCTCCTCCAAACACAAGGTAGCAACACACTTGCGATGCTTCTGGTGTTGCAAGTGTCTATGGACGGTGGTAATCACTTAACATCAGGTGACCCACCCGTTCGTTTGTTTCCTATGACATAAAAAATAATTATAAAGGTAGAATTTTACTGGAACTAACTTGAAGATTGATAGGTGTATATATTGTTGTGTTTGCGTTTCAGTACCGACATGGAAACGTCATCGCAAAATACTGTCTCTAGCATTCAATCAAAATATACTGAATAGTTATATAAGTGTTTTCAACGATAAAGGAAGAGAAATGGTTAAACAATTAGAAGCTGAGGATGAGAAAATACCGTTTGATCATGGACAATATCTTGCGTTATGCAATTTGGATATCATTTGTAGTGAGTATGTGTGGATACAATTTTGATGACCAGTTCATTTCGCCACAACAATTGTAATAATACATTCTTTTACTTTAAATATAATATTCAAATAAAAGAAGGGTATAATTGTACGTAAATAATTCATATTCTTACACTAATATCTCTAATTGTTATTTATCATAAATTCCTTCCAACGACCTTTATAATTTTATGAGATGATATGACTCTCTAAACTATGACATTAGTTATACCTTACCATCATAGCCTGTAAGAAACCCGCTGTAGAGCCATCAGTCTTCTTTCCGAACGAAGGTATGGGCATAATCATCACGTCAGCCCACGAAGTATTAGTGATTTAAAATTCTGAGAAATCCGTTGTTCTATGTTGTCATACATACAGTAGTACATATAAGAACATTTCTCAGGTTCAGGTTTCCTCACGATGTTTTTCTTCGCCTTCAGCAGATAGTGTTACCAATTTAAATTAGTAAATGTACGCGAATTACGAAATCTCCGTTGGTACATGTCAGGGTGCAAACCTGTGGACATCGGATTGATATACCACCGGTCAAACAGTTAGACCTCGACGACTCTATCTTTTTTATATTATTATGTAATCGTAACCTTCGTAAGGATTTCTTCCTTCTTTTCCTTGCATACCCTACGATGTGTAGAAAAAAATTAATTGCATCGCTTGACGCTATAGCACTTTTATAAATTTAATAAAAAAAAGTATAAATCACTAGAATGTAATCACAACTTGATTTATTATACTTATAACTAAAAAACTGTAAAAAGTTACAATGTGTGCGTAATCCATGATCACTCATGAATCATTATACTTCATTATTTGCTGGTACAAGTATATTAGTGATCATCTGGTACTCGTGAATTCATCTGCATTGTTTTTATGAAAATTGTTTTTTTTTACAGAAACGGCTCTAGGTGTTGACGCTAAAGAACATGGATCTATAGTTGAAGTTTACCTTAAATCCCTTGAGAAGATGTTGAAAATAATACTGGAAAGATTTCAAAAAATCTGGTTGCGGAATCCATTCATTTTCACTTTAAGTGCCTTAAAGAAGGAACATGATAAAGAGTTGGATACTTTAAGAAGATTGACTAACACGGTATGTGTTTATGAGCATTTTACTATATCCATGAAAATCTTTCATCAAGCATCTGTTGGTGTATTCCGGCAGCTGCACTTGAATGACAGTCCTTAGGCATAGCGTGTTTACCATCCTAGGCCATATCATCATTTAACTTCAGGTGAGATTGGTTCTGTAGGTGGTAGAGTCACGTTGAAACTATTGTTGATTTCAGCATGAATGGATCGGCTCGCCCTGGGTAGTACCACCCTCTCACAGAAAACCGAAGTGAAGTAACAGTGCTTGCACTGTTGCGTTTCGTTCGGTCAGTGAGAGCCCGGATATTCGAATCTATCTGGATTGACGCGTTTTCCGAACATGCTTACCACTGAGCCATCATTGGTTCATCATCTATTGCTTAAAAATAAATAGAAATCTTTAGCTTTGAAAAAAAAAGAAAAAATATTTATATTGTTGACAAAGTACTTAAAAATGAGTGCTAAATTATGCTTTATTTTAAAATACCTTATTTCAGATGCTGGAAGAAAGGAAATGTTATTTAGCAAATAAGAATATAACAGACGTGGGATCAGGTAAGACTTTTCTGTAGCTATCCACCAAATCTTTGTTTAATCATCGTTCAGAGAAAAGCTTCAATAAAGTAATCATAACTTTATTTACATATATCGAATAGGATAAATTTTTGAAGTAAAACTTTGGACATCATCTTTTTACCCCACAAAAGTAAGGTCGACATAACATGTGTTCCTCTTCCACTCTCCCGTGTCAGATGTCATCTCAGTGGTCACACCTTTTATACACATATCATTCTACACACAATTCATCCATACTTTATTCGGTCTTCCTTTACTCCTATATCCGTTCACCTTCATATTTAAGACTTCTTCGATTACATAACTTTCATCTCTCCTCATAGCATGCCTCTATCATGCTAACCTATTACTCATCAACTTCTCTGCCATTGGTGCTGTTTTTAAATTTTCTCTGTTATACTCATTCTTAATATTATCCGTTCTGGTTATACCACAGATTCATCTTAACGTTCGCATCTTTGTCACCTGTAATCTTCTAATGTCTGTCTCTTTCGTAGCTCAACACTCAGATCCATATTGTCACATTTAACATATAAAATAATAATATTAAAAACAAATACTAATAAACAACCAAGAAAACCTAAGTTAAAGTTTATTCTAAGACTTTCAAAAGTATAGCTACAAACGTGTAAATAAAATAACAAATCTATGTGCATTGATCGGTGCCAAAAGCTACAATTGGCGACCCGGAGTTAATAACTTTCTATAGTAAAACGGGCAATAAACCCGTTTGTTTTGTTCCTGACGTTCCCACGTTCCCTTTCAAATGAAAGTGAAATCACCTGACGGTCATTGACACTGTGCTTTATTATAGACGCGTAGAGGATTGTGTATAATTTTATATTTTTCTAGATTATTAGGTCCAAGGCACATAATAAGGCACCTATTTTTTTAATTGATTTAGAACGAGAATCGAGCGCAGAGTGTCCTCCAGAAATATTGCTACTATCTAATCAGTCACCTGGTATAGGTCTTATAAATAAAGTCTTCAAAAAATAAAGTTGGTATAAAACCCTACAAAGTGAGCCGCCTCATATACCGTGGTTTACTAATAGTACTCTAAATAGATCTCTCATTGTTATTGTTAACAGAGTACGTTTCGGACATATGCCTCTCAACAAGTTTGCGTCTCTTATGAGAAAAACTATATCACCTAATTGCATAACGTATAGATTAATCGAGGATTTACAACACTTGTTGACGGAATGTGACCGTAACAAAGCTCAACGAAAAGCTGTTACAGATCACTTGAAACCTAATGCATTCGATCAGGGCATCTTCCATAGAATCTTGTCAGCACATGCAAGTGAAGAATCCGAGATTTTATGAAAGTTTGTGATCAACTCTAAGAAATGATTGTGAATATGCTAAGGTTAGGGTACGATGGGATTAACATGTTCTTTGTGGGGCTAAGTCCCTAAATGAATAAAGATTTTGAAAAATAAGTCTCGTACAATGCTTGATTTTTCAGATGAAATCAAACCATTCATGGATCTTATTCTAGAAATGTCATCTGACAAAGGAATTTATACTGATAATGAAATCAGATATGAAGTCGACACTATAATATTCGGAGGGCATGATACCGCGGCGATTACTTTGACTTTTGCTCTAGTACTATTAGGATCATACCTGGATGTTCAGCATAAGTTATTTGAAGAGTAAGTTAGATATCAATAAATATAGATTGGGAGTTTTAGAAAAAGAAGAAAAATTAAGTGGTCTTACATGAATTTCTGTGTTGTAGTTTCGAATATAATATAATTACTAAGTATAAAATATAACTATGAGACAATTCGTGGCATGTTTTTCTTCTAAAAACAAAAAAAAATTAACTTATTGATTATTACTATCATTACATAGTATAAAACAAAGTCCCCTACCGCGTCTGTCTGTCTGTTCGCGATAAACTCAAAAACTACTGAACGGATCTTTATGCGGTTTCTACCAGTGGATAAAGTGATTGACGAGGAACGTTTTGGTATATAATTTGTCCCGGATTTTTTTATAATCAGGGCGGGACAACGTCTGCCGGGCCCGCTAGTTTACTAGCAACCATTTCTAGCAACATAATATCATTAAAACAAAAAAATCTTCTGATCAGTTTCGTGAAGTCCCGTGATAGTTAACTTGTTAAAAGAAGAAATTATATGTTTATTTTCTACTACAATAAGACACAGTAATATCTCTAGTGTCTTTAGTACCAAAAATATCACTTCATATATAATACATTCACGTATTTTAATTGTTTTTACAGATTGCAAGATGTTTTCGGCGACTCATATAGAGATGTAACAAAACACGACTTATCAAAATTAGTATACACAGAAGCAGTATTGAAGGAGGCTTTGAGACTTTATCCTGTGGGACCAGTTTTAGCTAGACTTACTACTGAAGATGTTAAATTAAGTGAGTAACATTTTGGACGTTTTGGCCACTCTTTTTCTTACCCTTATCCCACCTAAGTAGGGTCGTTACAACATGTTTGTCATGTTGTGGTGTATGATTTGGCTTAATTTTTACGATCAGCTGCCTACCTGACATCAACCTGGATTTGGACACTGTAATAAGTTTTTATTGAAAAAAAAAACTGTGTACTAATATGCAAAGATAAAATAGTTCAGTATATTTTTTCCTCTGTTTCTACATTGAACTTCTTTTTTTTTGGTTATTAAGTCTTGACGAGCTTTACTGTTTGATGATTTTGTATCCCGTACCTAGTTTTTGTGTGAAGTGCGCACAACGACTGAGCCTCTATACTTTTATTTGTATAAATTATATAATTTCTTTAATATAAGTTTCTTTCTATACATCGTTAAATTATGAAATTTAATGTTAATTTAATTCTAACTAATTTAACACTCTGGCTGCCACGTTGGCCATATATGACCGGGGTCTCACTTGTAGCACCACGGTGGTCATTGGTGACGGAACCGCTAGATCTTTTTACAACTATGAATAATCATCGCTGGCGTCCTAAAAGAAACACCTGGTTACGGCGTGCCAAAGTGTGAAATATAAATGTGACAATCAGTTTGTTTGTTTGTCACATTGTCACCACCATCATTCCTTTAGGTGGTAGAGCCACGCTGTAGCTATTACTAGTTCCAGCATGAATGGGTCGGCTCGTCCGGGTTAGTATCACCCTCTGACAGAACACCGACGTCAAGTAACAGTGCTTGCATTGTTGCGTTTCGTTCGGTCAGTTAGAGCGCCGGAGGCTCACCACCCTTTCCCTACCCCTCCCACTGCCCCATACACAGGCTGGCAACACATTCGTGACTCCCCTGGTGTTGCTAGTGTCTATGGACAATGGTGATCTCTTAACATAAGGTGACCCGCCTATTCGTTTGCCTCCTTTTGACATAAAAAAGCCATGTATACCACCGGTGGTACACGTTAAACGTAATCTTCAGACCACAGGCCAAAACATGGCACGCTACGTGTTAACTATTCAACCGATCCATGAGATTAATGTTGCATACACGTTGTCAGGTGTACACAAAAAGACATAGGGTACGTTTATTTAGAGAAAATGTACACTCCCAAGGGATCGATCAAATTCAATAACACGAGCGAAACAGCTAGCAAAAGCTTTGTATATGATAACGTTCATTCATATAATGTTTTGAATTTTAGAGAATTATACAGTACCGGCCGGCAGTAGTTGCTTTCTGTTATTATGGGGTGTACACCATCATGCTGTCTGGGGAGCTGATGCAGATGAATTTAAACCTGAAAGATGGTTCGTGTCATCGACTTTGCTAGACAATTCTAACGCTTTCGGCGGCTTCAGCATTGGCCCACGATCTTGTAGAGGTATGATCTATAACATTAGTACAAAAAACTACGGTTATCTTTATATCGCTAACTAGTGACTTGCTTCCGTTTCGCGTGACGTAATGACGCGTCTTAGAACTCTTCACATAACCATCTTAACTCTTCTTTATGTAAATCCTGACTGAAATTTGGGCATTCGTTGTGCGAAGTACGAAGTTAAATGCGAGAAAGAGAAGTCAAGTGTGATGATATATTCTATTACAGGTAGAGTTTTCGCTATGATGTCAATGAAAACGATCCTTGTACATCTGCTTCGTGAATATAGTGTCAAAGCTGACGTCACCGAGATGAAGTTAAAATTTGAATCATTCTTGAAGCCTGCGTCCGGACACTTCATCACTATCGAAAAAAGAACGTAGCGTATAATTTTATAATGCAATAAATTTCTCGATTTTATTGACTGTAATTAATACCCAAAGTCATCTATTGGAATTTTTATATATATGTTTCACTACATATTATAAAACAAAGCCCTCTGCTACGTCTGTCTGGTTGTCTGCGAACGAATTTTGTTGCGGTTTTCATCAGTACATAAAGTGATTCAACGAGGAAGGTTTGGGTATATAATTTATTAGGGGTTTTTTATTATTACAGCGGTATAACGACCGCCAGGTCCGCTAGTGTATTTATATTTCTCTAGTCCATTCAGTACATTTATTTTATTTCCATGTTGTGGCGATAAAAAAGTTTTGTGTCTTGTATTTTTGAATTTAATTGAAAAACGTTTTGACCTATTTCTATACAATTTTATACAGAGAAAATAAACATAATTCCTCGATTAAATTCCTAAAATCAGAGGGGGAATTGTTAATAATAATCATAAAAAGTAGTAATTATAATAATTTAGAACGGAAATATTATAACGTAGTAATATAATAACGTAAGTCGTGGTCATCGATTGGACATCGACCTGAGGAATATCAATCCGATGTTCACAGATAACCCCGGCATATATAAACGATTTTTTTCTGAATTCGCGTACATTTACTAATTTAAATCGGTAACATTATCGGCTGACGGTGAAGGAAAACATCGTGAGGAAACCTGAACCTGAAAAATATTCTTGTAGTACCGCCATGTGTGGGAAAGTGTAGAACTGTGGAATCTCGGAGTTTGAAATCGCTATAGTGTCGTGAGTTGGCGTGGTGATAATACCTTCTATATTCTATATTATATACTATACTCATACCTTCCTTAGGGAAGAGGCCTACGGCCCTGCAGTAGGGCTCTTACAGGGGGGTGATAATGAAACCGAGCCGAACTGTTACTCAGTTAGTGTGTAAGAAATCTTAAACTTTAGGTATTAGAATTGGTACAACTTATTTAGCAACACGTATTTATTAAGCTGGATACTGAGGCTAAATTTAGATCATATATCATTACACGTTTCTTATTGTGATTCATTGGAAACTATAAAATGACAAAAGTCATAAAGACAGCTAAATTTTAATCCGCATATGACGTTTTAAAATAATTTTTACGTGCACGAAGTTTCACGGGCCCATCGTTGATCATAAATTCTCTACCGTCGAAAAAATTGTTGAGATGTATTAAAAATAAATAGTGTTACAACTATGTAACAAAATCAAGAATAAATTAGGTTTATTTTACAGAAATATAAACAGAAAAAAACAACGTCGGTATCCACAGATTTGCGTAAATTAAATGTCAACGAGGTACTCTGGAACTCTCGGGTAAGTTGAAGACAGCACCCACTTCGGTCGTTGCGAGTGATAATTTTAAGGTTCGTTCAAATGGGAGGTACAAATTCTAACCTAATTCATACTTTAAATAATAATACTCTATATTAGGTGACGTTTTTTTAATACTTTGCAGGTTTATATAAGGTAGGTATGATATAGGTAAAAATAAATGTAATACAATTTATTTCTGTTTTGCATTATTCCCGTAGGGTGTAGTTATGATGGCAGCAGTTATAAAACAAGCGATATAATACATGGAACTTGTCAATTTGACCCAAATCCTACACTTGAATAATACAAATTAATACATTAAAAAAATATAAAAAAAAAAAAAAAAAAAAATATTTTTTTTAAAAACAACTTATTAAAAAAAAATAAATTTAAAACAATCTATTAAATAAAAAAAAAAATTAAAAAACTATTTAATTATTATAAAAAAAATTAAAAGAAATTAAAAAAACCACAAGAATTATTTTTGCTAAACATTTCTCTCTGCAGTCTAAAGAAGCTGTAAAGGAACTAAACACTGAAAAAAAATAGATTTCATCACTACATTCAATTACTTCCAAACACCAACTTATTTAATTAATTACTAAATTTTCTTCATTATTTAATTTTTAAAATAAAATAAATAATTCTATAATATCAAACTATCAACGTTTACTTATTCTTACATAGTATTAATAAAACCATTAAATCGATAATCAAGCAGGTACGAATATTATTTATAATAAATAATCTACAAGCAAGTACTGTTCGGAGGTGTTATTCAAGTATGGAACGAAACATCAAAATGAAAAGAAACACAAAAAGCTAAATTCTGAAAAAATAAAAATGAATTATATTTGTTACTAGCTAACCCGTGCAACTTTGTCCGCACCAAGTAGGTTACTACCGGTTTCAATTATATTTTTAAACGCAATAAAATCTTAAAAAACCTAATACCCGATTACAGCGACACTTGCAGTTCTCAATTGTGAATCCAAACTATTCAGTAACTCACTATACCCAGTTGGTATGTGAGAAATGTTTTAAAATAAGCCTAGCATCCGTTTTCAGCATCACCAATCGGGTCCAATGTAGTTGTTTGTTCTATAATAATTTTTTAGTATACGTGAAACCTGCATCCAAACTTAATCTTGTCAAATTTATTTTACTTTTGACACATAGCCCATCATCTTGTTGACTGAAATATTAAACTTAGATATATATGGTGAATATATGTATATGTCATTTGTAAATTAACTTTGAAGCGACAACCTTAACAGTCATATTTAGGTGGAGAGATTTGTAAACAAACGTATTTTGACATTACCTACCAACATATTTTCGAATCCTAAAGAGATATCGGCTTAAATATTCGATATTTCTTACAAAGTTACTGTAGTTTCAAAATTACTTATTTGTTACAATTGCAAATAAAATATTATAGAAAGTATTATTACACTCTACTTTTGGCACGTAAATTACACTACCGACTTTGAAAATGATTCACGGCTAACTAAAGTAGTATTAGCATAATTCGGTTATGTATTGTGGTTAGAGATATATTCAAATATCTAAAATTGACATTTAAAAAATCACATTACAAAACTGGTTTAATATTTTTCAAGATTTCTAAAGAATATCGTTCTGGGCAAACTCAGATCAATTGGGCAATCTTGTAAAGTACGGTACGTCGTAAAGTGTAAAAGAACCTCGATATTTGGAACAAGTTGTTCGGTTATTCAAACTGTTATACTCAACGTCAACCGCAATGATCTTTATTTGTATAATCTGACATTTAATTGAAAGTTTTGATTGGTTTCAGTTGTGGTTTTAGTTCGCGGCGATCTCTTGTTAATGAAAAGGTTTCGTTCCAGATTCATTAACGTGGAACAAACAGTTCCTCAAAGTACATTTCTTGGCTTGATATACCTTTAGATTTTATATCTTTTACAAGTACTAGGTACTTCGCATGAATGTACTAAGTAAACGAGACATATATATTTCCCAAATGTACAGTAACTGAACATTAATCTGTCAATAGTTTTGAAGATCTCTCCACTGTCTTCTGTCTCGTTCAGTCATTTTTTTATGGATTTTTTTCACTTTTTCGTACTGTTTTAAATCATTTTCATTTATACACATTATACATTTATATACTATCTTGTTCAAACACATCCAAAACTGAATATCAATTTGTCAATCCTGTCAATGTGTTGAAAATCCTCTTCCCTATCTTCTGTCTCGCTCGCTTTGTATGGAGAATTTTTAACCCAATTTTTTCATTATTTCGTACGTTTTCTTACATTTTTTTTTAAATAAAAACTTTGCCATCATTAGTACAAAACGACAAAAAATAATTACACGCCCAGCTATTCTGAAGTGTAGTTCTTACAAACATTCAGCAACTGGTTTTTATTTACACTGCTGGATATATTCCTTTCCTCTCGCTATGCTACATTTATTGGTTTACTGTGACGATATCATTTACCCGACGACCAATTTAATAACAAGTTTCATATGTTGTTTATGGGATCGCAATTATCACACCTCTGTATCTATGGTAGGCAGTGGACTGTAATTTTAAATTGAATGGAAGTGGATACCTCACAAATGTATGTCAAAATATATAACTCTATAATCGGCATAAAGTCACACTTACCTTGTAGGCTTCACCACCGTCGTTGTAGTTAGTTAACAAAGCACCAGCTTTCCAAATAATGTACACTAAAATTATTGGTGATAAGTTTCGAGGGAGCATAGGGAATCGTGACGCGCCAGTATCCGTCCACTGCCGAAGTGCGAGTTACTGGCCAGTGCTAGCAGTGACTGGTCTTTAAATTTATATAATCATTTTGCCTACCTTCCAATCAATTAGTGCCTGAAAAGTTTACTTGATCTAAATCATTACATTACATTTTTAGACGTTGAATAAATTTATGACACAATACCTGCATGACAATCGTAAATACTAAATTACATTTGGCCTACATAATATGTCACTAAGTACTTACATTATATGTCGATTCTTAGAGAGGAGCCGATGAGGATCGAGTTATATAGATTCTTCACCACTGATATATATCTCCTTAACGTTTTCATTAAAAAACTAGTCGAAATTTATATCGGATATTCACTTATTGAAATTTTGTATTTACGTTTAACATTTGTTATGCGTATATTCTTATTATTATGTGTATGTATATATGAGTAGGTTTATAATATACTAGATGATACTCGTGGCTTCATCTGTGTTATTTATTATTCTAACGATATATATATATTATTATATGTACAGAGAAAAACCTTAACTTAAGCATCACACCATTTGCCCTGCTTTAAACGTCGCTGAACGCGTACTGCCAATAAAAGTTGTATTAACTTTGTATGGAATAATACTATCGTGATAATATTAGATTAGGTGGTAGAGCCACGTTGAAGCTATTACTGGTTTCAGCATGAATGGGTCGGCTCGCCCGGGGTAGTACCACCCTCTCGTAGAAAACCGACGTGAAGTAACAGTACTTGCATTGTTGCGTTTCGTTCGGTCAGTGAGAGCGCCGCATAATAGTAGTCCGGTGAAGCTGTTAAGACCTTGCTAGGTCAATCGTAGTCAGTTCGAAAAAAAAAGCGCCGGATAACCCACATCCCCGTTTTTCAGTGAATGTCTACTTTATTGCACGTTTATAATATGACAACGATTTTTTTTCCAGCGAACATGCCGCATTTTGGGTAATAAGAGGTTGTGGTATGTATATCAAATATATAAAAGTGAATAAAATAAATTTTATATCGAATAAAAACAAGATAGAATTACCACTGACGTATATCTTGAATAACAATACATAATTAGTGTACTGAACAGATAAAATTAGTACATATCTTTTTAAATAATCTGTATTGTACACAAATTATTGTACTAAAGTTTTGTGAACATGTACCTATAATAAACATATTATAAAACAAAGTCCTTTGCCATGTCTGTCTGTCTGTTCGCGATAAGCTCAAAAACTACTAAACGGATTTTCATGCGGATTACACCAGTAGATAAAGTGATTCATGAGGAAGGTTTAGGTGTATAATTCGTCAAGGTATTTCTATCATCAGAGCGGGACAACGTCCGCTGGGCCCGCTTGTATTGCTTGTATTATATTTGTGGACTCGTCAAATTAGCAATCGTGATTATTTTCAACTAGCCTCTGCCCGCGACTTCGTCCGCGTGTAATAGTTACTTACGCTAATATACACGCAACACGCGCTAGCATGCAGCGGAAGCTCTCAAGAGGGAAAAATACCCCGATTTGGAAATATTCTACATTGGTGCTCCACTTCTACTGGTCTTAGCGTGATGATATATAGCTTATAACCTTCCTCGATAAATGAGCTATATAACACTGTAAGAATTTTACAAATCAGACCAGTAGTTCCTGAGATTACCCCCTACAACGTCACAAACTCACAAACTTTACCTCTTTATAATACTAGTATAGACTAGTATAGATTACTTATATGGTAAGTTACATTTTGGGCCGTATTTTTTTATCTATACTAATATTATAAATCTGGAGGGTTTGTTTGTTTGATTGAACGCGCTAATCTCAGGAACGACAGGTCCGATTTGAAATTCTTTCAGTGTTAGATAGTTCATTTATCGAGGAAGGCTCTATATCATCACGCTAAGACCAATGGGAGCGGAGCATCAATGAAGAATGTTTCAAAATCGGGGTTTTTTGTCCTTTTGAGAGTTTCCGCTGCGTGTTAACCCAAAGTAACTATTCCAAGCGGACGAAGTCGCGAGTAGAAGTTAGTTTAATATAATAATATATAAAACATCTTAAAGCGTAGCGAGCCTCTGTAAAAATTCTATATCCAATATTATTTCAAGTTACTTTAATATTTCTTCTATCATTGTAAGCTTCAGACCGAAATACTCGTATTACTAAAATAATCTACAGACTTCTGATTAGAACTTACTTGAAGTTTTAACATTTCCTTCGAACATTATTTTGTATTAAATAATCTCAATTAGTTGCTGAATTACTTAAACAACGATTCACATTTACGTTTTAATATCGACTATGAGGTGATTTAACACTTCGCGGAATATGCGCACACTAACAAAATTAGAGAAAAAAAAAACAGGGTCTATCGTAAAGATACACGATAGAAGTGAAATTTTTATATTGCAGGAAAACACTTTAATTAGAAAAATATTTTGATTTTGTTTAACCTCGGTGATCTGACGAGAACCGGTGTTTTAAACACTCTACCCGACATAGTGTTTAGCTCCACCCGTTTTCGTCACCTAAAAAGATTGTCGATCAGAATGGAAAAGCCCTTCCATCAGAACTTTCACTAAGTAAAACAGTTTTCAATACTGTAACGGATTACCCTAGAATCTATAGAATGACTGATTTCTGCATTCTGCTCGTAACATATATACTTACTATATTTAAAATAAGCGTACATACATTTACAATTATATAAAAACTAGTTTACTTACATAACAGTACTTTTTACTGGATGAATAAAGTAAATTTTCAAAAAAAAAGGAATTAACCGACTTCAATATCAATCAAAAACCTATAAGGCACTGAAAAGCGGAAAATAAATAGTTTATCAAATTAACCAAATTAAATAAAACATATGAATATGTGTGCTACCTAGAGATGTATTGGAAGTCGGTGCCAACCGAAATTTCAAATTTGTTCCAGAGACGCGTGAGTGGACTTAAACTTTGTACCTATGTAGATGATATGATTTTCGGTTCGCACCGACTTCCAATACATCTCTAGGTGGCACACATATTCATATGTTTTATTTAATTTGGTTAATTTGATAAACTATTTATTTTCCGCTTTTCAGTGCCTTATAGGTTTTTGATTGATATTGAAGTCGGTTAATACTTTTTTTTTGAAAATTTACTTTATTTTTCCATTTTTAGTGTACATAAATATATTTTACTAGCAGTGCCCGCGAACTCCGTTCCGCCTTAACTATATTAAAATATGCGCATTTTTGCGGTATGGTATCTATCGGTATGGTATGCGATATGGTTTCAATTGGTTGTACAATAAGTAACGTTTGGTACGAACGCAACCTTATCAATAATCCGCGATGGTTTCTACCACCCACTCGGCTACCATCGTTTCACACATAATACACCTTAAGTAATGTAATTACAGTACTGGTGGTCGCCGGAGATCGCCGATCTCCGAGCGGCCTGCTCCGCGGCCCGGCGGCTGTTCGGGCGCAGCCGCCGACGCCGGCACCGGGACCCGGAGGCGGAGGCCCGGCTGTATGGCAGCTACAGGGAGTGCAGGAAGACCCTGCAGGCTGCCATCAGCCGGGCGAAAGAAGCAGCGTGGGAGGAGCTGCTCCAGACGCTGGAGGGGGATCCTTGGGGGCGCCCATACCGGATCGTGCGCAAGAAGTTGCGATCATGGGCGCCCCCGGCGACGGAGACCCTCCGGCCGGAGGTGGTAGCGAGGGTCGTGGGAGAGCTATTCCTCGACCCTCCGATGCTACCGGCTCCTCCCATGCCTCCGCCTCGCGAGGTAGTCGAGGAGGTGCGCGACGGTCCCCCCCCTCCGATAACGGAGGAGGAGATGGGGAGGGCAGTCGAGCGCCTCCTCAGCCGGCGTAGAGCGCCCGGCCCTGATGGGGTCCCGGGCCGGGTGCTCGGCCTTGCGTTGGGCCAGCTAGGGGGGTGGCTTCGGGAGCTGTTCGACCGGTGTCTTGCGGTCGGGCAGTTCCCGAAGCCCTGGAAGCTTGGGCGGCTCTGCCTGATGGCGAAGGCAGGCCGCCCTCCGGACTGCGCGTCCGCGTATCGGCCCCTCGTCCTGCTGGACGACGCCGGGAAGGTGCTGGAGAGGATCATCTCCTCCCGGGTCGTCCAGCACCTAGAGGGCGTGGGGCTGAACCTGGCGGACGCGCAGTATGGCTTCCGGACAGGGCGTTCGACAGTGGACGCCCTGTGCCTCCTGAAGTCGCTGTCGGCAGAGGCGACCTCCCAAGGGGAGAGGGTTTTGGCGGTGTCACTCGACATCGCCAACGCCTTCAACACCCTGCCGCATGGCGTCATACGGGAGGCGCTCCGATATTTCGGAGTGCCCCCGTACCTGCGGCGGGTGTTGGAGGCGTACCTGGAGGGCAGGGAGGTCGCCTATGTCGACGGCGACGGCCGTATGGTCAGGCGGGCCACACGGCGAGGGGTTCCACAGGGGTCGGCATTGGGGCCGCTCCTGTGGAACATGGGCTACGACTGGGTGCTCCGCGGCGTGCTCCCATATGGGGCACGCCTCATATGTTACGCGGACGACACCCTAGTCGTAGCCCGGGGGCGGGAGTGGAGGGAGGTGGAGTGCCTGGCCACGATGGCCACAACCCTCGTGGTCAGGCGCATAAGGAGGTTGGGCCTCAGAGTGGCCCTCGAGAAGACCGAGGCCCTACTTTTCCATGGGCCTCGGCGGGGGCCACCACCTGGGGCCCACATTGTGGTGGAGGGCGCCCGGATCAGGGTGGGGACCCAGATGAAATATCTGGGCCTCACCCTGGACGGGCGCTGGCGGTTCGAGCCCCATTTCGCGGGGCTCGGACCGCGAATTGCTGGGGCGGCGGCGGCACTCGGCCGGTTGCTCCCCAACATAGGGGGGCCGGGTGCCGGGTGCCGCCGACTCTACATGGGAGTCGTGCGGGCGATGGCCGCCTACGGGGCACCGGTGTGGGCCGACGCCCTCGGTGCCGCCAACGTGCGCGCGCTGCGTAATGCGCAGCGCACGATGGCACTGAGGGCGATCCGGGCGTACCGCACGGTGTCCTCGGTGGCGGCCTTTGTGCTCGCCGGCTCCCTGCCCTGGGAGCTGGAGGCAGGAGTTCTCGCCGCCGTGTACCAATTCACGGCGGCGAGAAAACGAAGGGGGGAGCCTCCGGCTCCCAGGGAAGTAGAGGCGGAGAGACGGCGTCTCAGAGGAGACGCCGTCGAAAGATGGCAGCAGGACCTGGCGGACGAGCGGTTCGGGCGGTTTACCGTAGACGCCGTCCGCCCGGTCCTGCGGGCGTGGATAGATAGGGAGTGGGGCTCCCTGACGTTCCGACTGGTGCAGGTACTCACCGGACACGGTTGTTTCGGGTGGTACCTGCACCGGATCGCACGCAGGGAGCCGACCGCCGCCTGTCACGAGTGCGGCGCTGACGAAGATACCGCGCAGCACACTCTGTCTGAGTGTGCTGCGTGGGGGGAGCAGCGCCGCATTCTGGCGGCGGCGGTAGGACCTGACTTGTCGCTGCCGAGCGTGGTCTCGGCCATGCTCGGCAGCGAACAGGCGTGGCGAGCGATGTCCTCCTTCTGCGAGGACGTCATCTCGCAGAAGGAGGAGGCGGAGAGGGCCCGCGAGGCAGATCCTCAAAGTGGCCCTCTCCGCCAAAGGAGGACAGGCGGGAGGAGGCGGCGATTCGCCCAACTCCTCCCGCCACCGTAGCCGGACCTGAGGGGGTGGGCCGGGGGGCCCAT
This sequence comes from Antheraea yamamai, assembly GCA_036509395.1. Lineage (NCBI taxonomy): Eukaryota > Metazoa > Arthropoda > Insecta > Lepidoptera > Saturniidae > Antheraea > Antheraea yamamai. The sequence continues at coordinate 9,216,350 of AP028449.1, read as the reverse complement.
CTCCTCATTGCACAGGTCCGGCGGACGAGGGGGGACAGCCGGTGTGTACCCGGTCTGTCCCTCTATAGGTAGGAGCCCGGCGGTCACCTTCCGCCGGGCGGACCGTGGGGGCGGCTCTACAAGGTTGATTAGCGTGAACGATCCCTTGCCGCCCCCACACAACGGTCTGTCGGTACACCGTGGGGTTTTAGTCCGTGCGAGTCGGACATAACCCACTCTCTCCCCCGGGAGGGTGGGTATCCATAAGGGATTTCCCCACGTTAAAAAAAAAAAAAAAAAAAAAAAGTGCTTGCGCCATGTTGCAACACAGCAACGAACATAAGCACAATAGGCTCCTAAGAATTGAAGAGTTTTTTTTATAATATTGATGGCAAACGAACATACGGGTCACCTGATGGTAAGTGATCACGGCCGCCCATGGACACCTGCGACACGAGAGGAAACGCAGATGCGTTGCCGGCCCTTAAGAAAGGAGTAGGCTCGTTTCATGAAAGTTTTCTTATTTTGTCACGGATCCCATAATCAGAACCTAACCAAATTCTCATCAAACTACCCTTGAAGTACATCCTTTCCAATAAAAAATGAATCATCGAAATCGGTTAGCGTGATATTGAGTTATTCGTCTATTTGTCGTTTACATAATTAATGCAAATTTAAAACTTATACGGTTTTGCACTGGATGTCGTTGTCGGAACTGGACCAAATTAAAATGGGACCACAGGGGAAGCTCCAGCTTTCAAATAAAAAAAGAATCATCAAAATCGGTTCACCCAGTCCAAAGTTATGAGGTAACAAACATAAAAAAAAAAAAAAAATACAGTCGAATTGATAACCTCCCCTTTTTTGAAGTCGGTTAAAAAGTAGCCTATGCTATTTTTGTCCCTCACAACGTCTACACAAAATTTCGTATTCATCCGTTGAGTAGTTAGGCGGCAAAGCGTTAGAATTAAACAAATAAATTCACATTTGTAATCATAATATTAGTGAGGATTGTCGCACGATATATGCATATCATTTTAATATTAATTTGAAATCACAGGAACACAATTTACATTTCGGGAAGTGAATGTGGATTATCCTTAAGTCAAATTCATAAAGCCTGTACTGTGTATGAAATCCTTTATCCTAATTATCTTTCTCTTTCCGGTTTAACTCGCATATAATTTTTCCAGCCACTCACCACTGATGTCTTTCACCTTAAAGCCACAAGCAAAAGCTAGTGTACTATAAAATGCAAAAAGAATCTAGTAAAATAGAAAAAAATATATATTAAAGTGTATCTTTTTACACATTTCGAACGTTTGGAACTGACTCAAAATTTCGGACGACGATAGTAATATTAAGAATAAAAATTTGAATAAATAATCTAGATATACTGAATAAAGTTTACTAATTCTGCCAATATTATCGATGTAGTCACTGAGGAGACACCGTTTTATCTCTTGGAATGGTATTTATTTTATAGAATTAACTAATACAATTATTAACACAAATTTATACACGGACGTATTCTACGATCGGTTGCAGGGGACTGCGGCCAGCAGCGTCGGGCGTGTGCCTCGCAATTTGTCTACGCAGACAAATTTCTATGCCCACGCTATACTGTGTCGCTACAAAAGTAGTATTTATATTTACAATACACGGTTTATATGATACTAGCTGACCCGTGCCCACTTCGTTGGGCATCAATAGGCGTTATCAAGTTACAGCCTTTTTCTAGAACTCAATCATATATCTCTCATCGTTAAGGCAGCGTTCGTAAGAAACATTTTCGTTCGACCATTTTTTCTCCGACTCCCCAGATATTACCCCTTGCAACCTCACAAACTTTACCTCTTTATAATATTAGTATAGATAATATAATTAATTAATAGCTTCTGCCCGCGACTTCGTACGCGTCGAATAGTTATTTTGGGCTAAGATTCAGCGGAAGCTCTCAAAAGGAAAAAAATACCCCGATTTTAAAACATTCTTCATTGTTGCTCCACTCCTATTGGTCTTAGCGTGATGATATATAGCATATGACATTCACAAATAACGTGTCTTACTATTGGTAAAAGAATTTCATAGTCGGTTTAGTACTTCCTGAGATTACCCCCTACAACGTCACAACGTCACAAACTCACAAACTTTACCTCTTTATAATATTAGTATAGATTAAAAAAAAAGCTGTTTAAACAACTAACTTCACGGTATGTTACATTGCCGCGCACAAGTTCCGTTTCAACTTAGGAATTCATTCTAAAGGATTTCTAATAACGCTTAAAAAAACTTCAATTATATTGGTAAATTAGAAGACGATTTATTTTTTGTTTCTTATGCATAGAGTATATTTACTATAAACATGTGACACACATAGAACTAAGAATCGTTTTTGTCACAAAGTCAGTTCTGTGCGGGTTCCGAACCTATAGTTTAAAATCAGATTGTAGAATATGTACCATCAACGAACCTATATCTTCTATACATACAATAAGAATGTAAATCTAACGTGTCTGTACTTTTTCGAAATTCGTGAAAAGAATTGTTGCAGGTGTCCAGGGATAAGTAATAGAATACATTTCAATCATTTTTAGAAATGTCTGTCTGTCTGTCTATTTGTAGGAACACGCATCACTGCTAAAGTACTTGGGTCACAGTAAAACTTTATCAAGAAATTCATAAAGCATATCCTCCGGAGTAACTTAGTCTTTGTTTCATTAAAATCGGTCCATTTGAATGACGGCTTGAGGCAAGTATGAGAGAACAGTAGATATATTATAAAGATGGAGTGTTTGTTTGCTTAGTTGGTTGAACTCGCTAATCGCAGGAATTACTCGTCCGATTTGAGGTTTGGAAGGAGGATTGAGGTTCTAGGATATATATCTTCACGCTAAGGCCAATAGGAACGGAGCACCAATGAAGAATGTTTCAATGTCGGGTTTTTATTCTTTTGAGAGATTCCGATGTGTGTTAACGTTAGCCCAAAGTAACTATTCCACGTGGACAAAGTCGCGGGCAGAAGCTAGTATATGCTTAAAAACTATTTTGTGCATAAATCGCTATCTTTGTCTGACGAGTGGTGTTGCGCGCTAACTCTCTTTCACTCTATCTTTAATATTTAGTATTTTAACAGCAAATAACCACTTTCTCGGTTAGATTTACTTAAGGAATCGTGTATCCATCACACACAGAAAATAGCTTTAATTCGATACACTATAAATAATTAATGTACATGTCGGGGAGAAGATAAAAATGGCGTCTATCTGAACGACATCCATAGTGACGTCATGGTTATGATTGCATCGATCAGTACGCCAAAAACAATCCAATAAAACGTTGCGCCATAAAGACATGCAACATCGAATATAGTTACAACAAATTATCCGTAGATGTGACGCCCAACTGTCTGAGTGAGGATACCCAGTATCCCATAGCTGGTCGCCTTCTATGGCATTCAGCCCAAACCAATAGTAATCAAAATTCATGAACAGCCGATACCTCCAACCTACGGTATTTCAGAACGGGGTCAATAGTCAATTGACTGGTCAATAGTAACTCCCCCGCTATAGTCAGTAGTACGGACGTAGGTCATTAGTACCTCTCCCGATATACATTATGAATGTTAAAATATAATAAAATCATACCTGTTTACACTTGGCTGCAAAGAGGTGCAACCAAGTGGCCAGCGGCAACCGTGATTTTTTGAACCCTTTACATATATTACTGTAAAGCAGAGATGATATTTTATTAAAAAAATAAGGGAATTATTTTTTATTTCGAAAAAATATTATTTAACATGGATAATATCAAAAAAATGTTCAACGAACAAACGAGTTTATCGATATGTGATATATATACAACGTCCATGTTTATATATATAGACATATAACAGTTTTATACATATAATAGTAGCTTATAATCCGAGTAAATTGAAAACTGGTTAAAATACCAACGCGTGTACAACGCTTTAGTTATGCGCGCTTAACCAAGAGTTATTACGTAACATTCCAGAGAATGCCATCCGAGTATGCATTTTATTACCTAGCTCTGTCACAGATTTTATATTCATTATGGAAAAATTTATTCAAATTCAAAATACTGCATTCTGCATAAGTAATACTTCTATTATATTCTACAAGTTGAAAGGCTGGAATAAATTTGTATATATGAATAAAATTGCAATGTCTGTTGTTTTCTGAAGCTAATCTTCGAAACAGCTTTTGGATTTCGACAGCACTTTAATTACCGAGTACACGATTTTTCTCTAAAATTCAATTCATTGTGATTTTCGATTGGGGTTAGGCAGTAATGATAAAGAGGTAATATAGGTAACATAATATCGGTAAAAATGATAATGACAAAATTATAATTTAAAAAAAAAGGTGTGCGTGCGATTCATACACGATAGAAGTGAAATTTCAGTAAATCGACAAAAGAATGAGATGAATATATATAACAAGGGTTGGATAATTACAAAGTTTAATTGTTTAAAAATGATAGTATTTTGATTAATTTTAAAAGATATTTTATATTGTATTTAACATATGTTACAGTGTACAGTAGTATTAGCTCACGTACTTTTCACATATACTAAAACACGTTAAATGCTCAAATACAAGCAAGTATTAAACAGTGTGCAATATACATACACACCGACATTTGCTCTCTCGCTCTGGCTTACTAATTACACGCGACTATGCCTAGAAGACGGGAGTGGGGATGCTACGAAGCATGGCACAAAGAGGAGAGACCGATAATATAAAATAGTATGTATATTTCTGTCTCATACTTCGCCGGCTTCATCCTACACATTTTTGTATTTGTGTCTCTTACCTGTCGTTTTTTCCGTTGCATTCGGTTTGAAATTACAACGATTCTAAAGAAGTTTCACTTAGTATGTATATTTCTGTCTCATTCCTTACCGGATTCATCCTACACATTTTTGTATTTGTGTCTCTTACCTGTCGTTTTTTCCGTTGCATCCGGTTTGAAATCACAACGATTCTAAAGAAGTTTCACTTCAAAAACCTTATTGTTAATTGAGATAAAACATAATTATAGTCCTCATGAAGAAGTTTTTACAAGATGAAGTCACTGGTACTAACTAATACCTGCCTTATTACTATACGTTCTTTCACTCGCGATTAAAGCGTGTAGGATTGAACGCGTGAAAGCGCGTACGCATGATTACGGATGATTGTTATTAACACATTTTTAATCGTTACATTATTTTAGAAATAGCGCTCGTGTAAAAGGTAATAATCATTTGCGATATTTTCGCGTTCTGGAGTGTGTGGCAAAAGACAGTTTTATATAAACGCGTGCTTATAAAAGATGCTTTTCATTTGTTACTAGTGTGATCCATGATTGTTCTTGTACAATGGACAGGAGAGCTAGAACATCTATAGCATAATAAAATTCGTTGATTTTTAGACAGTTATAAATGAAAAATAAAAATTTCTTATTGAGTGAATAAATACAGAGAACAATGTAGCTTAACAAGTTTAAAAATTATTGAAGTGAAACTTCTAATGCGACTTCCAACGAGGTCGCGTTGAACGTTTAACGCTACCATGGAGGGGGTATGAAAGTACTGTTGCATTAAACGTTCAACGCTCCTGGGGAGGGGGAATAGAAAGAGACAGACCAAGAAAAATAATCAAAATTTCGTATCTTACTTTAGTTAACATAATCCCATTGTAAATGTTATAGATTTGGATATTTCTCCACTCGAAAATGACAATTAAAAGATGCGATCAATTCTGAATTGTAAGCAATGTTAATAAAGTTTGTCTTAAAGAAACAATATGATTTCACTAAAAATCAATTTCTACCCCTTCCTATTTTCATTTCCACGTTACGAAGTTTCACTTCTTCCGCGCGGAGGGACTCCACGCACTATTTTTTACCTGCGTATTTCATATATTGGTACAAAAATCGAATATAAGATAAGCAGAAGATATGCTACAATACTACTAATCAACTTCTTTTGAAAGAACGTGTGTTAGAAACGCACAGGTTTGGACACGTGATTTGAACTATTTATAGTGGAACCGCACGCGCATTCCAGTTTCCATTGTTTACATTTAGACGCATGAATTTTATGTGAGAAAGCCCTTTCGCGCGGGAAAGAACGCGTGTGTAAATCTAGCTAATTACTAATAGTAATTCATGTAGCTTCAATATTGCATACAATAGAGTTGTATAAAAGAGGAAAATTATTTGCCATCGCAGCTTTATACTCAAAGGCTTTATTATACTATACAATATATTTTCCTAAATTACATACATACTAACGGGCCCGGCGGACGTTGTTCTGCCTTGATAATGGAAAAATAAATAAAAGTCAGCCGCAGTGCCACCTATAGGGAGCAATTATAAATCTAAACCATTTTTGAATTCATCTGAATACACACTATAAATTTCATCAAAATCAGTCACATATACACGGACAGAAGTATTATATATATATATATATAAAGATATATAACATTACTATATGACCGAAGCGAAGTCTATGGACCGAAGACTACAAAGAACGATCTAATTCTTCTAAAGAATCCATTGATTCTTTGCAAATCAATTTACGGCTATACTGACTGACCTTTCTTAGTATAAAACGGGCAATATTTATATTATAGGGTTCTTATTGCAAATAAACGATATTACCTATATGAGACGACCCAATCGGATTAACAACAAATCGTATTTATTTTCGGCATCCATGTTTTTAATTTACGGATTTTCGAGTATTATACCTGTACTAGTTATGGGCGCGGCTTCGGTAACATTTGTAATTATCTGTTATACTAAATAATTGAGTTATAATTAAAAAAAAATATTGGGTAAATTTTGACTTATAACAATTGTCGTGTCAATTTTTTGAATAGTTACAGAATTTGGAGTACTGATTAATTAATTATTTTATTAATTAAATACCAGATAATGGAGAGTTATAGCAAAATTGACAAAGCGAATATATTCTCTTTGTTAAAATACCTATCCCGGCTAGCTTTAACTAATATTACAAATGCGAACGTGAGTTTGTTTGTTACTTCTCATAAAATCAGTTATCTGTCAGTGAAAGTCTTACCCAAATCGGTCCAACAGTTTTGGAGATTACCCGGAACAAATAGACATAACAAACAGATACTTAATTATATTTTTGTGTATATATTAGGGTATTGTATTAGAAATAAGTAGTGGTGCTAGGAGCCTGAACGTTTGAAATTATACGTTCTATTATACAAGGAATAAAAAAAATGGTTTGAAAATTAAATAAGTTTTTGATCTCCCTATATCTATTGGGGCTAACTATAGATAAGAAAACAAATAACGCTGTAAATACAAACAATTATCAAAATCGTTCAAGTAGTTTAAGAGGAAATGAATTACGGACAAACAAATTACAGAATTTTTATACCAGGTGAAAGGTAAGACACTTCCGGTATTCTAGGGCATATACTGTGTCAATGTGTCAAGTGTCATAACACTTCATGGCCACATTTAACATATAAAATAATAATATTAAAACAAATACTAATAAACAACCAAGAAAACCTAAGTTAAATTTTGTTCTAAGACTTTCAAAAGTATAGCTACAAACGTGTAAATAAAATAATGAACTTAAGTACAATGACCGGTGCCAAAAGCTACAATGGGCGACCCGGAGTTAATAACTTTCGATAATGAAACGGGTGTTAAACCCTTTTATTTTGTTCCTGACATTACCCACGTTCTCTTTCAAATGAAAGTGAAATCACCCGACGGTCATTGACACTGTGCTTTAACATAGACGCGTAGAGGATTGTGTACAATTTTTATATTTTTCTAGATAATTAGGTCAAATATTAAGCACCTATTTTTTTAATGGATTTAGAACGAGAATCGAGTGCTGAGTGTCTTCCAGAAATATTGCTACTGTCTAAACAGTCACCTGGTTTATAAAGATTATAAAACAAAAATGCCTACGCCCTTTTAACGGTTCAGTTAACTCTAAGAATTTAAGTATTAAAGATTTCGGGTGGTAGAAGGTAGGATTTCGAATAATTGACATGTTTGTTTTTTTGTGACATTTGTTTATAGTTTGCGTGTTTGCAAGCAATACTGTAATCTGAAATATATCATGAAATGTATCAGTGACCTTTGACACAGGTAATATAAAACAGCTTGTTTATTTTGTGTGTACATTATACACTGGTATTATTTTCAGAACTGAGCTAGATTCCAACAATTTATTATAACCATATTGAACGTTACAATTAAATAACGTAAATAATAAACTAATTGTGTCTATGACATCACATTTATTGAAGTGAAAACTTCGTCAGCCCAATTGAGCGATTTTTGATATGCTCGACAGGCTCGCGATGTATTGAGTGGTCCGGTGAAGCTGTAAAGACCTTGCCAGGTCAATAGCGTAGTCAGTACGTAATAAAAAAAATTGTGCGAGGAGTCCCTCCGCGCGGAAGAAGTGAAACTTCGTGATGTGGAAATGAAAATAGGAAGGGGTAGAAATTGATTTTTAGTGAAATCATATTGTTTCTTTAAGACAAACTTTATTATCATTGCTTACGATTCACAATTGGTCGCATCTTTTAATTATCATTTTCGAGTGGAGAAATATCCAAATCTATAAAATTTATAATGGGATTATGACAACTAAAGTAAGATACGAAATGTTTGATTATTTTTCTCGCTCTGCCTCTTTCTATTCCCCCTCCCCAGGAGCGTTGAACGTTTAACGCAACAGTGCTTTCATACCCTCTCCATGGTAGCTTTAAACGTTTAACGCAACCTTGTTGGAAGTCGCATTAGAAGTTTCACTTCAAAACTAAAAAATAAAACAATGTATTGTGCTTACGCCAGACTAGTAACGCGTTGTATAGATTATTTATATTGTTGTATTGATATTTTGTTTTAAGCTTGTGCATGTAAGACGGATTAATAAAGTTAATAAAAATGTATATAACTATTGTTCCGGGTGCCAAAAGATGTGAAAGCCAGACTAATTTTAATAATTTCAATAAACAAATTATGAAATTTAAATAATTCAGGCTGTTTACGGAAATTTTTTCGACCGATACTTTTTCAATCAACCCGACCACAATAAACAAAACAACAAAGACAACGAACAGACAAGAGGACAGTTGAATATTTGGGGGCACCTGGCTAATTGAAATAGGTCCGATCGACAGCCGTATGTCATTAAAAGACAGCGACGCCTTAACAATTCAACCAATCAGCATGTAATTTTGCATACATGTCGTCGAGGGTAAAAAGCGCCTTTTATGCAGAAACAAGTACACACAGGTATGCATAATAAATGATGATTCCTTTCCACGTAAGGATTTTTATCACGCTTTTATTAGCTTCACCTGTATGTATGTATGTAACCGACCCCTTTGAGCTCGATTTTGTCCTACTTTGAACGATCAGATTTAATTCAAACTTTGCACACCTGTCAAAGGTCGATGACAATGCAATAATCCGAAAAAAAGTTAAAAAAATGTAGGTAAAAAATGAAAAATAATTAATAGTTTAAAAAACTAAAAAAACACGCTTTCATAAAAAATCCAACTAAAAAACAGAAAATAAAATTTAATAAATTTGGATTAAGAATAGTGTAAATTAGAAATAAATGTATATTTTTGTAAAAAGTGACAAAAAAATGATAAAAATACTGATATCTGGAGGTGCTGATATTAACAGTGACGCATCGCATGTTATATGCAATATACATTTATTTCTAATTTACACTATTCTTAATCCAAATTTATTAAATTTTATTTTCGGTTTTTTAGTTGGATTTTATATGAAAGCGTGTTTTTTTAGTTTTTTTAAACTATTATTTATTAATTGTAGCACTCTAACGTAAAAACAACAGTGACCGTTGAGAAATCTATAATTAATTTATGGTCATTCCTCTCATACCGTCCTGCAAGCTTCTCTGTAATTAGATATCCAGTGGTATGTATGTTGAAAGCAATTCCTTCGAGCGTAGACACCCCACCAAGCCTTTTCGGTTACTGTGAATGCGTCGTTACATTCATTTTAAAATGAGCTTGATTCAATTTTAGCCAGAACTAATATTTTACGTTATTTATCAAGATTTTCAAATTTTATTACATACTAGTTGTACCCGCAGCTCCGCACGCGTTTTTTAAAATTGTATTAAAAGAATATAAATTTGTGAGACCATGTACAATTATAGAAATGCTCTTTAAAAACAACTGTAAGTACGACACGCACGCCACCTACAGTGACATGTAACGTATACATTAGATATATAAATTCTAACTGTGTCAAATGAGGTTTATCATAAGCAACATATTTGGAACCTTAACCCACCATGTAACTACCTCAGTGCTCACTTACACTGTATAAGGAACTAATGAAACAATGACTTAAAGATGTTATTATGATGATATAAATTGCCCATATTGTCAATAAATAATACGTTTATGGTCTTTTTATTTTATCGTTTTAGAAAGACCCCTTCTATCTTCAGATTTCCTATTAATAATGATAATGTTGAATTGTATACAATGAATGAGCTGACGTATTGAAATCTCGCATAATTATAAATCAAGGTATAAAACTTTATATCTGTCAAAGCAGTTTTTAATATTCGACAATTCAAATATTGCTCATTGAACTCGATACAATATTCTTATGTGTTACTATGGTTACTGAGTTAATTAGAAGAAAGCGCGGTAAATAAAACAAAATGGCCGCTAAATTGACCAAAAAGACAATATAATTCAAATTACATATATAGATACAGATATATGAATTTCAATTATATTTATTCTCGGAGTTCAGTAAAACGCACATCTTATGCACATGTTTACAATGAACAACATATTTTTGCTAAATTTCATGCGGACGAAGTTGCGGGTAATAGATAGTCTAAAATAGAATAACTTAAATTACTTCTTATAAGGTCAGATATCTGCCAGTGAAAGTCCCATAAAAAAATTGGTCAAACCGTTTTGGACATAGCACTGCGGGCGAAGCCACGGTTAACAGCTAGTCTAAATTAAAATAGACTAAATGACTTTTAATAATGTCCGCTATCTGCCGGTGAAAGTCCCGTAAAAAGCGGTCGAACCGTTTTGGAGATAGTACTGCGGGCGTAGCCACGGTTAACAGCTAGTATAAATTAAAATTGCTGAAATTACTTTTTATTGGGTCAGCTATCTGCCAGTGAAAGTTTTGTGAAGATCAGTCTAACCGTTTTGGAGACAACGTTGCAGGCGAAGCCACGGTTAACAGCTAATATAAATTAAAATTGCTTTAATTACTTTTTATAAGATCGGCTATCTGTTAGTGAAAATTCCGTGGAAATCGGTCTAACCGTTTAGAAGATAGAATCGCAGACAAAGCTGCGGTTAATAGCTAGTCTAATTTAAAGTACCCTAAGTAACCCACTGTAATTTTTTCTATCTGCCAGTGAAATTCTTGTCAAAATCGGTCCAGCCGTTTCGGAGATTAGCCGGAACAAACAGACAGACAGACAGACCGATAAAAAATTTAAAAATTGCATTTTTGTTATCAGAAAAGTGTATACTTTCATACCCAATCAGTAAAAAAATGTTGTTTTGATATTACATACAGACACTTCATTTTTATTATATGTATAGATAAAATATTAAGATCATTAAAAAAAACTAAAAAACTTTATGAACGGCAAAAGTTGAACTTCATTCTCAGTGTATAAAAACTGCAAATCTTAAAAAAAACTCAACCAGTGTTATTACAAAAAAGTTAAATACTTGGTTTAAAAAGGTTTCGTAATAAATGCACCACGCTCGCCCGAGGCAAGTTCGCGATCCTTTTTCGCAAGTCTAACCTTTTTTTTTAACGTGGAGAGAAAATCCATCATGGACTGTCAGGCCCCCGGGGGAGGGCCCGAGCTGAGTCGACCGCCACCTGCGTGCTAGGACGCAGCTGCCGGTGCCTTTCGGCGACTTTAACCGACTAAAACTCCACGACAACCTACGCCACACTATGGGGGGTGTCACGGGGTGCGTGAGTAGGCTCCGCAACACCCTCCGGCGGCAGGCGTTTCACACGTCTAACCTAACGTAACTAAAGCGAGTCAAAAGAGCAAGATGGCGAACATTCAGCGACCGCGGTGCATTTAATACGAGACCTTTTTAAAGCCAGGGTTCAATACGTATTTAACTTTTTTGTAATAACACCGAACATGTTTTATGAATGCTTAAGATTGGGTTTAGCTCATTTTGAAATGTCACTACTGAAATAATTTGTATAACTCGACGTTAAACATTAAAGAGTTTACATCTAGTTCCCAGTGGTCGCAGCCGGACACAATGCAACATGAGAAATAACGCTCATGAGACGTGGAGCCGGAGAAAAAAATTTGAAAAGCTACTACAGTATAATATGTCAAATGAACATGCTGAGTTACTGTCAAGTCTTTGAACTTCGTTGACACCGAGTCAAATGAAAACTCCATAAAACAACACACCTAGTAGTTTGTAACTGAAAAAGATTTCAGCTTTTATATAGACTTGGGAATGGTCATTGGCAGTTATTAATTAATTTATAGTTCGACTTTTGTACTTTGATATTGTTAAATACGTTGACATTACCGTTTTTTCAACAACAAGAAATACCCTTATTTTCTAAAATCCTTTACAAATTACTAACCTCAACTGTGACCCCAAACTAGGCAATGCCTGTCTCATGGAAGCTTAGTTATCTGCTTACTGATTGACTTAAATGACAATGGCGCGTATTAACTCGACTTTTGGTGGAGTGAAATTTTAATAAAATTAAAGTTAACATAAATAAACGTGTATACGTGTATGTGTATGTGCTCGTATGACAGAGAAGTATAATTCTTAGGTGGGTGCTATATAGTACTTTGAGTAGATCTTCCCTCTGTTCCAAGGAAATACTATGAAGCTATCATTTGGTGCCAGTTTTGATATGGTAGAGTCACCAACGTACTAAGTTGTAATCGTCCACGATTTTAGCAATTATATTGTAAACGTGATGATGATGAGATTTTTGATCAAACACTAAACCTAAAAAAAAACGGCAAAGTATGAATTTGGTTACGCTATAGCAACTGAGTGAAGGGAAACAGCACAACCGGCTCAAGGCAATTTGGGACGAAAGGAGAACCTATTGTAGCGCTCCCTTATTTGTCCCAAATTTATACCAATTATGTATGCCGCCATGAAACTTAAACTTGACATGTGAGGTGTCTCAATAGGTCTTTCACGTCCTCTTAATTAAAATTCATCGAAAAGCGAAAAAGAAATTATTTTGCGAGTGAATAGAATCGTTGGTAAACTAGAATTATGAGTTCTGCACTTATGTTAACGCTTTGACTGCCACGACGTTGGTCGTTTATGATCGGTGACGACTTCTCTTGTGACGCCACGCTGGCTATTGGTGACCGGAGCGCTAGATCTTTTTACAATTCTCTAAATTCATCAGTGGCATCCTAGAATAAACATGTGATTACTGCCACAGTCAAAGTCTTAATTAAATAAATGTAATATTTGTTGGATTTAATTTTACCAGATTTGAACTGATCGTTCGATACTTCGATTACTTGTGAAAGAGCTGGCACTTTTGGTGAAGGAAAAGATTGTGATGAAACCATAACATGGTAGTACTTTTTCTAAATCCACCTGGCTAGCTACCAACCCTCAAGTTTATAATCTGTCGCCAAGCACCTATAGATGTGTTCCAGAAGCTACACTTGAGGGTTAGTACCCCTCTAGACTTAGCATGCTTACCGTCATAGACTACATAGCCATTTAATATCAGATGACGTTGTGATCAAACGCTAAAATCTATAAAATAAAGAAAATATTAAAGTAAAACTTCTTTAGGCGCGACTAGGAGGTAACTGGACCACAATGCAACGGAAGTCCGTTACGGCAATATGGCGTCACGTTTCTGTACCGTCCGGTTTTTAAATATTTTTGATTTTGTCAATAAATAGTTTATAAGCGAATCAATTAAAAAATTTTGAAAAATAAAATAATCAATAAAAAATATTAAACTGAATAATAATAAAAATCATACAATAGAATTAATTATATATATAAGAGCGCGCGACCGTGCTTCCATCTGATTTCAGTGTTAGTAAGTAACAAATTATATCAAAGCTTCATTATCTGTAGTGCCATCTATCGGCTAATTCGGAACTTAAATAACACAGGAAATATTATTAGTAACTCTTTGTTATAAAGTGGTTGCGCCGCTTTATATATATTTGAAATTCCCGCATTATTGTGATCAGATCGCGCCACTTTTCCAGCCCCGCTCAATTACCCTTCCTATGGCACATGCTTATTCGGTAGCGCGTCGGACGCGCTACCACTACTACTATTATTGTTGTTTCCGCGCCGCACTATTATTGTTGTTTCCGCGCCGCGCCGCGCCGCATGCAAATAGTTTGAATTTTCGCCTGGTCGAGTGAAAAATAAACGCATCGCTCCGCATATTGCGTGCCAACATACATTATAAACAATAAGTGTTGTGTGGGAGAAAACCCAGTGGAGAGCAATGAGAATCACCTAGCCGGCTAGCCACGTGGAAACTGCAGCGCGAGAGGTATGTGCCAAGTTTCCTTCCTACCCTTGTCTCCCTCTTCGTAGCTGATCGCAATAGTTGAATATCAAATATAGCACCCCCGCATATACAGTCCACTTAAATTAGCAAAGAAACCCTCGCCCTTCGGTGGCGTCGACAACGCAACGGCGCCACCATAAAGTAAATAAAATATAGAAAAGTACGAACAGATTACTATGATAAGTAACGAATTAAATTAAAATAGAAGTTTTGGTTATGTTTACGACAAAGAAGTTTTACTGCAATCGCGTGTGACGCATTCATTCTTGATGACCCGATACTTTACGTTAGTATTACTTACCCCATATAAAATTGTTATGTATATTATACAGTCAAGACGATAGGCTGAAATCTTTTTTATCTGCCTAAATAGTCTCGTCAAATATAGTTCAAGCGTTTTCAACATTAATCGGGGAAAAAACAAACAATTAAATACACATGCAGGTGTAGCAAAGGTGCTAGAGATTCATTCTTTAATTTACAAAACAATACACACAACAAATAATAAGCACAAAAGCTATATACTCAACGTTCACTTGAATCAGTACGAAAGCTATATACTCAACGTTCACTTGAATCAGTACGAAAGCTATATACTCAACGTTCACTTGAAATATTCTTAAGAAGCAAAGACTGAAAAAAAAAACAGTTTATGCTGTGGAGGGAGTGTTTTTTAATATCTCGGCTGTTAGTTACTAACGATATCTGAAGGCAATTAAAACAACTTGTACATAGTATAATACATTCAACAGTGATACAATAGTTTTTTTATATCATTACTAGCAGGCCCGGCAGACGTTGTCCCGCCCTGATTAGAAAAAAATCCTTGACAAATTATATACTAAAACGTTCCTCATCGATCACTCTATCCGCCGGTGAAAACCGCATAACAATCCGTTCGGTAGTTTTTGAGTTTATCGTGAACAGACAGACAGACAGACGCGGTAGGGGACTTTGTTTTATACTATGTAATGATTTAGTAGCGAAATGAAATTTTTATATGACTGCTATTTCACAGGTAATGAATGAGGACCTGATATTTTTTATATCTGACAGTTGTTATTACCGTGGTTTTATTTTTTTAATTTTCCAAACGCTATCTATAAGGCTTTGAAATGGGAATAGAATAACGACAGTTGTTTATTGGACTCTCGTGTAAAATATAGGTATATTTTCAGTATTTTTAAATACAACAAACTCGTGGCATAGTGCATTTAAATTATGCTCGTATTCTATATAGCGGTTTGATTTTTTTAAATCAAATGAAATCAAAAAGACTTTATTCATTTTAGGCCCTAATAAGCCTCAGGAACTGACGCAATCTACCACCGGTTTGGAAAACAACCCAGTCACCGAGAAGAACCGGCAAGAAACTCGATCGGGTACATTTTTTTGGCATATATATTTCCAATACATTTATACCTTACAATCGTTTTTAGTGGATGCACAGGGAGGAGTCAATTCCAGACATCACCATCGTTTTCATGTTATCAAATAAAAATTATATTCCACATCATATCAAAAATACCAGTGAATGCGTGACACATGCCAACGATGATTATGTAAGTATATGTCGGCGCCATACCAGAATTCTCCCCAGGATCCATCATAAAAATGATACCATTAATGAAAACCAAATTAATTATATTTTCTTTTACAGCACCACTCTACAATGATCGTACAAAGAATGTTTTTCTTAACTTAATTTCTTATTGCCCGCTTGTAACTCACACCAACTCCGCCATATCTTATTTTTCAATAATAACATATTTTCTTTATTACAAACATAATTAATATCAATGGTTTACAAAACAATATAAAATAAATAATAATATTGCAATTATTTTAAATCTTCATTAAAAGCTGAAATATATCTTAATTAGCTTATTCAGAAATAATTATAATAAAAAAATACACGGGAAATGTCGCATTTAACACATTTATAGCAAAAATAAATCATATTTCTATTTTAAGATTCTTAAAACAATATTAGATTACAATTAAACATAACCAAAAAATTTATTAAATCTAATTAATTTAATTCGTTACTTATCATAGTAATCTGTTCGTACTTTTCTATATTTTATTTACTTTATAACAAGAAGTTGCTAATAATATTTCCTGCTATCTAAGTTCCGATAGATGGCACTACAGATAATAAAGCTTTGATTTAATTTGTTACTTGCTTACATTGACACCAGATGGCTGTATGGTCGCGCGCCCATATATATGATACAAGTTATTTTTAATATGACGTGAAATATATCATTTTTTTATATCATAAGAGGCAAATGAACTGGTGGGTCACCTGATGTTAGTGATCACCACCGTCTATAGACACTTGCAACACCAGAAGAGTCGCAAGTGCGTTGCCACCCTATGTTTGGGGGAGGGCGAGGGGAGGTGGTCATCCGGCGCTCTCAATGACCGAACGAAACGCAACAATTCGAGCACTGTTACTTCACGTCGGTGTTTCTGTGGGTCGCGTGGTACTACCCGGGCGGGTCGACTCATTCATGCTAAAACCAGTAAGTAATAGCTTCAGCGTGGCTCTATCACCTTTATAACACGAAATACACAATACCTGCTGTATACAATAATTACTTACATTTATATGAGTCAATTAAAATGCTTCAGTGGTACAATATTTGGTCTGTATTAATATCGTATGTGGTATTAGTAAGATAACTCCAGCTTGAAGTTGGTATTGCCGGAGAATAAATTAAAAAAAAAAAAAAAGAATGATATATCAGTCCTTTATCATTTTAATCACACTGGGTTCAACTTTTACTTTCGGCTAGTTGGTGGAATCTGTGCTGCGATGTATTACTTTCAAAGTATTGCATATATATGTGTGTAGCAAAATCTTAAGTGGTTATACGTTAAAACATTATGGAAAGTAATTTACAAATACAAATAGTGTAGTTAGAATATGAGAGATTTGACCGAAATTTCATTGTTTAGAATTGTATGTCACGCAATTATCGCTATAGTTGACGTTTATTTATAATTAGGTGTATCCCATGGATTCACTCGCGATTTTTTTTTTTTTATTTCTACTCCACACCATTCGTTCAGGCTTAGTATACATTCTTACCTGGGTGATATGGTAACTTAACTTGGTATAAGGGTCGGTAACGCGCTTGTGACACCTCCGGTGTTGCAAGCGTCTATAGACTGCGGTTTGAGCTAGTTCCCAAATAAAATTAACTGAGTGCCTTAAGCGCACACCTTAGTTGTCCGATGAAGCTGTTAAGACCTTGCTAGGTAAATAGCGTAGTGAGTTAAAAAAAAAAACTGCGGTGACTGTTTGCATGCTTGTTTGCTACAATCGTGATATAAAAAAAAATCTCCGCTCGTGATAGTGGCAACGTGATATTTTCCGATAACCTTTCTTAACAGATGAATTAAAAGGACAGAAGAAAAAAAAACAACCGAATGATAATTCTAGAAGAGTGTCTAAATAAACGTCTAAATAAAAAATCTTAAATCTGGATGACAGCGCCTCCTACCCGTCCCAAATGTAACTAGAAACCATCCTGATTTTTCGTAATTCATATTCTACATACCTTTAAGTCGTTTAAGTTATCCACAGAACAATGCCCTGTTAGCGTCTATTTATTTTATTGCAAGGTTTTTGTTGATCAACAGCTCAGCCCCATTGTAGGATTCGAATGCACGTTCTACCACTGAATGACCATGGTTTTGAGGTGTCACAATTATCAAACAATTATTAAAGTTAAACGTTTATTTACCATCGCTTAAAATGTTTTCGTTCATCTATCGCATGTTGCATTACAGACAGCGCGGAATAGGGGTAAAGTGAAAGGCGTTCGGCAGATCCCAATATGTGTATCGGTGTAATGATTATATATGTTATGTATTCCGTACTCTAATACGCAGATCGAAACTCAAATTTATATTTGGATATCTTGTCTACTATTGATTGCCCATTATCATTCCCGTTTTCCAATTATTAAGTAAACATTAAAAACACGATTTTAATACACAAAATCGAATAATTTTTCGAAAATTTTCAGTTAAATGCTTACGACCCGAAAAAATATATTTCACTTGCATCGTGGTTTCATAAGACCACACAATTTTTATATTTAGAAAACCGAAATCAAGATAATAACTTGAATAGTTGGCTTCTTTTATTATATTATTTAAAGTTGCACCACTTATACCAATGCACTACAGCCGAAGTGCAGTACTAGATAATTTCCTGGCTCGAGAAATTACTTCGCTCGTTGGCTAAGAGGAAAATACATAAAGTGAAAGCAATTTATCTACGCTAATGAACATTTTTGTTTATGTTTGTATAAACAATGTTTATAATATTAATTTTACTTATATTGTATCAACACTCGTGAAAAGGCTTTCAAGGCCAGAAATATTTATTTGTTTTGATAAATACACCAGAAATGATCACAGCATGATCATTTTCAGGGATGGGATTCTTCGCAAAAAAATCGTTTTTGAAATCGATCCGGATCGTGGTGTTTGAAATCTACTTACGAAATAATCGAGGTCTAAAGGATTGTATATTCAAAATTCGAAGTTTTGAAATTTTGCCTTTTTTTTAGTTTTTTATTATAATTGTTTTCTATTATAAATTATTTTATGGTTTTATTTTTAACTAAATAGACAAAATCGAATCACGATTTTATAGACATCGATTAAAATAATTGATTTTTCTATGCCTAAAAATCGATATCAGTTCGCCATCCCTAGATCATGGTTTTAAGTATATTTAGGTTCTGATAGGTTCAGCAACGATAATTTTATTAATAGTGGGTACACTTAGACATGTGGCGCTCTGGGGTCATTGAACATATATCGAGCAGCCTCATCTTATAAGCCTGCATAATATTTTTGTCGTTGCCGTTGCTTTTAGAGTATACCGTGCTTCCAGGGTGCTGTATCGTCACTTTGCCGTAATATACAGGTGGTTTTTTTTAATGCCACCTGGAGGGAAAGTACTCTAAATAATAGAGATAGCAAATTTTACCCCAAAGAAACATACATTCCTTTATTTATGAAAAGAAATAAAACTGCATTCAAAGATTTTCGTAAAATTCTCTTGCTTCACCCGGGAATCGAACCGACTAAAATCTGTATAAATTACACCCTGTAATTTTATTGCATCCATCGTTAGGTTCAATCGCAAGAATGAAATCTCTCTAACATACTTGGTAAATTTAATGAAAGGAAAATCATGAAATCTTCACGTATAAATTCAATGGGTCAAGCTAAAGCACTTTTACTCAAAGAACCGTCTGTTTCTGTTTACTTATGTTAGTAATTAATAATTTATCATTGACGTTATTTATCAATTAAAATGACTAATTAAGTACTATATAGATAAAACGATTGCAATAGCACGTGTTTGTAATGCAAACTCCTTTCTTAGATGCGACATAACTGCGTGTATGAGATAGCTTTAAATATGGAATGTTACATTACAAAACAGATTGTCATTTGTTATTCATATTTGATTGTTTCACAAATCATTTCATATTTGTCTCCCGGTAAAAATGGCTTATTAAGAACAATACAAGAACAATTTTTAAATAAAAAAAATGTGAAGCTAGTTCTGCGGTGGTATGGAGAGAGAGATATCTCTCTCTATCAACTCGGTTTGTATTGAAAAGAATGGTAGAAAATTTAAAGAATACGTGCAGTTATAAAAGTCAGCGGCAAACTCTTCAGCAAAACAATAACTTGATCTAAATGTTTTAACATACTTCGTAGCATTTCCGAAAGCTTCAATCAGAGAAGCTGCCGAAGTAATTGGAACAACCCACACTCGCGTACTTAAAGTGCTGAAAAAGTCTTTCGACTACGATTTTGTCCAAGCATGCTGGGAGAAATTGACCGTAACCCAAATTTTTTGAGCAACATTGTATGGTCTGACGAAACCAACTTCAGCAATAATGGTATGTTCAATTGCCGCAATAACCACTATTAGCCTCGATTGTATCCTGTACGTCTTCGTGAAACTAACAGTCAAGTAAGATTTTCTTTCAACGTTTGGTGCGGAATTATGAGAAATGTGGTTGTTTTAGTTCACGTGTACGACGGTCATTTAAACACTGCCAAGTATCTTGAAATACTAAACCTTTTGAGAAATGAATTAAACGGTGTACCTAGTCCGGCGAAGCTGTTAAGGCCTTGCTAGGTCAATATCGTAGTTAGTTCGAAAAAAAAGAGTTAAATGGTTTTTCCGATGAAGAGCAAAACCAAATAATTGTACAAGATGGTGCTCCAGCCCATACAAGCAGAATCAGTACTTCCTACATTAATAACTATTTTAATATCTGGATTGGTACAAACGGTACAATCAGAAGGCCTGCGAGATCACCAGATCTCACCCCTTTAGATTTTTTTTGTGGGGTTTTAAAAAAATAAAATTTACATTCAATATTATGCAAGTGTAAACGAGTTGAGAGACGAAGTTACGATTATAATATTCACCACAACACGTTATTAAAGGTTACTTGAAATGAATATGTTAAAAGAATAAATTCGTGTATCCAAAAAAATGGAGCCCATTTCGAGCAAACAATTAGTTTATCATTTTTTGTAAATAATTGAAATAATTGAAGATTTCATGGTTTTTCTTTCATTAAATTTACCAAGTATGTTAGAGAGATTTCATCCTTGTGATTGACCCTAACGATCGATGTAATAAAATTACAGGTTGTGATTTATACAGATTTTAGTCGGTTCGATTCCCGGGTGAAGCAAGAGATTTTCGAAAATCTTTCAATGCAGTTTTATTTCTTTTCAAAAATAAAGTAATGTATGTTTATTTGGGGTAAACTTGCTATCTCTATTATTTAGAGTACTTTCACTCCAGATGGCATTAAAAAAATCCACCGGTATACAAGAGTGTTTCCTTGAATATTTAACCAAATTATTTCTAAACGAGGCGCTTATGAAGGTTACAAATCTATATATGTATAAATAACGTTATATAGGTTTGTCTGTGTGCCCACATCACGCAAAGGCTACTGGATAAATTATAATCATTTTATCAAACTTTTTTAGTTTTTCTTCTTAGAACAGTTGGTTTTAATGATTTTATGCGCTTACGCTTTTAATTCCTTTGCCGTTAAGAAGTGGGGCCAGCGGTGTGAGGCGCATGCACTGGCGTGGAAAGTAAATAGATAACATTGTTTAGAAGTACATTCTGTAAGAAATATATATTTTTGTTTTAATTTTATTTTGTATTTTTCTCTGTACATAAAACACTCGTACATTGCTAAGATAATAAATAACCAACGTGAATGATGTCGCGGGTATCAACTATTTAAAATGGCTATTTAAGAGTAGATTATTACATCTATAATAGAATAGTTGCTGTGGATTTGCAGACAAGCTTTCTTTATTAACACGTTTACATGTAATCTATACCTACATATAATAAAAATGTTAATCTAACGTGTCTGTACTCTTTAGATTTTCGTGACAATATCGTTGCAGGTATCTCGGAATAAGTAATAAAATACGTTTCAATCAATTTTAGAATCAATTTCAAACACGTATCTCTGTTAAAGTAATGCGTTCACCATAAAACCTCACCAAGAAAATCATAAAGCATATCCTCGAGTACCATTTAGTATTAGTTTTATTAGTGTTTCATTAAAATCGGTTCTCTCTGTTAAAAGTTATTGTAATTTTAATGACGACGCGACTTAATTAAGAGAGAAAAGTAGATAAGTAAATGAACTTATACATTCGGATGATTTTATTAGTCCCTATTTTTTACATTAGGTTCCACGAGGACGGAGTCGCTAGCACAGTTATTAATATAATATTTTTTTTTGTGCTGTTATATTTTTTTTTTCCGGGGTTTTTTTTTTTTTTTTTTTTTCTTTTTTTTTTTTTTTTTTTTTTCTTTTTTTTTTTTTTTTTTTTTTTTTTTTTTTTTTTTTTTTTTTTTTTCCCTCGTTTTTTTTTTTTTTTTTTTATTTTTTTTTTTTTTTTTTTTTTTTTTTTTTTTTTCGTGTTTTTTTTTTTTTTTTTTTTTTTTTTTTTTTTTTTTTTTTTTTTTTTTTTTTTTTTTTTTTTTTTTTTTTTTTTTTCTTTTTTTTTTTTTATTTATTTTTTATTTTTTTTTTTTTTTTGTTTATGTTTTGAGTTGGTATCTTTTTTTTTCCTTTTTTCTTTTTTTTTTTTTCTTTTCCTTTGCCCCCCCCCCAATCCCCCCCCCTTCTCCCCGCCCCCCTTTCCCGGGAGTTTTTGTTATTTTTTTTGTTGTTTTTTCTTCTCTTCTCTCCCCCCCCCCCCCCCCCCCCCCCTTCCCCTTCCTTTTTTGTGGCCTACCCTATATTTTATTTTTTTTTTTTTTGTTTTTTTGTGGTTTTTGTCCGCTATTGCTTCTTCGTTCTCATCTCTTGTTTTTTTTGGGGGTTTGAGGTCTTTTTTTTTTAGATTTTATGTATTTTTTCATTTTCTCTTTTTCCTCCTTTTCCTTTTTTTTTTTTTTTTTTCTTCTTTCTCCGTTCTCTTTCTTATTCCCCCCTCTCCCCGCCCTCCCCCCCCCCCCCCCCCTCTTTTTTTTTACCCCCCCATTTTTTTTCCATTTTATTTTTTTTTCCTCTTTTTTTTTTTTTTTTTTTTTTTTTTTTTTTTTTTTTATTTTTTTTTTTTTTTTTTTTTTTTTTTTTTTTTTTTTTTTTTTTTTTTTTTTTTATTTATATATTTTTTTTTTTTTTCTCTAATATTTATTTTTATTAAATATATTATTTTATTATTTTTTATTTTTTTATTTTTTTTTTTTTTTTTTTTTTTTTATAAAAATATTATATATAAAATATTTTATAATTTTTTTTTTTTTATTATATTTAATAAAATATAATATTTTTTTTTTTTTTTTTTTTTTTTTTTTTTTTTTTTTTTTTTCTCTTTGTTTTTTTTTTTTTTTTTTCGATTTTTCTTTTTTTTTTTTTTTTTCTCCCCTTCTCCTCTTTTTTTTATTTTCTTTCTTTTCTTTTAGATCGCTCTTATATATTTTTTTTTTTTTTTCTCTCCTATTTTTTTATTTTTTTTTTTCTTTCCTTTTTTTTTTTTTTTTCCCGCTCTCCCCCCTAAAACACCTTCTTTCCCCCCTCCCTCCCTCTCTGTCTTCTTTTTTTTTTTTTCTCTCGCGGTTTTTTTTTTTTGTTTCTCCCCCCTCTTTTATTATAATTTTTTTTTTTTCTGCTCTGCTCCAAATTTTTTTTATTTTTTTTTTTTTTTTCCTTTTTTTTTTTTCCTTTCTCCTTTTTGTAATAAACTTTTTTTTAAATTTACCTTTCCTTTTTTTTATTTTTTTTTTTTTTTTTTTTTTCCGTTTTTCTTCCTTTTCTATCCCCCCCTCTTCTCTCCTTTTTCCTTTTCGTTCTTTTTTTTTTTTCCCCCCTTTTTTTTAATTCATAATATAGTTACGTTCAAGTTACTTCACATAAATACAAGTCGATTTAAACTGAAATATTCTTGTATAAAAACAAAATTCATGTTATGTAAATTTAAAAAAATATATCGCAAACCGTTTTAAAATACGCTCCGTTAAAATAATATTAAAGGTTCCTTACCTTGCGTAATCCATGATCCCTTAAAAGGTCTGAGTTTAGACTCACTCTCAAGGGTTTTGCTCATTCAAAAAGATTATCCCATCAACCGGTGTAAACTTAAGGGGTGTGTCTTAAGTGTTAAACATATGAATATTCTAGTACCTTTTTAAACAATGCTTTTACTCGAGATTCTTTTAATTATAATTGTGGTCGTAATTCGATTTGTAAACCATAATATATGTTACTAGACTCTGCCCGTGACTTCGTACGCGTAGAATAGTTACTTTGGGCTAACGATAATATGCAGCGGAAGCTCTCAAGAGAAAAAAAACCGATTTTGAAACATTCTTCATTGGTGACCCGCTCCTATTGTTCTTAGCGTGATGATATATATATATATATATATATATATAACCTTTCTCGATAAATAAGCTATATAACACTGAAATAATTTTTCAAATGGAACCAGTAGTTTCTGAGATTACCCCCTACAACGTCACAAACTCACAACGTCACAAACTCAAATTCACAAACTTTATCTCTTTATAATTTAGTATAGGTATAGATTAGTTATATTGGTTATTGTACTAATATTGTAGATTGTAACCGTCAGGAGCACGCAATATGACGAATAGAGATTTAACCCTTAAATGCATATTGTTTCCAATTGTTTATATTCCAGTTACACTTAATTTTATTTAAAAATCTGAGTGACTGCGTTTCCAAAAGCATGTTAAAACCTTAGAAAATATCTCATATGTGGAAAAAAGGTGACTTTATTTTGGCGGGTTCGTTATATTGATGTCTTAAAATTAGTTTCAAAGTTCAAAACAAAAATTTGCATTTCCGGTGGGAATAACTATGGACACTTTTATTGTCAATTTTGAAGACAAATATATTATCTAAGAAGAACAAATTTTATTTTACCATAGATATGTCAATTATATAATAATTTGCTGCACAGAGCAGACAGACAAATACAATAATTCGTCAAGAAACTGAACAATATACCCAAGAATACAATTTAAAAAATGTCCACTATTTGAAACAGAAGATAGATGAGGAAATACTAATGCGAATATCGATGGTTTTCTGACGCAACCTCGTATCTCACTACGACTTTTCAGGAAAGACAAAAAACGTTTTAAAATGAAATAAAAAAAAAATTAACATTTTTTTTTAATTTAAACAATATTCAATCTTTTGACAAATTTTTGAGACAAGTATAGTATGAAAAACATTTAATCATTATTTATTCTTTCATTTTCTGAAATACATGTTTGTTGCAGTGAAAAAAATGTAACATACGTGATTGCATAACGTTTTTTTTCAAATAAGAGTACATGAATAAATTTATTAAATTATTTTATTTTGAGAACAGATCAACTTTTTAAATCATTCTTTATCAAATACAAATGTTATTATTAATTTTTTTAATAATGTTAGTTTTTAATTACTACAATATAGTTAGTACTTTTCTACTTTTTGTCTTAATTGTAGTATTGTAGTATTAGTAACACATAGTTTCATTAATACTTTCAATCACTTTAATTGACTTTTCAAATAGAATTATAAAATTATAAAACGTTATCTTTCATCATTACCAATAGATAATATTTACAGGTATGAAAAAATATAATTCTTATTTCTCATATTATGCGCCATCTTGTATTTTAAGATACGAGGTTGCGCGTGACACATTCTTTTGAACTGAGATACGGGATTGTATTTTTTTTAAATAAATCAAAATTGAATGAATATTTTTATTTATAACTTTACAGACCTACGCGACTATATTTATTAATTAATTTTCCGATGAAATCTCAAAATCGTCAAAAACCGAGTTACGAGGTTGCGTCAGAAAACCATCGATATGCGACGTGCATGGTCCATCAGTTCCCATAGAGACTGGATGTTAATCTGTTATTTGTCATATATATTGTAATGGATTGTTACTTTTTTTATTTTTTTATATAATAGATGGCAAACGAATAGGTGGGTCATCTGATGTTAAGTGAACAACACCGTCCATAGACACTTACAACACCAGAGGAGTCGCAAGTGCGTTGCCCGCCTGTGTTTGGAAGAATGTGGAGTGGGGATGTGGGGAAGGGGGAGGAAAGTTGAGTATCCGGTGCTTTCACTGACCGAACGAAACGCAATAATGCAAGTACTGTTACTTCACGTCGGTTTTCTGTGAAAGGGTGGTACTACCTGGGGCGAGCCGACCCATTCATGCTGAAACCAGTAGTAGCTTCAGCATGGCTCTACCACCTACAAAATGTTATGTTATGTTATGTTATTATTACGTATTATGTTACCTATTTTAAATATTTATTGTGTAAAGTTGCGTTTTGATTATATATACAACGTTATATATGTATTATTTAAAACAAACCCTTAATAGAAGCGTATTAAGTTTTATACCTATAGCATGTTTCTACTAGTTCTGAATAATTTACTTCCAGTTCAATAATAAGAAAAATATATTATAGCTTCAAACAGTACGTGCCCTGTTTATCAAACGTAGTAATTCTACAAAATTAGAAGTTACATATTACAAGAACTTTTTATAAATTACGTCTATCAAAAACGCGAGTCTACAAACTCACAAGTTACAAGGTATAAACACGTTTTATACATGTTTATTTGAACTTGTACTGTTAATTTACAAGACTTTCATTTTGTTAAACTGCAAAATGAATTTTCTACCATATTATATGTTAGTATGACACATATTACAGTCCAGTAAATGTTAAAAATAAAACTATTTTCAAATTATTTGATTTTGTGCGTTAATAATTTATTTTAGATTCATAAGAGCTTCTATAAGTTTTTTTTAAACTTACAAACCACAGTGGTATTTATGATAAAAAAAAAACAAAACGAAAATGCACCTGTATTACCAGTAATTTCACTTGTAGCTTGTAAGTTCTCCATGTAGTTTTGATAAACGAATTTCTATAAAATATTACAAGAGAAAACGCATGCAACATAAGGCTTGTACGGTGTTATTACAAAAAAGTTAAATATGTATTGAATACTTGCTTTAAGAAGGTTTCGAATTAAATGCACCGCGATCGCTGAATGTTCGCCATCTTGCTCTTTTGTCTCGCTTTGGTTACGTTAGGTTAGACTTGCGAAAAAGGATAACGCGAACTTGCCTCGGGCGAGCGCGGTGCATTTAATTCGAAACCATATTTAAAGCAAGTATTTAACTTTTTTGTAATAACACCGGTAAAGTTTAATAAAAAAAGGCACTAGTTTTGTAAGTAAACGCTACTTCGAAAGATTACCTTTCGAACTGATTACATTGTTGATGTCAAGTTTTCGGCTACGATACTGAATATTCGTTAGGTACTACAATTTTAGCTAATGATTTATAAAGATTCGATTATTTAAGTTGCCATCGAGCCATGGTCATTCAAAAAAACGCAAACAGTTCCTCGTACACACAAAATTGATGTAACAATAAAAATAAATATTCTGCACTATCCACAACACATAATAAAACTAAAACAACTTTAACATGAACGTTTAAGTCAATTTCCCCATTTCAATGTCGATTCAGTAGACTTTAGCGTACCATTCGTTTATGTGTTTGACAGGTTCCGCCATTATCTGCGGTCAAGTCAAGTCAAGTTTTGACGCTGATTTCATTAAACTTTCGGCCTACAAACCTTTCGTGATGCTGTCCTAACGCTTTCAGTTCGCCTGTAACTTTGTTAAAAGTGGGCTAATTTTCCGAACAATTAATGTTTTACAATATTAATTTAACATACATTTATATTCCAGAAAAGCGGGCTCTAATTTTTGAATCAAATACATACAACGTTTAGGAATCCATTTGTTAGGAATTAATGTTATAATTGTGAAAGTTAGTTTGTTTGTTTGTTACGTTTTGATTCCTCAACTATTCAAAGGATATACCGTTTTATCTCGACAAAAAAAAATTGTGTCCAAGGATAAATCGAATTGAGCTAAAACTAGCATTGCATAAAGTCGATTTATCCATTTATCGCAAAATGATTTTTTTTATTTCTTTACTTATATTTACATTTATTTATTGGAACCAAAAAACAATTTGTACAATATAAAAAAATGACCGATATCAGCAGCATTAGTCGACCTGTACTAATGTACAATGTCTATTTTTAATTTATATATTTAGGATAAACGCATTTAAGGTATCTAAAATTATATGTATTATAATTATATGGAAGGTAGATTTTTACATTGTCTATTCTCTCCTTTCATTACAAAACAGAAATATATTTCTGGTAATTTTACTTTGAATAAATTTCGCAAAACATTCACCAAATTGAGCCTATTAAAATCTCTTATAGCACACACGCGCTTCATTTTAAGTAATTTAATAGATGATGAAACCCTTTCTCTACCTGACAAAGGTTTTGAATGGATTCACATTTACCTCACACATTTCCGGCGGCGAGAACATTGCGGTCCTCCCAACATTGTCCATGCTAATTGGTTAATGATGTTATTTTGACCACAATGGTATACAATTGACAATTTTCATATGAAACCCATTAGCATTTATATTCGTAAATCCTTTAATTGCTTTAATGGAATGGTATTAATTTATTATTTAAAATTCCATTTTCATTTTATAAATATTAATAATTGGATTTATATTTAATTACTAGCAGTACTCGCTGCTCCGCATGCGTTGGTTTAAATTGTATTAAAGTAATATAAAATTGTGAGACCGTATACAATTATAGAAATGCTCTTTAAAAACAACTGTAAGTACGACACGCACGCCACTTACATGTATCGTATACATTAATCAAATCAAATAAAAAACACTTTATTCAGTTTAGGCCCTAAGAAGGCACTTATGAACGTCAAAACTACCACCGGTTCGGAAGACAACCCAGCCACCGAGAAGAACCGGCAAGAAACTCGATCTGGTTTATCTTTATAACAAATATATATAATATATTAGGTAAATGTCACAAACGTTTTTAATGGATGCACAGAGATGAGTTAATTCCAGACATCACCATCGTTCACATATTGATCCACTCTATAATAGCCTTTTGACACCAAAACCCGCTTGACATGACGCTTAAATTCGCAATCCGGCAAATCGGTAATATCCTTTGGGACTTTGCTGTATAGTCTAACACTATTTCCCAAAAAACTGTTACTGGTTTTACTAAGTCTATATAAATACCAACAGTGTGTCAAATGAGGTTTATCATCAGCAACATATTTGGAACCTTAACCCACCATATAACTACTTCAGTGCTCACTTACACTGTATAAGGAACTAATGAAACAATGATTTAAAGATGCTCTTATGATGATATAATATGCCCATATCATCAATAAGTAATACGTTTATGGTCTAATATCTTTTTAAAAAGACCCCTTCTATCTTCAAAATTACTATTAATAATTATATTATTGAATTGTATACAATGAATGAGCTAACATCTTGAAATCTTGTATAAACATAAATCAAGATATAAAAAGCAGTTTTTAATATTTCACAATTTAAATAGTGTTAATTGGACTCGATAAAATATTCTTATATGTTACTATGATTACTGAGTTATGTGGACGAAAGCGAGGTAAATAAAACAAAATGGCTGCCAAAATGATCGAAAAGACAATATAATTCAAATTACATACATAGAAGCGTATATATGAATTTCAATTATATTTGTTCTTGGGGTCCAGTACAACGCACATGTTTACAGTGAACAACATATTGTTGCTAAATTTCATGAGGACGAAGCCACGGTTAATAGCTAGTCTAAATTAAAATAGACAAAATTAATTTTTATAACATCCGCTATCTGCCAATGAAAGTCCCGTGAAAATTGGTCAAACCGTTTTGGAGATAGCACTGCCAGAAGCCACGGTTAACAGCTAGTCTAAATTAAAATAGACAAAATTACTTTTTATAACATCCGCTATCTGCCGGTGAAAGTCCCGTAAGAATCGGTCTTACCGTTTTGGAGTTGACACTGCCTGCGAAGCCACGGTTAACAGCTAGTATAAATTAAAATTATCTAAATTACTTTCGTACCGAATCAGTAAAAAAACATTTATTTTGATATTACATACAGACACTTCATTTTTATTATATGTATAGATAGATAGAAGATAACCACTCAATTATGATCTTTATTCATGTCGACTTTGTATAGTAATATTCTTACTGAAACTATCCTTACCATACACTGTCGAGTAATGTATGATTCTAATATTCTCTTCCGTAAAAGACGTAAGCATCATGTAGTGGGACAATTTCACTCCGCCTACAATTTTCACATAAATAGTTCTATAGCCTTGGTCCAGAAAGCAGATTAACTCTTTTCTTCAAATTTATGATGTAACTACACAAAGATCAAAACGTATTATTTACTAGTGCTATGTTTTATATATTATATACATTATATAATATCTCTGTTATTGTAAGATATTGATTTGCATTTACTTACCTACTCTTACTCTTTACTCGAGCCGTCGTTCAAATTACTATATTTTTTTATTGAGTGGACCGATTTTAATGCGGGGTGGTAGGGTGTCTGTACCCGACTGGATCGCGACCACCGTACACCAGGTGGAACACCCGCCATAGTGACACGTTTGGGCGTGTCACGTTCCGGGATCAGCCGGTGTATATCCAGCAACGGGGGGGAGGGGCTGTCCCTGACTGGGTCGCTTTCAGGCCGGCATGACAGCGGCGACCGGCGATAGATAGTATGTCTTTCGGTGGTCGCCATTGTTTTTGGATTGTACTGTGCTTACCATCAGGCACAGTACAGTCACTTTGCCGAGCTACAATAAAAAAAAAAAAAAAAAAATGAAACGAAAACTAAATGTTACACGAAGATATGCTTTGTGATTTTCTTGGTGAGGTTATATCATGAATGTAGTACTTTACCTGTGATGCGTATCCAAAGAAACAGACAATCAAACATATAGACAGACAGACATTTCTAAAAATAATTGAAATGTATTTTATTGTTTATTCCTAGACACCTGCAACGATTTTTTTCACAAAAATCTAAAAAGTACAGGCATGTTAGATTTGATTCGTAATATATGTATAGAAGATAAGATAATTGGTTACTAACACTTCCATATTAATACTGAAAATTTAATACCTGTAAACTATAGCTATAAATTATAGCTATGAAACTCATAAAAACTTTGTTGATTCAATTATTTTTTCTTGTGCATAAAACAATAACGATTTAGCTTAATTCAAAAGAACGAGGGTCTGCAGATCTGTAGTTCAGGTTTTTGAACCTTTTACAGACTCCAGACCTCACATTATTTTTTACTTTACCTTTACTGTTTCCTTTTTTGTTCATAAAAAATATTGTATAGTGTTAAGAATATAAATGTGAGTTGAAATAAATACAATTATTTATTTACTTCGCTTTCTCTCTGGTTTATTTATTCATAGCTAATATAAGATTAGGATTGTGTTAATTTCCTTGTATCTAAAAGAAGCATTCAGTTTTTAAGCATTGGTTTGTAATACTTTTACAAAATTGGAACTAAATATTGTGAAATTTATCAGACCTTATTGCTTAAACTGTATAGCTCAATCAAATTAAATGCATATTTGTGACCCAGTTACTGATTAATTGTTTACAGAATACGAACGCATATCTATCACTCAAACGATTATTAATTAGTGAAATGACTAAACAACTTTATTATTATTTATTAACTCACTGCAGTTAGGAACATAGCTTTATTTGATTGACTGCTCACATTTACAATATTGTCTAATATTAGCATGTTAGGTTTAAATAAAAAATCAAATTTGGTTCTGACTTTATTTGCAGTAATTTCTAACAATTTCATTCAAATAGAATTTCTTTTATAATGGTATTGGTAATTTTTCTAATTGTTTGTTGATATGCCTATCACTTGAAATCTATTCATTTGATTTAACTGAGTATTTAAAAGCCAAAATAATGGTGAATGTAAAGCAACAGAAGTAAAGTTCTCCAATAACTTATTTTGGTATACACTGCATAAGCCATTAAACATGGAATAAAATAATGTAGCAAATATTTTTGTGCTATTATTAATAATGCTATTATTTGCTATTATGCTATTAATGCTATTATACACTTAAATCTTGTACTTAAGTAACGAAATTTTGTACCTACATGATTGTTTTTTTTATTAAAGTCTTCTGGAACCTTAAATAAATTAGTTTGTCACAATAGGTTTTTTATGTCATAGGAGGCAAACGGACAGGTGGGTCACCTAATGCTAAGTGATCTCCACCGTCCATAGGCACTTGTAACACCAGGGGTGTCGCAAGTGCGTTGCTGCCTGTGTTGGGGGAGGAAGAAAGGGAAGTGGAAGGGAGTTGAGCCTCCGGCGCTCTCATTGACCGAACGAAACGCAGCAATGCAAGCACTGTTACTTCACATCGGTTTTCTATGAGAGGGTGGTATTAACCCGAGCGAGCCGACCCATTCATGCTGAAACCAGTAATAACTTCAGCGTGTCTCTACCACCTACAAATAGTTATTGATTTTTTCCCTTTTCAATGTGTAATTTTGTCCTATATATTAGGAAATAACTTTATATATTTAACCAACTATTCAGGTACTTTTGTAATATCGGATTTTGAGAGAAACGCCAGCGATGGGGCAGGAGGATAGTTTTGGAGGATAAATAAAGTAATCAACAAATATCAGAGCGGACGTTACTTTGTACTTCTAATATAACATTTAATGATGGATTTCGCAAAGTAACGCCTTTATCAATCAAATAACAAGCAAATAATACAAAGGAATACTTTAGCTATTAATTTGGTTTTTTAAAGGACCGTTCCTGCATTAGTGACCAGGTCTATGTTGCAAGGAATTTCGCTAGTATATACTTAGTAATCAGAAATTATACTCAAACTCAGAGTAATCATTTGTGGATCTCAGTAATAATTGTCCTGCGTGGGATACAAATACTCATAGTGATTGCAACGCTGAGGGAATCACATAAATCACTGTACCACATTAAACCTTACATGAATTAATTAATTAATGTTCTCAATAACGCGTGTGGAATTACGGGCCTATCTAGTTTAATAACAAAGAGTTGCTTAAAGTTAGTTATAAATCTACTGAAATATATTGTACAGTATAGATACTAATACTATTACTAACGAGTAAGAACGTTACGCGGTAGTTTGAATTAATAGGCGACTAGATCAGTGTCACCATGAGTCTTGATACTGCAGGACATGTCCTGATTTGAAGCACCCGTAAGTCATTTTTCGAGGATTTTTGAGGAAATTCAAGTGGTAGCATTTCAACATACTTGAACAAAATATAGTCAAAGAGTGAAAGAGATCAAAAAATATGATTTGAAAATTGTAGGAAAGAAGACACAAGTTACTAGGAAATATATAATGAAATAGCTATTTTTCCCGTGACTTGATTTGGTTTGAAATCAATTAAGTATGTAATTGTATGTTATTTTCCACTTCTACATGGAATTGAATGGCAACTGCCACAGTTTACACAATCGATAGCAAACATGCAAGTAGATTGTGTGAGACCCGGCAGCAGCCAATCAATTACAGGCAGAACTGCAAAGTAACATTGAATCAAGTACTTACGATGGATTTCTGCAAACTAACGCAATTTAATATATTGATAACTTTAAAATTATTTAACCATTCAATATTTATCTATCTAGGAAGACGACAATACAGATCTGTAATCAATGGGTCTCTTGAAATATGAAACCTTGTTTGGGTATTTATTATATAACGAAAGAAATCATTAAGAAAAGACTTGAGAATTTGTCTTTTAAGTGCATGAAATACGGGTTTAATAAATAGAAAAAGTTTTAATAAAAAATAAAACCGACTTCAAAAATGTTAGGTACCTACCTATCTTGACTTGGACTGTCATAAAGTCACTAAGTCCAAAAACAGTTTTTTAGGTAATAGTGTTAGGTTTTATAACAAAGTCCCAAAACACATTACCGATTTGCCTGATAGTGAGTTCAAGAACCATGTCAAGCGGGTTTTAATATCTAAAGGCTATTATAGGGTGGATCAATATATGAACGATTGTGACGTCTGGAAATGACGCCCCTCTCTGTGCATCCACTAATAACGAATGTAAATATTAATGTTCCTATAAAAATATATGACATGAAAAGATAAACCAAATCGAGTTTCTTGCCGGTTCTTCTCAATGACTGGGTTGTTTTCCGAACCGGTGGTAGCTTTGACGTTCATAAGCGCCTTCTTAGGGCCTAAATTGAATAAAGAATATTTTGATTTTGATAAACTTACCAATATCTCAATCAATATACATATCCTATTCGATTTTGAAGAGTTCCGTTATGTATATTTAAAATCCAATAGCTAATGATAATTAACTTAAAATGGGAACTTCTTCAAAATATCCCCTTTCTGATAAAATAAATGTTTTTTCCAAATCATTTTATAAATGACCAAGTCCTAAGAAACAAATATTTTAGCTTTTCTAAATACCGAATACAACCGAATTGGGAACTTCTGCCTTACTGAATTCAGTTAAGAGTAGAATGATTCCCGTTTTTACCAATGGTCAAGCCCGTTTGGTACGCAAGTAATTCTTAGATATTAAAAACAACAATTTCTTATTTCTCTGTCCTTATAATTGGAAATCTAAATCTATTTACGTATTTTCTTTTTTAGACAATGTATATATTTTCTGAACAGCTTTTTGGTATATGTATTACGGGAATATAATTTTTTAAATTTTCCATTGTGTGTAGGTAGGTGCTAGAGCCATGCTGGTAGGTGGTAGAGCCATGCTAAAGCTATTACTGGTTTCAGCATTGAACGGGTCGGCTCGTGAAGTAACAGTACTAGCATTGTTGCGTTTCGTTCGGTCAGTGAGAGCGCCGGAGGACCACCTCCCTTCCCTCCTCCCCCTCCCCTCAACCTTTCCCTCTCCCCCTTTCCCCAAACACAGGCTGGCAACGCACTTGCGACTACCCTGGTGTTACTAGTGTCTATGGACGGCGTTAATCACTTAACATCAAGTGACCCGTCTGTTCGTTTGCCTCCTATGACATAAAAAAAATTGCCAACTAAGTCAACTTCAAATGTCCCGATCGATGTTACAGATTTATGGTAACTGTTAACTCGTTTCTAATAAGATTAAAATGGAACTAGGCTAGAGGACCAGGCGGGAGCCATTTTCTTATCTCAGACCCTTTTTGAGTTAATTTGCGGTGGGAGAATTTCAAATTTGTTCGTAATTCAGTTAAATCACAGTCAAGATTTGCATTTATAAGTTTATTTTCGAAATTGATAAATTTAGCTACCGATTGTCAAATCGTCATGGAATACACATCTATATACTTATTTTATGAAGAATTTTTTATAACATTAATTTC
Source organism: Antheraea yamamai (assembly GCA_036509395.1). Lineage (NCBI taxonomy): Eukaryota > Metazoa > Arthropoda > Insecta > Lepidoptera > Saturniidae > Antheraea > Antheraea yamamai. The sequence goes on along the minus strand of AP028449.1, from coordinate 9,180,774 downwards.
ATATTATGTTATCTGGTCCTCCGGTATCGGTACAACACATCCGAGACGCGACCGGAACATTAACACTAGCACTACCCTATTATAGATGCATTAATTCTATACATAAATAAGAACAGTTATATAGAATTGAATTATTAGTTACATAACATTAATTTCATCGTTATTACTATCTTTGTGTTACTTAAATTTGCGGAAATATGAGTAAAAAGTAAATGCTTTGACTTCCACAGTTCGGCCTATAAAAGGCAAGATGTCGTTTATCTGCACGAACTTCTATGTGGAAGTTATTGTAAGGTGAAGCGCTGCCTGTACAGTTATTCACAATGCTTACATAGTGTTTAAATTGACTTCCCTGACCGACTGATAAGGCTATACTTTTGTAACAAATCCTGGCTTTTACTCGCGGCATCGCTCGTATTAATTTATATGTGTTCTATATCTCGTGAACAGTTTTTTTTTTATATAAGGTACTCTATGTCTTTATATGTACTTCTGACAACGTGTATACAATATTTCATGCACTATATTTATATATCTATACATCGGCTGTATCCCACCTATTTTCCTATTTCCTTTTTCATGTGTGTGTCATTATCAGGAAAAGGATTGTATACAAAAATTGAGTGTGACGTAAAGAGCCACGACAGAGGTGAAACTTTTATATTACAGGGAAACATTTTAATTACAAAAATACGACAAAGTCACATGGTGTTCCCAAGCGGTCATCCTCCCAAGTACTGACCGCGCCCGACGTTGCTTAAATTCGTTGATCGGACGAGAATCGGTGTTTTCAACACTGTACCCGACACAATGTTTACCCCCACCACTTTTCGTCACACAAAACGGTTGCCGATCAGAATTGCAAAACCTTCCCATGTGAAGTTTCACTCCAAAGCTGTTGGAAAAATCGTACGTAAGTGAAGAGTTTGGGCTAAATAGTCTCCGTATAACAAAGTGAGTGAGACAGAAAACAGTACGACAGAAGAATATTAACAGAAATAATAGATTGGCTGATACTGTAAAAGAAATATTTAATCTCATTTTATTTAAGACGTTATCACTTACGTCTTATAAATCGATACGCCGGCTACACGTGCGTACGCATGACTCATTGTCAGGTTCCGCCTGAGCCGAGCATGCAAGCGAGAGAGCGGAACAAGCAAGCAAGGCCCGATCGGTCTAAGCGTTCGGCTTGTGACGCATCTACCTCTCTTTCACTCCATTGGCCGATGCGTCCGAGTCGTTATCACGTAAAATTATCATCCGTCAACCGACTTTATAGAGATACATTTTTTGTTTCTTCATACGAAGTCCGGACGAACAGCTAGTATTTATATAGATACAGACAAAATAAATTAATATAACCATTTGCACGTAAAATGCTTAACATAAACTAACAATCGAGTATTGCATTTCCATTTCACAATGAAGATGAGATACATTAGCGTTCTACTTAGCATTGCAAATATGTAAGAAATGGAGATGCATTTGCTATACTGAGTTTGCAATATACAAGAGTAGGTATTTTAACTGTGATTCAATAAGGTAAGAACTCATTAAGCTAGCACACAAATGAGTACAGTATTTTACAAATAATGTAGTGTATTCGATATTTTTTCGAGATACATAAATATTGGGAAACAGAAAAATACGTAATGACTATTATGTTTCAATTAAAGAAGCAGAAGAATAAAGAAAAACAAAAAAACTCGACTTCAAGGTATCTCATTTTATTCCTAAACATCGTAATAATGATTGTAAAAACTATTCACTAAAGATTCAGTGGATGGTCTTTTTAAAATTATTTCTATAGACTAAATAAAAGTGTGTGTGTACTTATGTACACGCGTTAGAAGTTATACTTCTTTGACGTAACAAGATAAAAATCTTTTCAAAAATTTTATCTTTCGCCTTATTCTACGTTTATAGAAAAAACGACACTAACAATAGAAAAAAGGTATTTAATACATTGAAAGTTTTAATACAAAGAAACGAAATGTTGATTATAGCTAACTTCAGGGTGTCGGTTTTTCGTGACGGTGTGCGCGCGCATCGTAAAAATTTACTCTCATCATTTTTCCCTAACGCGCCAAAAGAAGTATAATTTCAACAAATATAGCTTTGGAATACTTGGATTTACTGGATCGTCAGCTGTCTTGATTCATTTTCTCGTCTTTAATCTCGCAGTTTAGGTGCACTTTTACAATAATTTTAAGGGACCACTATTATGAAGCATGGCAGTTTTTTGTTAAGGTGCCACTAGTTTCGCTTGAATCATTCGGTTGTGCGTTTGGCTTACGCCTGGTTTACGCAGGATTTTTTTTTATGTCATAGCAGACAAACGAACAGTTGAGTCACCTGATGTTAAGTGATCACCACCGTCCATAGACACTAACAACACCAGGGGAGTCGAAAGTGCATGGCCAGCCTATGTTTGGGGGAAAGGGAGGGTTGGGGAAGAGGAGTGAGGAGGGGAGGTGGGCCTCCGGTGCTCTCACTGAACGAACGAAACGCAACAATGCAAGCACTGTTACTTCACGTCGGTTTTCTATGAGAGGGTGGTACTACCCCGGACGAGCCGACCCATTCATGCTGAAACCAGTAATAGCTTCAGTGTGGCTCTACCACCTATAAAGTAATAAAAGATTTTTATATATTAGAAGACTATATTCTAATATTTATGGTATTATTAATGACGGCAACAACTAGATGCATTAATATTTATTGTGCTATTTATTATTACGTGAACGCTAAGGGAATAAAGTCCCGGAGAACATCCATAAACTGAGAAATACTGTTTTAAAAGATAAATGATGTATGTTTATAACCCGAAACGCATATGAATATATCAAGGAAGAAGATGGATGATATTTCGCATTCCATATTAAATCGTTGGTGATATTTTTTCTTAAGAAATAAATGTTTTTCCAAGCGACTTTGCAATATATTCACGCCCACGGGTTCCAACTCCAAATAATATTACTATTTATCTTGGAATATTCCCAGGGAAGTGTTCTATTTTAGGTTTCTCTTTGACATTAAGACTACTTAGGCTTTATTTAATACGTTGTTATTTAAAATGACATTTTTTTAAGTCATAGGAGGCAAACGTACCGGTGGGTCACCTGATGTTAAGTGATCATCGCTGTCCTTAGACACTTGCAATACTAGCGAAGTCGCAATTGCGTTGCCAACCTGTATTGGGGGGAGGCGGAGTAAGGGAAGGGGAGGGGAGGTGGGACCGTTTGAAGCGATGACGGCTTAGTTCGGAAATAGCATCGAAGGACGTAGGTTGAGATCCTTGCAACTGAGTAGGAGCTTTCGATAAAGGAAATTATTGTGATGAAACCATAGCGGCAGGGTTTTCTCTAAGTCGGCTTGGCTAGCTACCACCACCAAGTTGAAAATCTGCAAATGTTAAAAATTATTATTGAAGTGAAAATTCTAATGTGACTTCCAACAAGGTTGCGTTAAACGTTTAACGCTACCATGGAGGGGTATGAAAACACTGTTGCATTAAACGTTCAACGCTCCTAGAGAGAGGGAATAGAAAGAGACAGAGCGAGAAAAATAATCAAACATTTCGTATCTTACTTTAGTTATCATAATCCCATTGTAAATGTTATAGATTTGGATATTTCTCCACTCGAAAATGATAATTAATAGATGTGATCAATTGTGAATTGTAAGCAATGTTAATAAAGTTTGTCTTAAAGAAACGATATCATTTCACTAAAAATCAATTTCTACCTTTTCCTATTTTTATTTCCACGTTACGAAGTTTCACTTCTTCCGCGCGGAGGGACTGCACATACTATTTTTTTTTATTTTTACCTAAAAATCTTCTAGAATTACTGATTACAAAACGAACCTGCACCCCACAATATGTATGTTTTTCTTTATTTATCTTTATATTCTTATATTTATTTATTGAATTTTTGTAACAAAATTTAATATACAATATATTTTAGCACTAATTTTTATATGTAAGTATGAGATTGTTGTTAACATGCACTTGTTTTTGTATACAGCGTTTCAAAATAAATTATCCACTGTGGTTGTATAACGCGTTCATTAATAGAGTCATAATGTGTACTGCCACCTAAAACACAGGATTACTTAGTTTAGGTGGCAGCGGTCATATGTAGAATTCATCAATTTTTAATCTACTTCTTCATAGTTTTCGGTTCATAATTCTAGTTTGATAAATTCTATAATAATATTTTTTGTAAGTTTATGATTTATAGTCAACCTCTTCACTATTGTTGTTTTAGGATATTGTATATTATCTGTAATAAGTTATAATTACTTGTAAAATAATATAACAGCACCGTATTGTATTGTATTGCATACAAAATAAAAAAATAGAGAACTGAGAATTATGTTGTCTGTATGTGTATATGATTGACCTGATAGTTAGCTACAATGTGGTCCAAATAGCTAATACACTAAGCCTAAAGAGGGCTGGACGCCATATGCAACTACCGGACTACATGTATAGGTGTTTGCCAAAAGATTTTAAGCTTAGCTAAACCAACAAACCTAAATATGAATTTTAATATTCTGCATAATCTAAACAAGTCCACATTACCTAGAAAACAGTATTATAAAAACCAAGGAACGTAGAATGATTTTAATCAAACTTTCCGTTCGTCCTAATAATATTACGCTCAAGAATAATAAAGAGAAAGTGAATTAACTTTGAATTGGATAACTTTTATAGTGTAAAAGTAAGTTCTTGTTTACATTCTGCCCGCTAAGTTGTTTTAGCACAGAAATTCTTAAAGTGTGTCCCGTGATAAAGTCACCTGAATACGGAATCGGTTACATTTTATATTGAAATAAAAAATGGTTTGTCTGTTAAATAATTTTACAGCCACAAACATTTTAAATAAAGTATCTTCTTTTTTTTAACGTGATATAAATCGATACACGCCGGTTGCACGCACGAAGAAGCATGAATCATTGTCACGTTCCGCCTGAGCCGAGCGTGCAAGCGCGAGCGCGAAACTAGCGATAGAGAGGCGTGAACGGCCTAAGCGTTCGGCTTCTGACGCATCTATCTATATGTAGAATAATTCAATTCAATTTATAAAGGTATGCAATTTTTCGTCAATGTTTTCTTATGACGTAATCATTACCGTAATCATTATGACGTAATTATCGTCCGTGAACCGACTTTACAGCAACGAACTTTTAATTCATGATTTGTGTGTTAATATTCACATCGAGATTTACACATGAAATAAAGTAAAACTCTTAATATAACTGCATAATAGGTGCAGAGGTGTGAACGGTTTCAATATCTAAGCGAGAATGTCTCGTCCATCGTCATCGGCTGCCGTCTTGAAGAATCCAGACGATGGTAGACAACCAATAGTAATCGAGTGTCATTAGTATTGGCTATCAACGACAAACGAATATTAATTTAACACGAGTCAATTCAAGTCATTAGTACTATACACAAAGTCATTAGTACGTTTGCCTGGTCAATAGTGTAGTTTATTGTGATATACACAATTTTATTATTATCACATAGATAAATGTTACATATAGATTAATTCAAACATAATTTATTATATTATCAAGTTTTTATTTTAAAAATCTTTTCTTTACTAACTTTTTCCAAATTTTTTTACTGATAACAGTATAAAACTCATCAGCATTTACCAAATCAGGAAAAAGTAAGAACATCGGTTGACAAACAGAGCAGGAAGATGTATTTAACTGTTTTGTGGACGAACTTCGACCATAGAAAAAATAAAAACTTTTCCAAATTTTTACTGATAGCACTAAAGCTCGTCAGTAGCTACTAAAGAAAAAGAAATGAAGAAAATCGACTGAGAAACAGAGGCGGGTGATGTTCTTAACCGTTTCCCCACTGCCCATTTATATATAGAAGATATAAATAAAATATATAAGCTTCATTAAGCAAAAAGACTATTGTCAAGCAAACGGCTCTTAATTCAAGCCAAAATAAATGAACATATTGGCTTAACCACAAACTATTTCTTCAAAGGCACTTTTTACTTCATAACTAAGTAGCCGGCCCAATTATAACCAGTAGATAAAACGTTCCTCGTGAATCACTTTATCTACTGGTGAAAACCGCATAAAGATCGGTTCAGTAGTTTTTGAGTTTATCGCGAACAGACAGACAGACAAACGCGGTAGGGGACTTTGTTTTATGCTATGTAATGAAGTTAAAGTCTGTAATGTAGTCGGGCATTCTGTTTGGCCTAGATTTCAATGTTATTTGTTTTTTTACATCATAGGAGGCATATGAACAGGTGGGTCACCTGATGATAAGTGGTCACCACCTTCCATAGACACTAACAACACCAGTCGTAAGTGCGTTGCCTGCCTGTGTTTGGAGGGAGGGGGAGGGGAGGGGTAGAAAGGGAAGCTCACTGACCGAACGAAACGCAACAATGCAAGCACTGTTACTTCACGTCGGTGTTTCTGTGGGTCGGCTGGTATTACCCCGGGCGAGCCGACCCTTTATGCTGAAACCAGTAATAGCTTCAGCGTGGCTCAAGTACCTACAAAAATATCACGTTCTTGTGTTTAAAAAGAGATTTTAAAATATGCACTTTTTATGCTTAATTTAACTCTTATCAATTTAAATTTTTATTCATTACTTTCAAAGAGATTACTAACTTCATAAATAAAAAAAGTTATTTTTCAAGAACTGATAATTTACAACAATGGTCGAGGCTGTAATTAGCCTTGGAATCTTGCCAAAACGCTGTCGACGGTAATCACCAGATGTTAGGAATTAGTGCCAAGAATAAAGTTATTGTGGGATGACTATTAAGTATTATATAAGAGGGTAAGCTTTAAAGAGCTTTTATGTACAGGTGTCCATATTTTTCATGTCTGTAGGAAAGCTTCTGATACATATTTCTTTGGGAATTGTTCCCGTCCTAAAGACTACAGAGATATGTTAGATAACCTATAAACTTCCACAAGTAAAACCCATACTAATATTACAAAGCTAGAGGGTTTGTTTGTTTGGTTGAACGCATTAATCTCAGGAACTACTGATTCGATTTCAAATATTTTTTCAGTGTTAGATAGCTCATTAAATCAAGGAAGGCTATATCATCACGCTAATACCAATAGGAGCGGAGTCCCAATGAAGAATGTTTCAAAGTCGTTTTGTTTCCTTCTGGGAATATTCGCTGCGTGTTAGCGTTCGCCCAAAATAACTATTCCACGCGGACGAAGTCGCAAGCAGAAGCTAGTGGGCTATAAAATACAGTATGAAAATAAAACGCTTTGAAACGAACAAAAATAAAAGTTATCTTTAGGACCTTTTAACATTAGCGTAGATACGCGTAAATTATATCCGAAGCAAATTCATCAACGCAGAAAATTTACCAGCAAAGTAAACAACTCCTAATGTATATTACACGAGACTGATTACATATTTTCCATCTTAAATAATAACGGGAAGCTTAATTAAAATATTAAAATGATTTGAATAAGGTCCTTGGATAAATAGCCGAGATTCGTTTCGGTTTCCAATTATAACATCGGATGAGAGACTTCTGTAGAAATAATATTTGGTTTTATTTCCGTTGATTGTATAAAGTTGGAAATTGTTTGTTCATTTGTATATATGCAATTCTTAGTAAATATGAGGGTTGTTATTTAATATTCTATATAATTACAACGGTATATATAAGAAAATAATGAGATATCACTTACAATTTAGTGTGTGAGCGCTCGAAAACGGAGTGCAACTTAAGGGATAGTTAGACAGAGCAGCATAAGTTTTGTATTGTTGAAGATTGAAATTTCGACTCGAATACCGTTGAGCTAAATTTAGTAAAGAACCGGCAGGATTTGAGTACCAAAAACAAGCACAAATTAACTATCACATCGTTCAGGCTTAGTGAGGTTAGTAATCATTTTTAGGTTTTATAATAAGGTTCAAATGCATATTGCCCATTAACTGGATAACGTGTTCAAAAACCATATTAAGCGGATTTTGAAGTTCCAAAGCTATTACGGAAATGACACGCCAGAGAGATGTACAGAGTATATCCAATGAAAAATGGCTGTGAAGTAAATAATCACTCTATCTAATGATCAGATATTTTATGAACCTTTTGTATTGTGTTGGTGAAGAGGATTTATCCATCATGTACGTGCATATAAAGTACGATATTACTGTTTATGATATCTGGAAGAAATTAAAATTGTAAACATAGAACTTATACATATTGTTACGACCTATACTAAAAGAAAGAGCAACTTTCGAACACTGAAAGTGTTGGCGACGCACACGATGAGTAGCTCACACATAGTTTCATACGTAGATTTAGTGTTATTTTATAGAGAACATATATATAGATTTATTGACATTTAATATAGATTTTATTAGATAATTCATGCGAGTATAATAGAATATAGAACTGTAGGTATGTTATGTCCGATATAGATACATATCAGAACGTAATTCGCGATACTTCATAGCATGAATTACAAGATATATGTAGTACACGAATATAATAATGATACAAGAATTATACAAATAACGATATAAAATTATGGATAAAACTACGTATATTACAAAGTGTGGAATTATAGATGGGTTAATGAATATATGTTAGGAAGGAATCATAGATATGCTATTTATAGTTATAGGGATTGAATTATCGATATGTGGAATCATGTGTAGGATTATTGAATATAGAATGATGTGTGTATTGAATTATCGAGTTATGGATTTATAGAATATGTGAATTATAGATAGAATCATGTATATTAATAGAGAAATAGTGACTTATGCATGCATATAATTACTGAATTCTATAATTCTATATAATCTATATTATATAGAATTATGTGTGTTAGTATAGGGTGACTTATAAAATATGGTGTCTACCTCAGCAACCGTCCCCCACAGAAGAATACCATAAGACATTAGGCTATGGAAATAAGCGAAGTAGCAGCCTAGCAATGACAATATCTGTAAGTTGGCGAAATATGTGAAATTCTGGTGTTCAACATCGCTTAACTTTAAAAAGAATCCCAAGTTTCCTCGCAGCCGCTTGCTATCAGAGTATTTATTTCAAAGTGCAGACAGACGAATACAGTGACACCTGAGAGACTAAATTCAATTTGTATGTTTACGAGAAGCAACAAGAACTCGGAATAGTTTTAAATGCAACAAGAGACTAAGTTATAAGAATCGAGCGTGTTTGTAGCATTTTAAAATGCGTCGATATTTTTCTAACTTTTCACATGCTTGTGCTTTCATTAATTCCATCTTAAGTAGTATGTATTATAAATTGCGAATGTGAGTTTAATTATTACGCTTTTGCACGTTAATTATGCCACGGACCATCATCATTACCCTTATCCCACCTAAGTAGGGTTTTCTTTTTCCACTCTCTCCTGTCAGGTGTTATCTCAGTCTTTACACCTTTTACACGCATATCATTTTTCACACAGTCCATCCATTCCTTTTTCGGTCTTCCTCTACTCGTATATCCGTCCACAATCATACTCAACACTTTTCTGGTTATATGGTTTTCATCTCTCCTCATGACATGCCCATACCATGCTAACCTATTACTCCTCAACTTCTCTATCGCTGGTGCTATTTTCAAACTTTTTAATCATTATTAAATTTTTTATATTCGTTGACAGGGGCACAGAAAAGAACTATAGGACACACAGACACATAAATACATACAGACAAACAATTTAAAAACTGTTTTTTTTTTTTGTTACAAGTGCCGTATCTATATACTTTCATATCTATTTCGTCAAAAGCTGTTTTTGACATTACAAACAAACTCCAAGTTTATGTATGTGTATTTATTCACGTAATTAGAAAAGTTTTGAGTGTGAAAGTGGACGGAGAAAAGAGTAAAGGAAGACCGAAAAAGGTATGGATGGATTGTGTGAAAAATGGTATATATGTAAAAGGTGTGAATACTGAGATGGGACAAAGGTAAGAAGAAGAAGAACAAAGAAGGCTCTATACTTTTTTACTTTTGTGTAAAAAAATTGTTACAGGGTCTCTGAATAAGTAATAAAATATATTTTAATCATTTTTAGAAATGTTTGTCTGTCTGTTTGTTGGAACACGCATCACTGCTAAAGTACTGCGTTCACGATGAAATCTTGCCAAGAAAATCATAAAGCATATCCTCGAGTAAAATTTAGTCTTAGTTTCATTAAAATCGGTTCACTCTATCAAAAGTTATTGTAATTTTAATGACGACGCAACTTAAGTACGAGACAAAAGTAGATGAAAAAATAGACTTAATCTTAAAAAATAGACTTAGTGTTATTACAAAAAAGTTAAATACGTATTAAATACTGGGTTTAAAAAAGTTTCCTAATAAATGCACAGCGCTCCCCGAGGCAAGTTCGTGTTATCCTTTTTCACAAGTCTAAACTAACGTAACCAAAGCGAGACAAAAGAACAAGATGGCGACCGCGGTGCATTTAATATGAGACCTTTAAGCCAGGGTTCAATACGTATTTAACTTTTTTGTAGTAACACCGAATACGTTCAAATGATTTTATTACTCACTATTTTTTTACATTATGTTCAACGCGATAGGAGTCCGGACACAGCTAGTTACTAAATATAATTGCGATCTAAAGTTCTAACTTGAACCCATACCGTGCTAAATGACGGAAATGTAGTAGATTTATAAAGCAAAATGCACCAACGTAGTGCGAGAATCTCGCTGTGATTCGAGTCGGGATGGGGTATTAAAATAGCTCTCTAACGGAATTCCCTCTTTTGAGAGTTTATTTAATTTAGCGTTGCTTTTCTCCGTAATGAGAGGAGTCTATGTAAATAAAAATCAGTTGCAGAATGTATGTAAGTTTATCACTTGAGAGCGGTTGTAGCTATTCGATTAATTCTTATTTTGTTATGTACGTTATTATTCGAAGAAGGTTTGTATGAGAAAAAGTGTTTGAAATATCGTAAAAAAGATGAATCAAAACTGCAGACATATGTCTCCATTCATTCGCATTCCAGACGTATATTGCAGTGTATTCTCCGAACTTGATATTTTTAGTACTTCTCGCTATTCTTATAGAAATGAAATACTACAATCTCTGCCCGGAAAAAAGTAGTGCAACAAAAAGTTTAAAATTAAAAAAAGTGTAGTATAAAATTGTAATCTAATTATCAATTATTTAACACTAATACGCTCACACACATACCTACCCATACCTTATACACTCAAATATAAAACAAAACTTTATATATAATTTAATATATATATATATCTAGCGGGCCCGGCAGACGTTGTCCCGCTCTGATTATGAAAAAATCTTTGACAAATTATATACTAAAACGTTCCTCATGAATCACTCTATCCATTGGTGAAAACCGCATGAAAATCCGTTCGGTAGTTTTTGAGTTTATCGCGAACAGACGGACAGACAGACGCGGTAGGGGACTTTGTTTTATACTATGTAATGATAATTAAAGCAATTTGTTCACTCTCAAATAATAAAAGTTGTTATAATTGTGTACTTCGTAATTGGCGTATTATGTACATTGTATTTTTTTTTTGTTTAATACACATTGTCAGCTGTGAAGGACCTATATGAAAAAAAAAATAAAATAAAACTCTCCATATAAAAAGGAGTATGAGTGAGAGAGACAATGATAGTGTTTTTTTTTCTCGAACGAAATATAATATACGATACGTGAACGAAAATATCGTGATGAAGACATAGCATGGACTTTAAGACTTTTTTTAAAACCGTCTGGCTAGCTGCCACCCATTAGTGTATTCCGGCAGGTGCACTTGATAGCCACTCCTCCTTTATGTTTAACTAGTTGACTAACTTAGTTTACATCGATACTTAACATCAGGTGAGATTATGGTCAATCACTAGAACGAATAAGGTATAAAGAAGTAATACAGAGCAATTTAGTGAAACATATATAAATTATAATTTTGTGAAAAAACAGCGGTTTTTCTTATATTTTAATTAATTTGTTCTATTCAATATCTGGTAATACACAAACTCTATCGCTTTTGACGTGAATACATCTTTAAATTTGCTACCATACAGGGAAATCCAAAAAACCTAATGATAACAAACTCGGGGGATACTGTTAGGCAATGTAGTTTCGAATCTATTCTCTACAACCAAAATTACATTATACTGATAGCTAAAGCTATCTAAAGCTAAAAACTAACTGATAGCTGAAGGATCAAAGAATTTATTACGCTAAATAAGGACTGTAATACATCTCATACGGCGTGGGAGGAAGCGTCGGAATTTTGAGGTCACTCTGCTGCGTTTTGAGTTTCAATTTAGTATAACTTTTGACTCGGTGAAGCTACGACATTTGTTCAAGTTTCCATCTACAGCTCTTGTCAAAGTCTGTCGATTATATGTAAAACTATAGTAAAACAAAAAAAAATATCAAGAAATATATAATGTCGGCCTATACACGTCGAACAGCCAAATCCAAATACAGAAATCGTATAGGGTTGGAGAGAGCATCTTAAAACCAATCGAATGTTACCAATCAAATACCATATGACCGAGTCAAGCAGTGGAAGCAACGTAAAAAAGTGAATGCGACCGAGCGGATCACACAGACCTATAATTAATAAAGTTATAACATAGTAATTATTTGTTAGGTTGATTTATTTCCTGAACCCGTTAAATGGAACAGTTGCCATTATAAACAAAACATGGAACTCCGGAGGATTTCTTATGATTATGACATACATACGTATTCACGTACAACAAACGGCCGTGTCCATGACACAGCCACACCCCATTTTTTTCATTCAACGTCTGCCTGTGGATGATTTGTTAAATACGTTAAAGGAATTCAATAACAATCTACAGAGTCGCAGTTCACTTTGTTTTCCGCTTCTATGTTGTTCGGAAACTTTACCAAATTGCTTTATTTATTGAGTTAATAACTTTATGCATTTTCGAGAAAGTTTTGCCACATTCGTATTTAGTAATACAGATTTATTACTTGTTTTATATCAATGAAATTAAAAATAATAAGGTAAACAAATTCAGCGTTAATAAATCTGTCTACTAATAAAAGAATATGAAGGTATAATTACAAATAGTAATAACAATTCTGTCTGTTCGCGATAAACTCAAAAACTACTGAACGGATTTTCATGTGGCTTCCACCAGTAGATAAAGTGACTCATGAGGAAGGTTTAGGTATATAATTTGACAAGGCTTTTTTATTATCAGGGCGGGACAACGTTCGCCAGGCTCGCTAGTATATCTATAATTATAAACAATTATTAAAATTTTTGCTACTTATTTGCCCTTCTTCAGATCACAACTAAAAATACCATTCTTGTTGTGAGTTGCATAATATTTACTTATTCGTACGATGCAAAGGTGGTCGTTAATTGTTATTATTAAAATAGTGAAGAACGGATAATCAATAGGCCAATATTGAAGTCTTCAATTGCATTAATGGTTGTGATAAATACTTCCTATAAAAATGTCTATACATTATTATATTAGGTTTGTAAATTCTCATGAATATTAATAATCAAGCTATTGAATGAAATATTCAACTGCGGTGTTCTGAAAACACTTTGTATTCAACTCGATTCACGCCGAGTAATTTGTATCACGTCATATCGTACTCAGCACTAACATAACAATTGGACCTATTCCGCTGATATTTTAAGGTAATAAATTAAGACAGTTGTTGTCTGTGGTGCGTTTATCACTTTAATGATAACTATTTTCCTTTATACTCTTATATATATGTACTAGCTTCTGCTCGCGACTTGGTCCGCGTGGAGTAGTAACTTTACGCTAGCAACTAACACGCAGCGGAAGCTCTCAAAAGGAAAAAAACCCTGATTTTGAAACATTCTTCATTGGTGCTCCGCTCCTATTGGTCTTAACGTGGTGATATATTGCATATAGCCTTCCTTAATAAATGACCCGATAAGTGTTAAAACACTGAAAGAATTTTTCAAATCAGACCCGTATTATCTGAGATCAGCGCGTTCAACCAAACAAATAAACCGTAGTATAGATAAAATTTCGGTATACGTGTGTTCGTTATTCTATTTCTAAACGGGTTGATCAATTTTAATGTATTTTTTTGAGTCTCGGCATAACGCTTCAGCAGTTGCCCCTGTCCCCATCGACAGCTGGAGGTGTATCCTATGCAGGATTTTCCCCACCTAAAAAAAGAAAAGGTTTTTTTATTATTTATTTTTGAATCGAATATTATTTAAGTTATACTTCTGTTGCCGCGTTTGGGAAAAATGATGAGTGAATTTTTACGATGTGCGCGCATATCGACACCAAAAAGCGACACCACGAAGTTGTCTGTCAAGATTTCGTGAAAAGGGGTAACTATACTCAAGGTATTTATTCAAATATATATCAATCTACTATACGTATTTTATTACAGTGGATATATATTTTATATCAGTACTAGTTAACCAAGCCACGCGTTGCTGTGCCTCAGTCATAAAAAAAAGTGGCATCATCTACGAAATATCTATAACAGTCTGTCCTACAGTATTCTGTCAACAAATTAATATAAAGCGCCATCTGTTCGAGACCGATGAATTAATAACAAAAATCAACATTTACGATCATTTCATTTGCAATTAAAAAATATTGAAGTCATTAATCGAAATATTAATTATCCTATCTCTCAAGTTGGACCAAATTGTACGTAATTGCCAACTTTCATGAATATCTGTTTTGTAGTTTCGGAGTTTATCGTAGACAAACATCATGGCACTGAAGTAGAAATCCACAAGACAGGCCTCGAGCCTAGTGTGGAGATCAATGTGTAATCTATAACATACTTAGAAAATTGTTATGTTATATTATCAATATATGTAAGCCTAGGATAAGTTGCTTGACAATAAATATTTTATCATTATTCACCTTTATAATATTAGTATAGACACACACGAAACAAAACAATTTGGCAAACTCATTATTTCTACAAATAATTGCTAACTTTGACTAGTGTGTGTACCTAATTGTATTCAGACGCGTGTTCGTTTTAAAAACACTGTAAATTATGTTAATGTTATGTTTACTTATTTACTAAACATGAACAAACTTTATTAGTAGGCGTCAGAATACCGATAGTGCCGGTGGCGTCCCTAATTAATTTATTCTTTAACGTTCTCACCGACTACATAACACATACGTAATCATTAAATCATATATGAGGTAGTTAAAGCTTTGATATTTAAATTTTTATTGTTATAAATTTATTTAAAGTAAAACCTAATTTAAATAATTTTACACTAGGACCAACTGTGCCCGTGATTCCGTCCACGTGGGACCTAATGTAAAAAAACAGTTGGTAATAAAATCATCTCAATGTATTACGTTCATTTACTTATTTACTTTCCTCTCGTACTTATTTCGTGTCGTCATTAAAATTATAATAACTATTGATAGAAAGAACCGATTTTAATTAAACCAATACTAAATGTTACTCGATGCTCGGATATGCTTTATGATTTTCTTGGGGAGGTTTTATCGTGAACGCGGTACTTAACAGTGACGCGTGTTCAAACATGTACTGTTCAAACTGTACATACAAAATGTACAGACATATATTACTAAAAATAGTTATTCCAGGACACCTGCAACATTTTTTTTCCCAAAAATCTAATAAGTACAGACACCTTGGATTTACATTCTTATTATATGTATAGAAGACATAAATGTGAGGCAATGTCATAGCTAATCTAAAGAGGGCCCCGTGTCAGAATTTCTTGGGGGCGTATCTCGTATATTCCACGACATGTCTGTTAGGAATCATTACACAAACACTATCTCTTTATATTTTCATGATTTATTGAAGTTTAACTTCTTGGAACGGTGTGCGTTGGATTTTATGAAATGAAAATGGGTGACGAAAAAGAGACTTTAATGTATATATAAGTTTTAGGCTGTGCAAGAATGAGATAGTATATTCTTAATGTACTCGAAATATGTGCAAATAGAGGGAGAGAGAGACGTTGAAATCTATAGCGTATTATTTTCTGTTGGATCGTAGGGACTATAGTATGTGTAGTACATACACTGATATAAAAATAAAAATCGAGTGTCATAATGTTTGTCTACAATGAACTCCGAAATTACTCAACAGATTTTCATGGAAGTTAGCAATTACCGACGTATACTTTGGTTCAACTTGAGCGATAGAATAATTTATATTTCGATTAATGGCCTCAATATTTTTAATTAAAAATTACATAATTGTAAATGTTGATTATTGATAATAATTGTAAGTTTCATAAGTTTCGAATAGATGGCGCTTTAAATCAGTTTGTTGACAGAAAACTGTAGAACCAACGTTAAAAAAATATTCTGTGTTATGTATTATTAACATTGTTAGTATATATTAACATACTAGCGGACCGGGCGGACGTTGTCCTGCCTTGATAATAAAAAAAATCCTAAAAGTCAACTGCAGCGCCACCTACCGAGTCCAATTGTCAATCTAAACCATTCTCGAATCTCCACGAACACACACAAAAAATTTCATCAAAATCGGTCCAGTCGTTTAGGAGGAGTTCAGTCACATACACACGCACACAAGAAATATATATATTAAGATTACAAAATAATGCCGAAAACTAACGTTAACCACAGCCATAGTGTATTCATCTTATTCTCTTAAAATTAATCTGAATACTAAGTTGCACTTCTACTGCGTGTGAACTCACAATCGATTTTTTTATTCCAAGTATATTGCTGAAGTGGGGAATATTTAAGAATTTATATAAAAATCGGAGTCCTTGTAGCCAGGGTGCTTCATATCATTGATACTTGTGATACGCCAGTAGGTGCCTATGCCTTTGATATGGGATCTCACAGTGCATAATTTCTAGAAAGAGCGCGCAAAGCAAACAAAGGGACCGTTCTCCTAATTTTTCGAAAACGTAAAGCTGTAGCCACTTCATCATAAGTAAAAAAGGTAAATATGTTCTACCTTTCTTGATTCGTAAGAGAGAACGAGAGATGGAATGATATTCTCTCTCTAGAGAAAGGATACCCAAATTGCTGTTCTCATTACGTTCATAATATAGCTGTGGTAATAATAGTAAGAAATTACGATATAAATTATTATATAATATTCATATAATCTACAGAATCTTTGGGGTTCAATTACTACTAACCGCATCAGCATAGAACTGTGACCATTCGTCCATCACGGAATTTTTCATAGATATCTGTAGTCCAGTGAAGCTGTTAAGACCTTGCTAGGTCAATAGCCTAGTCAGTTCGAAAAAAAAATTGTCATAGATAGTTCTAAACTAATTTATTTTTTCGATTCCAATGATTCTAAGTCATTATTTTTATTAAAAAATTATTTAATTCATAACGAAGAGGGGGGTAACTGCTAGTAAAAAAAAAACAACCACTCCCGGCAGATCGGCCGCGCGCCTTTTTATAACCCGCCACGGCAAAATATATTTCCCTATATATCCTATGAGCACAACCAAGAAGTTTCCTTGTTTCAAGCAAAGCACAGCTTCCACCCATTTTTTTGGAAGTTTTTTTTTTTTTTTTTTTTTTTAAATAGGTCAATAGCCTAGTCAGTTCGAAAAAAAAATTGTCATAGATAGTTCTAAACTAATTTATTTTTTCGATTCCAATGATTCTAAGTCATTATTTTTATTAAAAAATTATTTAATTCATAACGAAGAGGGTGGGTAACTGCTAGTAATATATATAATTATAAATCATATATTAAGAATAAAGCATCGCAGTCCAATTTTCTTAAGGTATAACTATATAGTGGAACTAAATCTTACTCTGGGTATATATTCTAAATGTTACTGGTATAAATTCCTTTTCTTACTTGACAATTACCTTTCTCTACCTGAAAAGAACTTCATTTGGAAGCGTTCTTTAACGAATTCCAGAACGTACTTTTATATAAACCTGTTTTACATTGAAGAGCACAGCGATTTTTTACAGAATAAAAATTTTACACTTCCCTTTGTCTTAATAACTATTAGTAACTAGCTGCTCGTTCCAGCTTCACATGGGTGTACTAGAGATGACAATGAGACCAAATTTGCCTTTACCATGTCATGAAAGCAAATAGTAACTGACCGTTGAACACAATTTTGTCAATATTTAGTACTCGCAAAATTTTTTAAATGGAGACTTTTAAATCCAATTTTTTTTTCATCTTTTCACGAGTTTTTAAACGTTTTTGAAGTTATACTTCTTTTGGCGCGTTAAGGAAAAATGATGAGAGTAAATTTTTACGATGCGCGCGCACACCGTCACGAAAAACCGACACCCTGAAGTTAGCTATAGTCAACATTTTGTTTCTTTGTATTTGTTGTTTGTATTTTTTTATATTAAATACCTTTTTTCTATTGTTCGTGTCGTTTTTTTCTACAAACGTAGAATAAGGCGAAAGATAAAAATTTTGAAAAGATTATTATCTTCTTACGCCAAAGAAGTATAACTTCTAACGGGTGTACATAAGTACACACAAACTTTTTTTCTCATACAAACATTGTTCTAAAAATTACAAAAACATATTAAAAATATTTTTTTAGGCTCGATCCGCCGGTGTGTGGAGTCCTCGAGCACAGTGCTATCGCGATACACTGACATTAAAAATTGTCAATCACTAGTTGAACACAACACAACAAAATATAAATCACCTCCACATATGTGTACACATACGCACAGGTACATATATGGTGAAACAGTTTGAAATTTTTCCCCTATTTTCATACTGGGTCATTTTAGATTAGTCTAGTTGTTAGATATGAAATATACGTTTGAATTCTTGAGGCACACATGTCGGGACACGCGTGTCTCTCACGAATTATTATATGTATGAATAGCTAGCTTAGTTTACCTCAGACAGATTCGTGGTGTTGCATCCAAGGCAACAGCCTAAGCCAAGATTCGGCTTCTTTGGTATCCTTGAGCTTCTTGCCAAGAGCTCGCTTTACTAGTCCAACGAAGCTGTAAAGGCCCATAAAGCGACTGGAGTAGTCAGCTCGAAAAAAAAATGAAGTGACGCCCTTAAATACATTCGTCAAATGATTTTGTGTATTTAGATTTCTAAGTTTCTTAATTGCCATATTAATTACTGTTTTTTTTTTTAATATTTTGCTATTTGATTTTTTGACTGTTATTAATTGAAATGATTTGGATTGTTATTTGTGATACCAATTACACGTATTAGCTATTTATAGTTTTAGTATTTTTAATAGAATAATGGAGTTGTATCTATGTGCTTCCAATGGAGCAAGTAAATACATTTTGTAAACCTTAAGACCTCGTTATAATTTCACAGGATATTAAATCGCGATGAAAGGTCAAAATATAGACGGACTGGATCCCAAAGTAATTGGAATTAGTATCGCAAATTTGTTATCTATGCATCTAGGAATAAAGATGATTATTCAATAAAAAAGGGCTTTAGCATTGAAATTACACATTCAAAGTTCAATTAACCTTTATTTAAGAAAAGCTATTTTGTAAACGTCGATCTAGCATTGATATTTAGTCTCAGATATTAAACATAATATTTATATAAGTTACTTTATTATTATATATTAATATAGGTGTAGGTATAGATATTTTGTCATAAATTAAATTGTTGTGACTATGCGTCATATAACTATATAATATAATCTGTATATACATTTTGGCAGTGGCGAACATCTATCTCCCTCTTCTGTATCTCAGACGATTTTCTTCGTTCTTTTTTTTATTTTGTGGCTATTGACGAGCTAAAAAAGAATTAGATAAAGAATAACACTGGACAAGCACTCGTATATATAATTTTCAAACACAAATACTAAAACGTCCCTTGTTATTCACTATGACCATAGCTTTATCTTCACCTTTACGACGTACTTTAATGATCCAGCCATTCAATGTCTGGAATCTTCTACATTTCAACTCTAATCACCTGAATGTGATTGGTTAGTGATGCGTTCTTTTTTTAATGTGTCACGACAAAGTGACTACACTGTGCTCGATAGTAAGCAAAGTCCATCGCCAGTGTCATGCCGTCCTGCAGGCCTCTAAATATACAAGCCGATCCCATAACTTGATAAACTAGGAGCGAAGAACACTTTGGTGGGTTTACCACTAAGTGAAATGGTGACTGCTAGATTCCTACCATTC
This sequence comes from Antheraea yamamai, assembly GCA_036509395.1. Taxonomy (NCBI): domain Eukaryota; kingdom Metazoa; phylum Arthropoda; class Insecta; order Lepidoptera; family Saturniidae; genus Antheraea; species Antheraea yamamai. The sequence goes on along the minus strand of AP028449.1, from coordinate 9,160,614 downwards.
CTTTTAGTTACTGGATATACGCCTGTTGTTCCTAGAACGCAATAAATCATGGGGATGCCAGTTATCACCCGTTTTAACCTACCGTCTTCTGAGTTCTGAGGGTTTTTAACTCTATATCGAAAATTAAATACCCTAATTATTGACTAAAACTACTAACTTTTTCATAGTAAATAGAAGCCGCCCTCAGAATTCACAAAACAGATAAAAATAACTTCTTGTAAAAGATATATTGGTAAACCCGTACTAATATTATAAATGTGAATGTATATTTGTTTGTTCCCTATGCTCTCGCGCCTTAACTGGTAAGCCGATTATTATAAAACTTAGGACACACGGTCACGGGTACAAAAAAGGGACATAGGATACCTTTCACGTAGAAAATAGGTAATACTTCTGATAAAAAAGTCAAATTTATAGCAAAAACTAGTCTAGATCACAATTGAGATCAAAAATGTTATTAACAAAGCAATTTGAATTTTAGCTTTTGATATATCCAGAACGAAAATCGAACATGATATGTCAATCTATTTCTCCTTGTCTGACGTTTTTCCACGTGAAAATACAATTTGCCTTTGATTGCAAACTCAGTTTTGAAACAGCGGGTTGTTTAGCTACACGCCTTTTTGTTGAACGTTCCAGAACGAACGCACTGTACGCTATATTCGATCGTAAATCGAGAAATTCTCTTTGCGAAAATATTTTGTATCAAAACGTAGTCCTGCGATTTCACGTAAGCACACTGTGAGATGCATGCGGTATAGGTGGTTTTAATTTATGATTTTTAATGTAGCCACACTTTTAAATAAAATTATTTTCATTTATTGAAAAAGAAACAATGGGGAGGTACACTGCTTATTTATCCCGCTAGGTGGCGCATAGTCGTTGCTTCTGGTGTATTGTCAAGCTCGTGTCAAATAATGACAGGGGGGAACTTACAAGTAAAAGAGTGCAAACTGAACGTCTTATATGTTTAACAAAGTCCTATAAAATACTAAAATATAACCTAGACCACAATTATATACCACTAGCTCATAAGAGTAAAATAAATTAAAAATAAAAAGTAATTTTTAAAAACAAACTTATACTATATAACGTATAATTGGATAGAAAATAAATAAGTTTAAGTTACTTTTATCATATGTATATAATAAATATACTAATCTATACTTAATATATAAAGCTGAAGAGTTTGTTTGTTTGGTTGAACACTATGATCTCAGGAACTACCAGTCCGATTTGAGAAAATCCTTCGGTTTTAGATAGCTCATTTATCGAGGAAGGCTTTAGGCTATATATCATCACGCTAAGCCAAATAGGAGCGAAGCACCAATGAACAATGTTTCAAAATCGGGCACTTTTTTCGTTTTGATTGCTTCGTGTTAGCGTTAGTATTATATACGTTGCCATGGTAACGTGGTAAGTTTCTATCGCAAACATTTTCGAAGATTATTTTGTGTTTCTATTCAAAAAGTTTATTCTATGTTAGTTTTGTTTCCAATTTTTTATTTGCATACTATTACGTATTATAAAAATAAAGTGTGTGTATGTAAAAATAAATAATAACTTTTTGGTGAATGTATATAACTACAAATAACAAAAAAAAAGGTTTTGATATTCAGCCGATATTTTTATATTATTATATTTTGTCTGTTTGTTAGTTCCGGGTAATCTCTAAAACGGCTGGACCTATTTTAACGATAATTTTACTGGCAGATAGCCGAAATTATAGCGGTTGACATATTCTATTTTATTTGTCCGCGGCTTCGTCCGCATTGCTATTTCCAAAATGGTTGGATCGATTTTCACGGGGTGTTCACTGGTACATAGCAGACCTCATAAAAAGTAATTTAGGTTTTTTATTCGCCTTTGGCCGCAGTGGAATATCCGTAATGCTTGAACTGATTTTCACGGAACTTTCACTGGCAGATAACTCACCTCATAAGAAGTAACTTAGACTATTTTATTTTGTTACTCAAGACTTCGTCCGTAATATCCTACTATCTCTTAATCGGTTGGACCGACTTTCACGGGACTTTTAATAAATAATGATAATAAAAAGAAAACCTTGATAAATTATACCTAAACCTTCCCCATGAATCATTCTATCTACTGGTGAAAACGGCATGAAAAGCCAATCTGTAGTTTTTGACTTTATCACGAACAAATAAACAGACAGACCAGAGGACTTTGTTTTTAAATGACTTCGAAAAAGGAGGAGGTTACTATGTTCGGTTGCATGTTTTTTTATGTATGTTAATCGATATTTTCGTCAATTGTGAACCAATTTTAATGATTCTTTTTTTATTTGACTTGGTACACTATGTAGTGATGAACTGTGCATTCGTCCGTGTGAAATTGATCAAAAATATGTTACAACGGCGTGAGACGTGTGCTTTAATGGACTCCAAGAATAAATATACAAAATTGAAAGTCATATATTGTATGTAATATTCATTATATCATCTTTCTTGTGAATTTAGCGGCCATATTGTTTTATTTACCGTGTTTGCGTCTACATAACTCAGTGATTAAAGCAACGTATAAGAATAACTTAAGTATATCGACAATATGGGCATATTATATCTATATAATAAAAGATTTAAGACATATTGTTCGATAATGTATAGATTAAAATTTTCATTTCTTTCTTATGTAGTGTTAGTGAGCACTGATTGTGATATATAGTAGGTTGAAGTTCCAGGTATATTGCTGATGACAAATACCATCCCATTCGATATACTATTAGTATTCATATATCTAATGTACACGTTACATGTTACAGTAGATGGCGTGCGTGTCGTAAGTACAAATGCTTTTGAAAAAGAATTTCTGTAATGTATACACCTACTTACAATTTTACATTTCCTTAATACATTAAAAAAAAAACGCGTGCGGAGCCGCGGGGGACAGCTAGTTATGTATAAAAAACATCAACAATTTTTAAACAAAACTATATAACGTATCAAATTGTCATGTAGATAAATATATTATTGCAATCATAGAGAAAAATTGAAGAATATATATGTACAGCGTATAGGTACATAAGTGTAACTGCCGATGGCGCAAAGTTTTAATTTTTTTTTTACTTTAGCGTCGATCATTTTGAACTTTCCGTCTTAATTCGGAAGCCAAAGGGTAAGTACGATAAAAACGTTTGACGTTGACAACTCGTTGACAAGAACCAATTATGCTAGCGCCATCTGAGATTAGCTTCCAGGCTAGGAGTCCAGTACAGCGCACGTCTCACGCGCTTGTTTACAGTAAAGAAATTATTTTTGATCAATTTCACACGAACGAAGGCATAGGTAACAGTTCATCACTACATAGTGTAAAACAAAGTCCTCTGATCTGTCTGTTTATCTGTTCGCGATAAAGTCAAAAACTACAGAACGGATTTTCATGCCGTTTTCACCTGTAGGTAGAACGGTTCATGGGGAAGGTTTAGGTATAATTTGTTAAGATTTTCTTTTTATTATCGGGGCGGGACAACGTCTGCCGAGCCCACTACCTTAAAATAAAATAGCTCATTAGTTAGTTGTTTGCCAGTGAAAGTCCCGTGAAAATTAATTCAAGCATTTCGCATATTCCACTGCGGCTGAAAAAAAACCTAAATTACTTTTTATGAGGTCTGCAATCTACCAGTGAATATCCCGTGAAAATCGGTCCGACCATTTTGGAAATAGCAATGCGGACGAAGCCGCGGACAAATAAAATAGAATATGTCAACCGCTATAATTTCGGCTTTCTGGCAGTAAAAAGTAAAATTCCTGGTAAAATAGATTCAGCCGTTTTGGAGATTACCCGGAACAAACAAATAAACAGACAAAATATAATAATCTAAAAATATAGACAAAATATAAAAAAAATATTTTTTGGTCATTTGTAGCCATATCCATTCATCAAAAAGTTGTTATTTTAATTGTACATACATAAACTTTATTTTTATAATACGTAATAGAGAACAAATAAAAAATTGGAAATAAAAGTAGTATAAACTTTTGGCATAGGAAAACAAAATAAACTTTGATAATGTTTGCGATAGAAACTTACCACGTTACCATGGCAACGTATACAACACTAACGCTAACTAAATCTCTCGAAAGGAAAAAGTGCCCGATTTTGAAACATTTTTCATTGGTGCTCTGTTTCTATTAGTCTTAGCGTGATGATATATAGCCTAAAGCCTTCCTCGATAAATGAGCTATGTAAAACCGAAGGGTTTTATCAAATCGGACTGGTAGTTCCTGAGTTCCTAGCGTTCAACCAAACAAACAAACTCTTCAGCTTTATATATTAGTATAGATATAATATAGATTAATGGTACATTATGCCCGCTTTCAATACAATTGCTTAGAACACAAATTTAGGTACAAATACGTATTATACTATATACTAGTTGTGCCTGCTACTCCGTTCGCGTGGAACCTAATCTAAAAACAGTGACTAATATGGGTGGGTCACCTGATGTTAAGTGATCACCGCCGTCCATGATACTAGCAACACCAGGGGAGTCGCAAGTACGTTACTAGCCTTTGTTTGGGGGAGGGTAAGGAGGAGGGGGACAGGGGAAGGGGTAGGTTGGGCCCCAGGACTCTCACTGACCGAACGAAACGCAACAATGCAAGTACTGTTGCTTCACGTGGGTGTATCTGTGGTTCGGATGGTACTACCCCGGTCAATCCGACCTATTCATGCTGAAACCAATAATAGCTTCAGCGTGACTTTACCACCTACAACGTGTCTCTATCGCCTACACATATTTGAAATACAACTTCGAGATTATTTCATCAAAATTCTTTAATATGTAACTATAGTCACGAGCAAGTATTAATGACAGGCTATTATTAAAAGGTTGAGAAACACTGTATTATTGACATATACGTTGCTTGCTTTACAAGTCATTCACAGTTAATTTAATGAAATTAATATTGAACCTACTATGATACCCAAACTAGTTATTTATAATTATATATCTATAATTCATAATTATCTTACTGTATTTATCATGGTTCCGTCAAAGAACTATTTTTTCACTAAATTTGCATTACAAAGAAAAAAAATAGATTTATCGCAACAAGTACGCGTATAATACAGATAGCCAAAAATTGGAGTTACTAACACGTGTATTACAAAATAAATAATAGCAATAAGCATAAACTGGTTGCCATCACAACAGGAGACCTAAACGCTGGTTTTTAATTATGAATATACTTTAGAATTGTTTTAATGCCAAAGCACACGTGCGAAGGATAATATGCTTCACTTTATTTAGATTTACTTAATTAAGTATAAAACGTATTGCTTTTATGTTCATTTAATTGCTAATGAGTAATTGTTATTAAAATAATTTTTAGTACACAATAGTATTTTTCTTAATTCGGTTTAATATAACATGTTTTTTCCAATCATAGATAATTACTAAAGAGTTTGTAACTTACACCACAAGACCTTAGCAAACTTACGACACGGAGTGTGGGGAAAATCCAATCATTATTTAAAAAAACACGTTATTTTTACTTACATAAATATAGAAGATATAAAAGTTTAATCTATTGTCAATACAAGTGTCATCTTAAAGTAAAGTAGCCTGGTTTAAAAAGATAACAATATTCTTTTTTTAAAAAATTAATAGATATTTATTACATATTCTCAGAAGAGCCGTGAAGGCTCGTCGCTTTCGTTTGATAAATAAGACCCGAGGGTGTGATTACAGATAGCCGTTTCTCTCACAATAATACGTTATAGTAGATAATGTCGTTTAACTTGACCATAATCGATTATGCTCCAGTTCTTTTTTATTTCAAAGGTCTCATATCTCTTAAATATACAATACGAATACGTAGTGGATGCATAAAACTTCTTTTGCGTTTGTAACTTTATAAATTACTAGGTTTTGTTTGCTGCTTCGCTCGCGTTACTGTAGATTAAATCTATCCCTCATTTAATCTGCATGGAATGCAACCTATATCCTTCTCAGTACCCCTGATAATGTGTAGGACAAATTTAAAGGTGATTGGTTAAGTAAACTGACATTCGCAATAATAATTACATTTACATAAATTACGCAATACGTTTACGTTACATGTATTTGACCTATTTCTCGGGAACAGTACTTGTTATATGAATATACGTCCTAATATGTATGAAAAGTTTTATGTTGATCAGTTTAGTCATTAAAGTGTGAAAGTATAACAAACAAACTTACTTTATCTATCTATACTAATTAGTGGGCGCCAGTGGTCGACATTCGACCATAGTTCATTGAATTTTTAAAGTTTGAACTTTATTAGGGTTCTTTTTATCAAAGAGTATTATAACCTCTATAATCAAAGGCTTTCATCATGCCTACTCAGTTATTTGCCACTTTTTTTCAATTATATAAATATAAAAAAATCGATGTCTAAATGAAAATTGAAATTAATTATAAATTTGAAACAAAAAACAGGCGGTTACATAAGGTGGTAAGGCTCTTAAATACTAAGTAAACATAACTTTACGAAAATAAAAAAAAAATATCGGACCCCCTCATGACACAATTTTCAATTAATTTTACACGACACCATGGGTGCGTGGTATTTCTGGGTGATATTGAATTAAATATAGTCTATACATTATGAGGAATAGTGATATACCCAGTATCATCATTTGGAAAAGTAATGGATACACAATAGAATCAAATTATGAATCCAAAACAAAGATGTTTATAATACTACCATTAACTTTTGAAAATGAATGAATCATCAACTGTACTAAATATAATTGCTACATCAAGTTGAACTGCATCATTGTAACCGCTGAGATATAAGTCATGGATTACTTTCATGACCAAACAAATTTTCTTATTTTGATTTTACAAAGTATTTTTCGCTCATTTTTTATTAAATCATCATTTGAGTAAACCGTAAAGAAATACTAAATGTCATGTCATTAAAATATTGACACTGACTTTGGAAATATTGCTTTACTCTTATGGCAACATGAAGCAAAGTGACATGAAGTGAAAGCAGTCTGTCACATAAAAATTTTAACATTCAATAAAACCAAAGAGAATAATAATTATTTCAGTAGTTCCATAAATTTACTAAAGATAAATTATTTATCAATTAATATTATGTATATTATGAATTTACATATTATATTATTCTAAAATTGACCTACAATTTGACCAGTTGATTTCAAAGGGCATATTGTAAGGCATACAACGTCAGTCATGTTAAAAATATTTAAAAGGTAATTGGAACGTAAGATGGTTGAAAGATGTTCGAAACGTCTTTTTCATTTACATATATGTTGTGTAAAATTGGAGCAGTAGTGTGAGTAATGCATATTTTAATTAATTTAATGTACTTATAATGCATTTTATATAAAATAAATAGCTTTCTGCACTTCTCCTCCATATAAACTTTAACTATGCCAAATTGCACATTCATCCGTTCACGCAATTTTCTTAAAAAATGGATACAAAGTTTTGGCTTCACGTATTAATATTGTAGAATAAAAAAGGGTAATTGGAATGTAAGAGTAAAACAAAAATACATACAGTCGAGCATAGCAACCTCCTTCGCAACCTTTTTTGAAGTTTGGCAGTATGGATTAATTCCTTCACCTGTCCTATTGGACGAATATTATTACTACTTTTTTGAAGTCCGTTATTGACGGATGTCAAAATGTCTTTTTTATTTACATGTGTGTATATGTTGTGTAAAATTGGAGCAGTAGTGTGAGTAATGCATATTTTAATTAATTTAATGTACTTATAATGCATTTTATATAGAATAAATAGCTTTCTGCACTTCTCCTCCATATAAACTTTAACTATGCCAAATTTCACATTCATCCGTTCACACAATTTTCTTAAAAAGGGATACAAAGTTTTGGCTTCACGTATTAATATATATGATGATACCAATAATATAATATATAATCTATACTAATATTATAAAGAGGTAAAGTTTGTGAGTTTGTGACGTTGTGACGTTGTGGCGTTGTAAGGGGTAATCTCAGGAACTACTAGTCCGATTTGAATAATTCTTTCAATGTTATATAGCTCATTCATCGAGAATGGTTATAGGCTATATATCATCACGCTATGGCCAATAGAAACGGAGCACAGATGAAAAATGTTTCAAAATCGAGATGTTTTTTTTTCTTTTTGAGAGCTTCTGCTGTGTGTCTGCGTTAGCCCAGAGTAGTAACTATTACTACGCGGACGAAGTCGCGGGCTGGGGCTATAATCTATATACTAATATTATAAAGAGGTAAAGTTTGTGAGTTTGAGACGTTGTAGGGCGTAATCTCAGGAACTACTAAACTGATTTTAAAATTCTTTCACCAATAAAAAGCCACGTTATTTGTGAGTGTCATAGGCTATATATCATCACGCTAAGAGCAATAGAAGCAGAGCAACAATGAAAAATGTTATAAAATCGGGGCTTTTTTTCCTTTTGAGAACTTCCGCCGCGTTTTAGCCCAAAATAACTATTCCACGCGTACGAAGTCGTGGACAGAAGCTATTAACTAATTATGTTATCTATACTAATATTATAAAGAGGTAAAGTTTGTGACGTTGTGACGTTGAAGGAGGTAATCTCAGGAACTACTTAACCGATTTTGAAAATTCTTTTACCAATATAAAGCCACGTTATTTATGACTGTCATAGGCTACATGTCATCACGCTAAGACCAATAGGAGCGGAGCAACAATGAAAAATGTTTTAAAATCGGAGTATTTTTTCCTTTTGAGAGCTTCCGCTGCGTCTTAGCCCAAAATAACTATTCCACGCCTGCGAAGTCGCGGGCAGAAGCTAGTATTACTATAAAGTTTCATAAAAACCCGTTAATAATTCTTGTGTGAAAAATTAACGAACATTTATCCATCCTCGCAAACTTTCTCATTTATATCACAAATAGCATTTAATAATCTCGTTTCTCGTTACACTCAACAATATATAACTAAATCAATTTATTTATATCGATAATGAAGAAAATCGGATTGAAGATACAAACAGAGACGCATGTACAATCGCTAACTAAACCAATTATTCCAAGACAACGTAGTTTAGATTTGGCAAAATAGTAATTCAGAGGACAATGAGCGTTAGCTGCAGTAATATGAACTCTACGTTTCTATACGGGAATGGGATCGTATCTATTTCAATAGTATTTTATTACATTTTCATACTGTTTGTGGCAAAGCAAACTTACTTTTATATTTAATTTTATATCTATATATTAATACATGAAGCGAAAACTTTGTACCTTTTTTAAAGCGAATTGCGCGAACGGGTGGACGTGAAATTTGGCGCAGTTAAAGTTTAAATGGAGGAGATGTGCATAAAGCATTTTTTTTTAAATAAAATGCATTAGAAATACATTAAATTAATAGAAATAAACATTACACACACTACTGCTTGAAAGACACACAACATACACACATGTATATGAAAAAGACGTTTCGTTATCCTTCCATTTTTTTTTTCTTCTCCCTTACTCTAATAACTAATACTTAAAATATCTCTGTCGCGATATTTCATTCCTTATATATTTATTTTTTCACTCTCATCGTGCTATTCTATTGTCTTTCTATTTACTCTTATGTTCCATTTACCTTACATTCAATATTTTTAACATGACTTACGTTCCATACCTTACACGCCCTTTGAAATTAACTGGTCAAACTGGAGGTTAACTTTTTAATATTATAATATGTAAAGTCGTAATATACATTAATAAATACATAAATCATGAATTTATAAATAATAAATTATCTTTAATAAATTTATGAAACCACTGAACTAATTATTATTCTCTTTGGTCTTATTGAATGTCAAAATGAATTATACTCGAATTTCGACCACTAGGCGACCACTAGTCATGTAAAAATATGTTTGTTTAAATATTTGCTCTTTAATTACACAAAAAAGGACAAATAAATACGGGGTTAAGCAAGTGTGACGAGGTTCTTGTATCTTTGATTTGCAGAGGATATAATCACGGGTGCGATATAGCTTCCACTGTGGAGTCTTAGTCTGCTACTTCAAAACTATAGTATGTGGCGAAGAGCTCCATCATATTCGAGGTGACTCTGTCTCACAGAACACTACGGATCGAGTTAGGAGAACTGATCAACAGTTCTTTGGGTCGGTACCCAGTATCACGTCAGTAGGCGGGGTGGTAGGGTGTCTGTACCCGACTGGATTGCGACCACCGTACACCAGGTGGAACACCCGCCATAGTGACACGTTTGGGCGTGTCGTGTTCCGGGATCAGCCGGTGTATATCCAGCAACCAGGGGGGGGGCTGTCCCTGACTGGGTCGCTTTCAGGCCGGCATGACAGCGGCGACCGGCGATAGATAGTATGTCTTTCGGTGGTCGCCATTGTTTTTGGATTGTACTGTGCTTACCATCAGGCACAGTACAGTCACTTTGCCGAGCTACAATAAAAAAAAAAAAAAATCACGCCAGAGCTTACGCCCAGACAGACAGTGCCTATCGCAATACTCTTCTGATTGGAGGAGGTGTTAGCTGGTGAGGCTAGGATGAGCTTGCTTCGGCTCGCTCGTGTAAAAGTGGCGGGAACTTAAAAAGGTATCGTGGGAGAGATATTGCTAAAGAGTTACAACGGGAGAAATCCCATCTAAAGGTTACAGCGGGCAAAGACGCAACCTTGAAAAAAAAAACAAGAACGGGATGCGGCTGGTAGAGGCTTCTCCTCTTGCCAGGCTGGTGTAAGAGGAAGGAGCGGGGAACCAGACCTTCCATTCGACCGGGATCGACCGGGCTGTCTTTCTTGTTATTTTTTGTCCTACATCACAATGTGAACTAACTTCTACAAGTTTTCTCTTCGAACGGCTTTTTCAGCTTAACCGGACTGTTTAGGAGAGAGCTTAAGCTCTGCTAACAACTAGTTCAAGCCATAGCGGCCTAACCTGGGCTTGACTTGTTTAATTGATCATATAGCGTGTCGTCGACCGGCTTACTTATATTATCATATACTTGCTACTGCTACATATATCCAAAAATACTAAATACATATCTAAATAAATTTACGTCATTCCTACGTTATATGAATTATTAATAATTAAAAAATCGAGACAGTCATAAGGACTGCCGATAGAAGTGAAAACTCAATATAATAGAATAACTCTGTTCTGTTTTGAATTTTGAAATTACTTATAGTGTGAATTATTTAAATTTCCTAGTTTGTAAATTAAAATTATTAACATTAGTCTGGTTTTCACATCTATTGGTACCCTGAACGATAATTATATACATTTTAATACAGTTTCTAATTAATATATTATAGGCTCCACAATATTAATACAAAATATAAATATTAGGTCTTTACCTATGAAATTGCCGTTTTGTATGAAAAAATTTAAATTAATTTTTTTCATGTATTTTTTATTTGTATTAATCTAAGTAATCACCCATGCAATCAATGCATCTTTCTCAACGTAGTGGCAGTTTATTGATGCCCTTCTTAAAGAAATCAGCTGGACGGGAGGCAACAAATTCTTCAAAGGCATTTTGTACTGCTTCTCGGGTATTGAATTTTTTTCCCGCCAAGGAGTTATCCAAATTCTGGAAAAAGTAGTAGTCTGTAGGCGCAAGGTCTGGTGAGTAGGGCGGATGACGGAGAACTTCCAACCCCAGTTCTTGCAACTTGGAGACCGCCTGCTGTGCAGTATGAGGTCGCACGTTGTCGTGCAGGAGCAGCGGAGACGAGCGATTGACCAATGCTGGTTCGAGAAGTGCCAGCTTCTCATCATTGTGTTCAGTTCTTCACAGTACATATCTGCAGTAATGCTCACCCCGTTTGGTAAGAAGCTGTGATGAATCACACCGGCGCTAGACCACCAAACAGTGACCATCACTTTTCTAGGGGTAAGTTTTCATTTAGGGCATTGTTTAGGATCCAACCAACTTGCTGAGCGCTTGCGATTATCAAACAGAATTAATTTTTCATCGCAAATAACAATGCGGTTCAAAATTCCTTCATTTGTGTATCTGTTGAGCAGTGGAAGGCACGTCTCGATGCGTACTTCGCGCTGGCGATCATTGAGTTCGTGGGGCACCCATTTGTCAAGCTTTTTTACCTTGCCAATTTGCCGCAAATGGGCCAATATTATTTTGACGCTAACGTCGAAAGCTGCTGCTAATTCAGCCATAGATTGTGTATCATCAGCTTCCACAATCGCCTTTAATTCGTCATTGTCGACCAAAGTCTTCGGACGACCGCGAGGTTCATTTTTCAGGTCGAAATTCCTAGAACGGAAGCGAGCAAACCAATAACAGGTGGTGCGTTGGTTTGTAGTGTTAGCTCCGTAAATGTCGTTGATGTTGCGTGCCGCTTGTGCCGCGTTGCTGCCACGACGGTACTCATATTCCATAATTACTCGAATTTTTAACGTATCCATGATGACAAAAAAGATTGAAATGCGATGAAAATGTAACTAACACTAATCAATAAACAAATTACTACTTTTGGAAAAAGAATTCCATGTTTTTAAAATAAAATTAATTTGAAATTAGAATTCTTAGCCAAACAAAAATTATTTTGAATTGAAATGGCCAGTATTGCATAACGGCAATTTCATAGGTAAAGACCTATTATTAGATGTACACAGGCTCTCTTATACTACGAATCGCTAGGCTAACGCAAGCCGCGCAACCGCAATACGACTGGTCATGCTCACTAGCATGTCTTGACGCGAAATTATAAATTGATCTCCTGCCAAGAATACTGTTCAACACGCCTAAAGAGGTTTTCACTTCAAAAATCATTTTTACTCTCGGATTCCGGTTTGCGAATCACAAATAATACATTAATTGTACAGTGATTGAGTCCTTACTAGTATTTACTAATATTATAAATGAAAGTGGAGTTAATACTAAACATTAATACGTAATAATAGAAACGTTTATTGTTGAGACGGTTGTGGTGTCGGATGTGTAAACCCAATTTCATAGCTCGAAAGTGAAGTATTTGAAGTAATGGGAGGCATTAAAGCAAAGCGTTTGGGAGCCCTCAATCCACTGCATGAATATGCTAATAGTATGTATTTGAAGTATTTAATATTTATAGGGCTTAATCTGTGAAACGACTTAACCGATATTAACTAAATTATTGACAATTATATATTAATTATTTTGTGGAAGGCAGAATCTATGCTCCGCGGTATTATTCTCCATCCACTTCACTTGTGCGTAATAACCAAAGTATATTACATAAAACACCACTAATACTACATAATATAGAGCCAAATAACACAAGATTATGAATAAAATATAAAGTCCACTACATGATATTCCAAAATCCCGCCAAAAACTACGTATTAAATGGTATGTACGGTAATTATATAAAAAAAGTGTGTGTATACTTATGTACACGCGTTAGAAGTTATACTTCTTTGGCGTAACAAGATAAAAATCTTTTCCAAAATTTTATAATTCGCCTTATTCTATGTTTGTAGAAAAAACGACACTAACAATAGAATAAAAAAGGTATTTAATACATTGAAAGTTTTAATACAAAGAAATACAAACAACGAATACAAAGAAACAAAATGTTGACTATAGCTCACTTCAGGGTGTCGGTTTTTCGTGACGGTGTGCGCGCGCATCGTAAAAATTTACTCTTATCATTTTTCCCTAACGCGCCAAAAGAAGTATAACTTCAAAAATAATTTTAAAAGTTTTTTAATAGCTGTCTATCTGTCTGTTCCGACTAATCTCCGAAATAATTGGACTAATTTTGATTGGATTTTACTGTTGTCATAAGGGACAATTTAGGTTACTTTTAATTTACAAAAAAAAAGTATTCTGCGCGAATAGCAACTAACCAAAGGTGCAATCTACATTTACAAGAATGTTTCAGAATACAATCCACACAACCCTGAGAAAAACAAAAACTATTTCATAAAAAAATATTTAAAAGAATTTTTCAATTTCGTCAAGAAAACTTATGAACTGGGGAACATGTATATTTATTTAAATGTGAGTTTAATGTACAAAAAGTTGGAGTAGAGAAAAATTTATAACATTGTAAACAAAATTTCGAGATTGCACAAATTGGGAAATTGCAAGCTTAGAGTGAAAATAAAACTCAATAATAAGCATTTTGTTGTATTTTATTTAGTACTAGCGGCCCCGGCAGACATTGTCCCGCCCTGATTATAAAAAAATCCTGGACAAATTATATACCAAAACGTTCCTCGTGAATCTCTTTATCCACTGGTGAAAACCGCAAAAAGATCCGGTCAGTAGTTTTTGAGTTTATCGCGAACAGACAGACATACAAACGCGGTAGGGGACTTTGTTTTATACTATGTAATGAAGAAGATAAAGTATAGCAATAAATATTTTATAATTGTTAAAAGGTGATGCTTGTATAATATACATTAAATTAATGCAGTACAAAAGCCGTAACATCAAATCTTTTCCATAATTAAAGAAGTAAATTTAAAATATTTGAAGAATGTGTATATAGATGGGGTTGAAAACAAAATCGGTAAATACGTAACAAAAATCAAATATTTCTCCAGAATGTAGTATATAAAACGAACGGCTAGACCGCTTTTATTTTGTTATTTACAAATGTGGATATAGCAGCAGTCAACAACAATAATATAATAATAATAATAATAAAGAGTAAACTAAACTGACGATCTACAACGTTTTTTTTTTCGAACTGATTACGCTATTGACCTACCAAGGTCTTAACAGCTTCACCGGACTACCAAGGCGAGCGCTGCATGGCACACCTCGGCTTGGGCTGTTGCCTGATCATCTACAACGCTTTATCACATAGATACAACTTACGCTATTAATAATTATATATATATATAATATATATATATATAATAGTAAATATTGAGAAACATTAGACAAAGAAAAAAATTGGATAAGAATAAACGAAAAGGTGAAAATGAATTCATTTACAAAAACTAAAATTAACGTATAGAAAAAAAAACAAGATGGCAAATATAATTAAGATTATTGAAATATGATTTACTAAATGTTGTTTAAATGGTCATCTATATGTATTATGTGTTTGATTGTCCTTTTGAATTCAAATGTTCGATGGTCAAATACGTCTAAAGAGGTGTGCTTGGGTGAGAGCTCATTGTACAAGTGAGTCATACGTGCAATTGGATTGTACGTAGTTACACGTGAAATATTTTATCTCAACATCGAATGTTTTACATTATATAATATAGTCAGTTTAATTTAATAAGGCATACAAGAATAGAAGTACTGCAGATTTTTTGATATCTTATTCCTTAATCAACTCATCAAAATCATACGCATTTTGTTTTCTATATAGAATTAAATAAAAACCTCAAATACAACTCTGAGATACTAGTTAGGGCGGTGCACCAAGTTCAATATCTCAGATGGTTCTCCAACAATCTCCTTTACGTG
Source organism: Antheraea yamamai (assembly GCA_036509395.1). Classification (NCBI taxonomy): domain Eukaryota; kingdom Metazoa; phylum Arthropoda; class Insecta; order Lepidoptera; family Saturniidae; genus Antheraea; species Antheraea yamamai. The sequence goes on along the minus strand of AP028449.1, from coordinate 9,145,187 downwards.
TTCCTTGAAAGGCTTTTGAAAGCAGACAAATAATTGGATAACAAATATGGAATTAGTTCCCAACATCTTCAAGTAAGTGTTTCGATTGGTTAAAATGATTTATTATTCTATGTATTTTTTAGCCTTGAAAATCGTCCTTTTGTATTTTTTTAATCATCTACCTAACTGTATAAAAGTTATGGTTTAAAAGATAGACGTCTAGGCTGATGACCTAAACTGCTTTAAAAATGTTAATTCTTTTATTGACTTGCCCAGGGGTAGGTTATTACACTTTTGTTTTGCCGTGTAATTAATGCGCAAAATAGTCCATCGTATTTGGTGACGCCGTGCGTTATCGACGTCACCGGGGGGTGGTGTGCGAGGGTTTCTATGCTAAATTTAAGTGGACTGTATATGCGGGGGTGCTATTTTTTTATATTCAACTATTGCGATCAGCTACGACGTGGGAGACAAGGGTAGGAAGGAAACTTGGCACATACATCGCGGCGCTGCAGTTTCCACGTGGCTAGCCGGCTAGGTGATTCTCGTTTCTCTCCACTGGGTCTTCTTCCACACAACACTTATTGTTTATAATATATGTCGGCACGTATCTAGCGATGCGTTTATTTCTCACTCGACCATGCGAAAACTTAAAATGTTAGCATGCGGTGCGGACACAACAACACTGTGATGCGGCGCGGACAACACTACAGTAATGTAGCAGCAGTAATGTACTGGCGGAGGCCGCGCGTCCGACACGCGCGGCGCGGGCAACAACTCTGGTAGCAATAGCAACAATGGCGGCAGCACGGACGCGCTACCTTATATAAGCATGTGCCATAGTAAAGGGAAGCGGGGCTGGTGGCGTGACCTGATCGCAATTAATTGGTCGGGCTTCAAAGTGGCGTGATTTGATCCATAATGCGGGAATTTCAAATATACATAAAGCGGCGCAACCAGTATTTTAAGAAGTAGTTTCCTTGTAATCTAAACTTTAAACAAGGGCTTCATATTCAACACACTCGTAAACTGACTAATAGTGCTCCATTTTAAGGGTCATAGTGCAGCTTAGAAAACACGTTTGCTTTTTAATTAGCATTAATATTGCACTCGTCTATTGTTTACTTTATAACCGTTTAATTTCAGCAAAGTGCAGCGATATCTAAAATATCATAAACATATATGTGAACAAATAAAGTGCGTTAGATAAAATATAATAAATAGGGGCATTCTATTCATTCGATGAAATTATTTATCTTCTTACTTAATTGCAAATATAAAAATGTTTAGTTTATTGTATTCTCGATATATAAGGCTGTTTGGCGGCTTTGTCAGAGCCTGTATACCCGCCTGCGCGCGTATAATATAATATAATAATAATATCAACCACAGAAAGTGCACGGAAAAATAATTGCGCGCGCTGACATTTTGGCGGGGTGCTAGTCTGTATGTATCAGTTTTTAATTTTTTTTGGTACCTACGTATTAAATGTACCGTTATCTTTACTCGCAAGTCTAATCTAACCTAACCAAACCGAGACGAAACTGTTTTGTTAGAGAGTATTAAACAGAAAGAGAGATTATTTTTATTGTGAAAAAAAAAGTCGAGGCAGTCTTAAGCACTGGCGACAGAAATGAATACTCAAAACAATGGATGTTCTCTTGTGAATTTTTAAATTAATCTTAGTGTAAATTATTTACATTTCATAACTTGTATATTTCAATTATTATCATTAGTGTCTTTTTCACATCTATTGGCACTTCGCATAATAATTATTTATTTTTTATATACAGTTTATTAACTCATCAAACATTTGATGGGGTGTACGTACAGTCGCAACACAAAATATTAATACAAGATGTAACCAGGATTTTATACTCCGCGTAGCCAGTCTGACGCAAGCCGCGCAAACGTAATACGATCGGTCGTGCTTACTAGCATGTCATGACGCGAAATTATAAATTTTCTCTCCTGCCAAGAAATACCGCTCGACGCGTCTAAAGAGGTTTTCACTTCAAATATACTATCCTCGAGGCATATGTCACATCGATTTCGACGCGAAGTAATGAATAAAAGTTACTTGTATAGTAAATATGTTACACCTGCCTAAGTTACTAAGTAGTAACACCCTCGTAAGTTGCCTCTAAGTGCTCGTAATGCGGTGATAACATTAAGAAAACCTTGTAAATTACTCATATATCACAATTTACGCAACATTAGGACAATAAATTATCACGTTTGGATATTAAGGTTCAATATGTTATGGAGATGAGAAACATTTCATGCATTTTTATTAGGAATTAATTATATTTGCATATAATCTGAATACAAATTCCGTGAAAAATAATAAAATGGTATGGTTTTTGTAGGTGGTAGAGCCAGTAATATTTGCCAAAATTGAGTCGCATATCACCAATCGGCTGAGTGCATTAAGCGCTCGCCTTAGTAGTCAGGTGAAGCTGTTAAGACCTTGCTAGGTCAATAGCGTAGTCAGACACCCAATGATTTTTTAATAATACGTTGTTTTTCTCTGTTTTATAAAAATATAGTTTACTTATAATGTACACCTAAAACCTCCATAAACCTTCCGTTAAAAAAAGTTAGAAGGTGTCCAATATTAAAACTCATTGCTATGTTATTCTCATTGTTGGCATATCAACTTATCATTGTCATTACATAGTATAAAACAAAGTCCCCTAGCGCGTCTGTCTGTCTGTCTGTTCGCGATAAACTCAAAAACTACTGAATGGATCTCAATGCGGTTTTCACCAGTGGATAAAGTGATTCATGAGGTACGTTTTAGTATATAATTTGTCAAGGATTTTTTTATAGTCAGGGCGGGACAACGTCTGCCGGGCCCGCTAGTATTATCTAATTCGTTTCACTACGATTTGAATGACTAAAGTCGTAAGATAAAACCTTCAAACTTAAAAAAATATACATTTTAATATTTTTGAAAAATATACATTTGAATATTTTTGAAAAATGAGCGATAGATGGCGTTAAAAAGAAATTAAACACTTATGTATACATATAACAATGTGGTACAAACAATGAGCACTAGATGGCGTTAATATAAATTTGTTAGTTATCGTAATCTTATTACATGTACAATCGATTTCAAACCCAATTAAGTCATTTCACTTCAGAAATAGAACTAGACTTGTCTATATATTATTTCGCTTAACTTAGTACAACCTGAAATCAATACAATTAGTCAAACGATCATGTATATATAGCCGAAAAGTGTATAAAATAAGACATAAACTTGTAAGTAGATGAAAATGGCATAGACGAACACTTCAATCAATTCAAAGACGTCAGAACATATTAATAACTTCGATCCATAATTTATGTTAAGTTAGTGTTCCATGTGGGAGTGTTCATAATATTGAGAAAGACACAAAGGATTCTGTCTACATCGTAACTACGTATTTATAGCCTGAACGACGGGTGATCATAAAATGTTACATATTTAAGTATTTATTTTTGTACTTTATATGTACTTCTAATAATAGAGACGTTAAGTAGGTGTAATATAAATACAGTTGTTTTTTCTTTAAATATAGTAAGTAGTGTTTCATAGTAAATAACCTGATTTTAGGTAGTCAAATTATTGAATTAAATCGAATTTGTAGGTGGTAGAGCCACACTGAAGCTATTACTGGTATCAGCAGGAATGGGTTATCTCGCCCGGGGTAGTCCACACTCGCACAGAAAACCGACGTGAAGTCACAGTGCTTGCATTGTTGCGTTTCGTTCGGTCAGTGAGAGCGCCGGAAACCTAGAACCCCCAGTTCGTCAGGGAGGGCCTAAGGTCTTCCCTCTTAAGACCACAAGTCGGGACCCTGCTGAAGGGATAACATATGTCGGGTCGGGTAGAAGCGTTGCAGAAGCAGTTTCTCCTCACCGGGCTAAATGGTGCGAGAATAACACCGAGGGTTTAGTCTGTAGAAGTGAGAAATCTATGAAGATTCCCCCGCAAGAAGAAAAAGGTAAATATTAATGAATTTGATACACTCCAGTATTGTTTGACCGATCATTTTGAATGTGACATACATAAGTTATATAGAAAAGGTTGTTATTCTACACATTTGTATCATAACTCGCCGCTAGATATGGTCCTGTAGTATAACAAATTTTGTACCGTTCGACCAACCGGCATGAAAATAAATTGTTATACGTAGATACATGCGACATTTAGATGTTCATGTTGATACGTACACGGGGATAACATTACATAAATATAATATTATTTTTTCTATAACTTAACTATTCATAACCATAAATAATAACAAATCCTTACGAAACCGGGAACATAGCTAGTTATAGTATATTTTTAAATAATATTTGAAAATTATATTCTCATTATATTTTAATTTCAAAGCGCAGAAATACATTTTAATAAACCCACTCCACATTACCTAGTTACACACGTAACTGCATACTTGACAAGTTTGAATTTGTAAAAGATTTAATACATTTATGCATAAGCATACGTCACTTATACATGCATATTTATGTAATATTCAAAACTACGAGTGCACTGAATTTAAAGTAAAGCAAAGCGTTGTTATCCAAAATAATTGCAACTAGGTACAGAAAGGTCTACTGTAAACCTCTCGATACTCGAGTATACAATGTCCGTATACGATACAAACTTTGAAAAACTGCATTTCGTAAAATACCGGCATTATTTAAGTATTACAAACTGTTATAAACTGGTCAGTCCATGTTTCAAACTCAGTAAAACCAGTAACAGTTTTCTAGGTAACAGTATTAGATTTTATAGCAAAGTCTCAAAGCATATTACCAATTTTTCGGGCAGTAAGTTCAAGTAGCGTATCAAACGGTTTTAGTGTCAAAAGGCTTTAGGGTCAATCAATATGTGAACGATGGTGATATCTGGAATTGACAACTCTCTCTGTGCATCCATTAAAAAATATTACAACGTTAAAATATTATAAATATATTGTATGTTAAAAAAAAAATCAATCAAGTTTCTAATCGGTTTTTCTCGATGACTGAGTTGTTTCCCGAATCGGTGGTAGTTTTGACGCTCATAAGCTCCTTCTTAGAGCCCATTGATTTTAATTTTGAAAAAAATATAAATGAAAAGAATTACTGTGACGGACTTATTACCATATGTGTAGTGCCTTATATCTTCAAAGAAAATCTAACCAGAACTTGTACAATACTTACCATAAGATGTAGTGCTTTTTAAGTTACCGAGCCACAGTGCGAATATTAAAAATAGGAATTTCAACTTGAAACGCTCGTGCTAATGACTTGTACGATAATTAACATGCTTTTGCAGTAAAACATGAAGCAAAGTGCACTCTCATTTACATATTTTTTATTGAAATATTCTTACCATTTTGTAATAAGGAATCATTATTATTATTCTAAAGAATGATTATGGGTGCTTAAGTAGTCGTATTACTACATACCATAAGTTCTTTATGATCGTTCAATATGACTAAAGCTTATTGTCTAGTCTTACAGCTTTAATACAAGACTTTTACCAAGATCAACTCAGCCGTCCAGAGAAAGAGGGTCTTATCTGCCGTTTTTTGGAATATTGAATTCCATATATATGTATTGTAAATGCGAATTGAAAATAGATATCTAGAAAATAACACTGCCTCCGAGGGATAGGTCAAATCTACATTAATGCGAGCGAAACCGAGGGTACAGGTAGTTTTGTATAGTTTAGCGACATATCGTGACACTAAACTAAATAAACAAAGGAATTTGCATACAATTACTATTATACACGATTTACTTTTAAAATAGATTAATTTACTTTTTTAATGTATCTATATATGTTTTTATTTACGTATGTTCGTCCGTAGCGTCTAAACCAGAGGTTCCCAAACTTTTTTTCTCATAGACCCCGTTCAAAATTTTACTGGTTCCGGTGGACCCCCAGTAGGTTCAATACTACCATATTCTCAAAACTCGACAAAAAATGGGAAGATTAGATCTAACAGTTTTCGAAAAAAAAAAGTGAGAATTGATTGATTAATTAATTAAACCCTAGACTGCCGTAGGGCACGCGCGTCCCCAGACCCAATTAAAAATCGATTGTGTCTCAATTTAGCGATTCAAGAGATTAATTTGATTATGCTTTGAGTGAATATCAGAAAAGCAAAGTTGGCCAATCAAAAAAGTGATTCCATCCAACTTTACTTTTATGACATCCACACACAGCACAATCAATTGATCTTTTGAATATCTATCTATCTATCTTGAATCTATCAATGTGATAGGTGAAGTCAAGCCAACATTGTTAGTTCTTTGCATTATCGAAAATAGACCAATATCCATAGACCCCCGTTACTAATTGTGCACCCCCATTTCTTTGTCACGCCAACGTACAACCCCATTGAGTCTCTCGTAGACCCCTGGGGGTCTATCTGGACCACATTGAGAATCACTGGTCTAAACTTTTCATCCCTTTTTGATGAATAAGATGTCAATCGATTCATTATTATGGCCCGAGTAACATAGCCTATATTTTAACCGACTTCAACAATAGACAACGTGTATTCACCGACATCTACTTGTGACTTTCTAAAACAAAATGAGTGCAAAACTAATGTAAATTAAAATCTATAAGTAAAATTTTAAATAATCTTTATAGGTCTCTAATACTGATTTTAAATAAAGAGAAGGAAAAAGTTTATTTAGACTGCGACGCGGGAGGCGAGCAAGCTTAATGGAATGTAAATTGGGTAAATATTTGCAAGGGTGTTGGGACAAGCTTTTTACAGTATGCAAGCATTTCTCTGTCTCAGCGTATCTATTATGCTTTATTTACATTCCGGTTGTTGATAGAAATGTGTTTTTTCTTTTACGAGCTGAAAGTATTTGTTTACATAATTCATCGAACGTTGCATATTAAAGGGACGAGATATATCTTTAGACGGGCTTTCCATTCATAGCTAAGACTGCATTAGCATAAATAAATAGAATATAAAATGCAAAACCAGTGCGTGTATGTACATGCAGAGAAGTGAAACTTCTTTGACTTATATGTTTTAAATTATATATATTAGTATGCTCATATACTATACAAAGTCCCGTAGTATAAATACTTAACTACACATTTCCTAATTGTTGTATACTACTAAAGCCAGATAGACACTTCTACATACTTATACATACACACAAATACATACCTACCTTATGTTTAACACATAACGCATAACGAAAAATTTTCCCTAACGTTCCATAAGAAGTTGTACTTTTAAATATCATATTAACTAGATTCCATAATGCATATACATGAGGCGTAGTTCATCTGTTTATTGTTACTGAAGCTTAGCGAAATTTTGCATTAAAATGTGCAAGGGCTTGCCTTTCCCCCCACCTGAGTACTATACTTCCTTTCTTCATATATTCATACTTTGAAACGAGACTTAGTTTAATATTTTACGATCTGCCTCTACCTGGGACTTTGCTTGACTCTTCATTGTGTCTAATTACGAATATCTGATAGTCATTATCATCAAATTAGCAAGAGATATTTAACTTATGTATTTTAAATTCTGGAGTTAAACATAACCGGTGTTATTACAAAAAAGATAAATACGTATTGAACCCTGGCTTTAAAAAGGCCTCATATTAAATGCACCGCGGTCACTGATTGTTCGCCATCTTGTTCTTTTGTCTCGCTTTGGTTACGTTAGGTTAGACTTGTGAAAAAGGATAACACGAACTTGCCTCGGGCGAGCGCGGTGAATTTATTAGGAAACTTTTTTAAACCAAGTATTTAATACGTATTTAACTTTTTTGTAATAACACGGAACGGGTTTAATGCATTACGATCGGTATGTGCCTAATGCCAACCTTGTTTGGGTTCTCTATGTTTATTGCCTTTAAGAATTTTTACCACTAAAGTGCTATATAGAAATATTAAAATAGAATGTATATGTAACTAATCTATACTTACTAGTACTATAAATGTTAATGTGTGTTTGTTTGTTTCTTTGCGCTTTCATGCCTTTAAGTATTCTATATTTTGCAAATGCAAACAGATTTTGCATACACAACAAAACGAATAGGTAGTAAAGCCACGCTATAGGTGGTAAATCCACGCTGAAACTATTACTGGTTGGGGTGAATGGGTCGGCTCGTTCGGGGTAGTACCACCCTCTCATAGAAAACTGACGTGAAGTAACAGTGCTTGCATTGTTGCGGCATAGCCCAGTCATATTAGGGGTTTCACCTCGGAATTAAATATAATAAGCTGTAAATTGGTATAAACCTTTGTTTTGTCGTTCTAAATGTTGTTTCAAAAGTCACAAGTGCTGTCGTGTCCGCGTCTTAAGATATTGAAGGTCAAAGGTCGTAAAAATCGGTTTTTCGTGAATATCTCGCTTTCTATTGCTTAAATGAGATTTGCACCTATTATAAAAGTTGAATTATTAATTAGAATTAAAAAAGTCATTCTAAACAATAGAAAGCGAGATATTCACGAAAAACCGATTTTTACGACCTTTGACCTTCAATATCTTAAGACGCGGACACGATAGCACTTGTGACTTTTGAGACAACATTTAGAATGACAAAACAAAGGTTTATAACCAATTTACAGCTTATTATCTTTCATTTCGAGGTTGACCCCTTTTTTACCTAATATGACTGGGTTATTAGTCTCATCTCCTCATCGCCCGTCTCTCCTCTCCTCTCCCTCTCCCTCCTTTTCCCCCCAAATGGTGGCAACGCACTTGCGACTAACCTGATGTTGTTAGTGTCTATGGACGGCGGTGATCACTTAACATCAGGCGACCCACCTGTTCGTTTGCCTCCTATGACATAAAAAAATACACATTTCGAGAAACATAGGGTACTTTTAATTTAATGAATGTTCTATATTTTAGCTTCTATATTTAGATTATATATTAATAGCTAGCGACGCCGGTAGAAAAAGCAAGTTTATTATAACGAATGTATCAATGACGTTATTTGCTCCTATTCTATTTAAACTATTTATCTAACTTTAAAATAACACTACGTTTGAGTACTAATATAATTTACTAAATAAAGCCGAATTCAATACCGTAAAGGAGCCTATGCCAACAATCGCTTGTTTGTACCACTTGAACGAAACCAATGATCGGATCGCTATTGTGAATTACAATGGATATTGGGTATCAATGGGGATGATACATACTCGAATTTGATTACCGTTAACCTTTGTACCAAGCCTTGAATATGGTGTTAACATAAATATACATTTGGTGTTGAAATTATTTAATCTATTATGCATTTGAAATAAGAATATAATTTTCAAGCCGCCATTTTGTTTCATGATTCGCATGCGACTTCGTTATAAAATGTGAGCTAAAAACATTAACATATGTAAATTATATTGTAAGTTACGTGATTAATCAAGTTATTAAACATACTAACACTAGGTTAAGCATTTGTATACTAACAATAACATATATATATATATATATATATATATATATAATAATATAACTACATATTATAAAACAAAGTCTTCTACCACGTCTGTCTGTCTGTCTGTTCGCGATAAACTCAAAACTACTAAACGGAATCTCATGCGGTTTTCACCAGTAGATAAAGTGATTCATGAGGAATGTATACTTACGGTATATGATTTGTCAAGGATTTCTTTTTAAGTAAAATTTCTTTAGGCGCGATTAGGAAGTAACTAGACGACAATGCAACGAAAGTCCGTTACGACAATATGGCGTCACGTTTCTGTACTATTCGGTTTTTAAATATTTTTGAGTTTGTCAATAAATAGTTTATAAAGAAAAAAACCAAATATTTTTGAAAAAAATAATTAAATAAATATTAAATTGAATAATAATAAAAATCATGTAATACAATTAATAATGTATATATGGGCGCGTGACCGTGCTGGCATCTGGTTTCAATGTAAGTAATAAATAAATTCAAAGCTTCATTATCTGTAGTGCCATTTATCAGCTAATTCAGAACTTAAATAATAAGTTTTACTTCAATCGTGTGTGACGGTTACACGCACTCATTTTGTTTTCAGGGCGGGACAACGTTCGCCGGGCCTGCTAGTTTGAAATAAAATATACTGTTCTTATTATTTCATGTCCTTTCAATGGTTACACCCTTAAGTTAAAAATATATTGGGAAGCACTTATAGGTATAGCTTGGCAGGTACTTTAGACCAAATCTTCCCCCAGGTTTAGCGTCACAAAGTATAAAAAATCCAAAGAAGTAAAGGCCGCATTCAAATGTTACAAAGTAATGCCCAAATAAAATGTCAGTATATAGATTCCTTACGGCTACAGAGTCCGCAGTAGTAAAGACACGAAGAACTAATTTCTCCAAAGTTCACGACAGTAGTTCTGGACGGATATAAAATTTATGCTCCGTTCGAGATTTACGCGAACTAGTTCAAGTTTCACGAAACTTTGTAAGTGAAATTAGTTTACTGGATAATTTTAGTGATAAAGGAATTATCGGAGGAATGAAAATTTCGTTAACTCTAGAAGTGGAATTGTTCGTATTCATATTTGAAGCTTCATACTTTTTTATTTACAGACTTTATCATTCGACCATAATCTTAATTTATATTAACGATGTAGGCTGAAATAATAATGCGGTGACATTAAGAAAGATTGGCTTTCAAGTAAAACTGCAGGAACACACATAGCTATAGATAGGTGCTTCTGGTTAGGTGCGACAGAAAATTAACTTGAAGATGATTGCTAGCGGTGGGCTTACAAAAAGCCCTACCTACCACCGTACAATTGTATCGTTATGATGTTTTCTCTCTGAAAGCTGCCACTCAGTTGCAAGGGTTCGAACCTACGACATTGACGCGGTGTCAGAACACGGCATTAACTGAGCCATTATCGCTTCAAATATTACTTTTTACACGATCCATTCAAATCTTCGATCTCCATTTACTCGTCACGCCTATATCGTCCACCCCAGTATACTTAATTTTCTTCTGCGTTTCCACTTTTCTAGTTATATGGCTTTCATCTGTCCGTAGGATATTATAAATCGAAATAAAAATATGAAAATACTGGCAACTACTGACTAAATAAAAACTTAAGAAAATATTATTATTTATTACATAAGGTATAAATCGAAGTGGTTGAGTGGTATGATTGATGAAATGTCAATCCGATGTCCGAAATTTTGAACCTCAGCACATACCAATGATTTTTTCGGAATTAGCGCACATTTACTAATTTAAATTTGTAACACTAACGGCTGACGGTGAAGTAAGACATCGTGACGAAATCTCAATTTGGGGAATGTTCCTGTAGTATTACTGAATGTGGGAAAATATAGAACTGTGGATTTCTTAGAGTTTGAAATCGCCAATACGTCATGGGTTGGCGTAGTGATTATGCCCATATCTTCTTTCGGGAAGAAGTTTAAAACAATCAAGAAACTTGAAAAGCTGGATATCGTAAAAAGCCGGCAAGATCTACATACATGTGACAAACTGGTGGTTCCATGTTTCAGCCTTCGTAAAACCAGTAACAGTTGTTTTGGGAATAGTGTTAGATTTTACAACAAAGCCCCCAAAGATATTACCGATTTGCCTGATTGTGAGTTTAAGCGCCATGTCAAGCGGGTTATGGTGTCAAAAGATTATTATTATAGAGTCGATCAATACGTGAACAATGGTGATGTCTGGAATTAACTCCTCTCTGTGCATCCACTAAAAACGATTGTATGATGTTATGGCGCTGAAGCCGCACATTTAGTAGCGCGGTACGGCGGCCCGCTATGACGTCAGTCGTTTACGCCACTGTCTCTTGTCGGGACCATTATTCGGTCAAAACTAATAAACAATATCGAAAGTAATAAGTGCATTATTTATCACCACACACAATATAGCCCCAATAACAAAAATGTATTGGAAATATATATGTTAAAAAGATGCACCCGATCGAGTTTCTTGCCAGTTCTTCTCGATAACTGGGTTGTTTTGTAGGCGGCAGAGCTACTCCGAAGCTATTACTTATTTCAGCATGAATGAGTAGGCTGGCCCGGGGTAGTACCACCCTCTCACAGAAACACCGACATGAATAAATAGTGCTTGGATTGTTGCGTTTCGTTCGGTCAGTAAGAGCATCGGAGGCACCCCTCCCAACCCCTTCCCTCAACCCTGTCTCACTCCAGCCCACCTCCCACAGGCTGACAACGCACTTGTAACTCCCCTGGTGTTGTTAGTGTCTATGGACGGCGGTGATCACTAAACATGAGGTGACCCTCCTGATCGTTTGCCTCCTATGATATAAAAAAAATATTGACGGTCATAAGTGCCTTCTTAGGGCCTAATTTGAATAAAGTATTTTTTTATTTTGTTTTTTTTTTTTAATTTGCCAATTTAAATATTTTTTTTCTTTAGTACACACATGCGCATTTTATTTATATAACATAGATTATTGTATTACATATTACAGTTGTTATGGTTTGTGAAGGTTATGAAAACAATAGCGCATAATGTGAAGAGAGTTTTACATTAGTTTTTGTAACATTGCGTGGGAGATACGAAATGAAGCCACTAATTCGAGTAGTTACGATAGTTACCACGATTTGGGTCAAGGATTGCATCCTGTTTAGATCCGGGACCCCCGTCTAATTGGACTAAATAAATTACTTCCCTCGCCCTGTTCACAAGTGTTTGTCGAAATTCGGAATTCGTTGTACAACTCTTGACATCCTTTTTTATTTATAAAATTTTCATCATTAACCAACAGACTGTAAGACAAAACTTTACAGATATTGTTTTGTAATTGTAAATTTCATCAAAATATTACTTTTTTAAATATTTTAATTTTAAAACGTATAGTTAAATGCAGGTTTCATCTATATTTTTAACAAGAGAAAGTAAGGAATTTTAGAATCACTTTCGGAGCGATATGCTGTTTCCAGCCAAATCCTAAAGATAGGCGAGATAGACGTGTCAAGATGAGAGATAGCTCACGTGCATAGATCCTACATCACTAGCTTGCTAAGTAATGGTAAGGTATGAGTAGGGATAGGTAGCGTTAGGATTAGGGATAGATCGGCCCCTCGTCCTGCTGGACGACGCCGGGAAGGTGCTAGAGAGGATTATCTCCTCCCGGGTCGTCCAGCACCTAGAGGGCGTGGGGCCGAATCTGGCGGACGCGCAGTATGGCTTCCGGACAGGGCGTTCGACAGTGGACGCCCTGTGCCTCCTGAAGTCGCTGTCGGCAGAGGCGACCTCCCAGGGGGAGAGGGTTTTGGCGGTGTCACTCGACATCGCCAACGCCTTCAACACCCTGCCGCACGGGGTCATAAGGGAGGCGCTCCGATATTTCGGAGTGCCCCCGTACCTGCGGCGAGTGTTGGAGGCGTACCTCGAGGGTAGAGAGGTCGCCTACGTCGACGGCGACGGCCGTATGGTCAAGCGGGCCACAAGGCGGGGGGTTCCACAGGGGTCGGCTTTGGGGCCGCTCCTGTGGAACATGGGCTACGACTGGGTGCTCCGCGGCGTGCTCCCATATGGGGCACGCCTCATATGTTACGCGGATGACACCCTAGTCGTAGCCCGGGGGGGGGGGGAGTGGAGGGAGGTGGAGCGCCTGGCCATGATGGCCACAACCCTCGTGGTCAGGCGCATCAGGAGGTTGGGCCTCAGGGTGGCCCTCGAAAAGACCGAGGCCCTACTCTTTCATGGGCCTCGGCGAGGGCCACCACCAGGGGCCCACATAGTGGTGGAGGGCGCCCGGATCAGGGTGGGGACCCAGATGAAATATCTGGGCCTCACCCTGGACGGGCGCTGGCGGTTCGAGCCCCACTTTGCGGGGCTCGGACCGCGAATTGCTGGAGCGGCGGCGGCACTCGGCCGGTTGCTCCCTAATATAGGGGGGCCTGGCGCCGGGTGCCGCCGACTCTACATGGGAGTCGTGCGGGCGATGGCCGCCTACGGGGCACCGGTCTGGGCCAACGCCCTCGGTGCCGCCAACGTGCGCGCGCTCCGCCATGCGCAGCGCACGGTGGCACTGAGGGCGATCCGGGCATACCGGACGGTGTCCTCAGCGGCGGCCTTCACGCTCGCCGGCTCCCTACCCTGGGAGCTGGAGGCAGGAGTTCTCGCCGCCGTGTACGAATTCACGGCGGCGAGGAAACGAAGGGGGGAGCCTCCGGCTCCCAGGGAGGTAGAGGCGGAGAGACGGCGTCTCAGGGGAGACGCCGTCGAAAGATGGAAGCAGGACCTGGCGGATGAGCGGTTCGGGCGGTTTACCGTAGACGCCGTCCGCCCGGTCCTGCGGGAGTGGATTGGTAGGGAGTGGGGCTCCCTGACGTTCCGACCGGTGCAGGTACTCACCGGACACGGTTGTTTCGGGTGGTACCTGCACCAGATTGCGCGCAGGGAGCCGACCGCCGCCTGCCACGAGTGCGGCGCTGACGAAGATACCGCGCAGCACACTCTGTCTGAGTGTGCTGCGTGGGGAGAGCAGCGCCGCATTCTGGCGGCGGCGGTAGGACCGGACTTATCGCTGCCGAGCGTGGTGTCGGCCATGCTCGGCAGCGAACAGGCTTGGCGAGCGATGGCCTCCTTCTGCGAGGAGGTCATCTCGCAGAAGGAGGCGGCGGAGAGGGCCCGCGAGGCAGACCCGCTAAGTGGCCGTCTCCGCCAACGGAGGATTGGCAGGAGGAGGCGGCGCTTTGCCCAACTCCTCCTGCCACCGTAGCCGGACCCGAGGGGATGGGTCGGGGGGCCCATCTCCTCATTGCACAGGTCCGGCGGACGAGGGGGGGCAGCCGGCGTGTACCCGGTCTGTCCCTCTATAGGTAGGAGCCCGGCGGTCACCTTCCGCCGGGCGGACCGTGGGGGCGGCTCTACAAGGTTGATTAGCTTGAACGATCCCTTGCCGCCCGCACAAAACGGTCTGTCGGTACACCGTGGGGTTTTAGTCCGTGCGAGTCGGACATAACCCACTCTCTCCCCCGGGAGGGTGGGTATCCATAAGGGATTTCCCCATGTTAAAAAAAAAAAAAAGGATTAGGGATAGATATGGTTAGGAATATGAATAAGTTGGGGCCTTTTTATAACGTGAGGAAATCCCTTATGGGTATGCCACTCTCCTGGGGGAGAGAGTGGACTATGTCCGACTTGCATGGACTAATTAGTGTCTGTAAGGACGGGGAGTTAGGTTTACGTACGATGGAGGGACCTCTACGGGGGCCGAGGTGGATGAGGAGTAAACCTCGTTAAAAAATCAGTGGTGGGGCGATGGCGGAGGGGCTTTCCTCTCTGCTGCCGGCTGAACCCAGAGGGGCAGGGGCGGGAGACCTGACTTTCTATTGCACGGTTTCGGCAGGTCGGAAGGCAGTTGGAGAACCGGGTTGCCTCAGTCGGGTGTGGGGTGGATCAAGCTCCTGCCGCCGGGGGTATCGCGGAGGTTGCTGGCACTTCCATCGTGCTGCGTACGGTTGCTCGTGAAGTTTTTTATTCGGTAAGAGTCGCTGGTGGGCGCCGTCACCGCTGCGTTTATGAGTTTAGAGATTACTTAGAGCCACCCTCAGCTTTTGAGTGTCCTATGTAGGATTCTTCTCCACGCTAAATAGGTGCATAGATCCTGATTATCTTTGATGGAATATCATCAGGGTTACGGGTTATATTCACATCTAGATATCGAAGTACAGTTCGTACGTCCTTCGCACGCTATCTGTAACTTCTCTCCTCGGCATTTTTGGTAAGAACCTAATAGTCTTGGTCTACCAATAACAGGTTAACGATAGCTGCGGGGGGTTTTTTTGTTCCGGGGGGGGGCCCCCCCGGGGGGGGGGCTCCCCCCCGGGCCCCCCCCCCCCCCCCCCCCCCCGGGGGCCCCGGGGGGGGCCCCCCCCCCCCCCGGGGATTCCCCCCCCCCCCGGTTTTTCACCCCCTCTCCCCCCGGGTTTCCCAAAGGGATTCCCCCTAAAAAAAAAAAAAATCTCTTGAGAAGTCATGAACTTCTTCATCCAATTTTATTTGATATCATAATTTATCCTGTCAATATATAAACTAAGATGTAACTACACCGTGCTGGATATTTGAAAATCGCTATAATATTTTTTTATAAAAATTATATATCTGAATTACATTGCATAATCTGTATATTAGTTACCTATGGCGAAGACAAAATAGTTCAGTTCCTTTTATTCCTTTGTTTTACAACCGGTTTTTTTATTTTTTATTGAGCAGCTTTAACGTTATCAATTTAAAAAAAATGGTCTTTTCCCCTACATTCGAACGCGCACTATTTTAGTCTCGTTGTTTAAAATGATAAAATACAATTGCAAATTCATTCATTTATTTCAAGAAAATATTACGATATTACGATACATACAGCGAAAACACTATTATTAATATAAAATCGATGAAATAAAAGTCCCTAAATTAAGTTACATTTTTTTTAAAATATATATTGGTAGCATAGATAATGCTAGTAATATGGCAGATATTAATTAGCAAAATGTCTCGCCGATAGACAATGTGCGTGTAAGCTCAATTTATCTTCTCATCACACAACATTATGGATGAGCTTAATTGAATGGATTGATATGAGACAATTGTTTTTATCTCATATATTTAGCCGATCGGCGAGAACGAAGATGATTAGGATAATGGAGTTAATGCTATTAATAAGTTTTTCTTATTGGTTGATGAATATTATTTATGGTTTCTAATAAGATATTATTTCAAGAATCTCTTGCGATCACTTAGGTAATTATAGCTGATTTATTGAAACTAGCTGTTACCGCGACTCCATGTGCTTGGCACTTATATTGTATATTTTTTTAATTATAAGTTTTAAGTCATTACAATCTATTAACTTCTGAATAAAATATACTTGTCGTATACAAAACTCCTTCAAAATTGGCTGACAGTAATTTTTTTCGCGATTTTTAAAAATATTATCGGCATTTATTGTACTCTATCACGTCTCTAATCATTTGAGTTGAATTAGGACATATCACCAGACAGGCAGACAGACAAAAATATAACTGAAACCGACCCGTGCCCACTTTGTTGGGTGGTAATAGGCATTATCAAGCTACAACTTTTCTCTAGAACTCAATCATATACTCGTATATCTCATAATTAAGGCAGCGTTTGTAAGAAACGTTTTCGTTCGACCATTTTTCTCCGATTCCTCAGATATTACCCCCTACAACCTCACAAATTTTACCTCTTTATAATATTAGTATAGATTATAGATAATATAATTAGTTAATAGCTTCTGCCCTCGACTTTGCACGTGTGGAATAGTTATTTTGAGCTAAGACGCAGCGGAAGCTTTCAACAAAAAAAATACCCCGATTTTAAAACATTTTTCATTATTGCTCCGCTCTTATTGGTCTTAGCGTGATGATATGTAGCCTATGACACTCAGAAATAACGTGGCTTTATACTGGTAAAAGAATTTTCAAAATCGGTTTAGTAGTTCTCGAGATTACCCCCTACAACGTCACAAACTCACAAACTTTACCCCTTTATAATATTAGTATATAGATTATAGCTCCTGCCCGCGACTTCGTCCGCGTAGTAATAGTTACTACTCTGGGCTAACGCTGACACACAGCAGAATCTCTCAAAAAGAAAAAAACATCTCGATTTTGAAACATTTTTCATCTGTGCTCCGCTCCTATTGGCCTTAGCGTGATGATATATAGCCTATAACCATTCTCGATGAATGAGCTATATAACACTGAAAGAATTATTCAAATCGGACCAGTAGTTCCTGAGATTACTCCTTACAACGCCACAACGTCACAAACTCACAAACTCACAAAACCCACAAACTCACAAACTTTACCTCTTTATAATATTAGTATAGATGAGGGTGTTAGTGAAAAAAATATTAGTGTTTTTACCATAGAGTAACAAACCTGCGCGTAGGTAATAGAGAGTGCACAATCGGTTTTTAGTATGGGAACCGTGCGATCCGTTTTCGCGGGTGTGAGGAGGGACGTGGGGGTAACGCGGGGTAACGCCCATTGTTTCTATAGTGATGTGCATTACAAACTTGTACGGACTCTTTATCGATAAGTTAATTATGATAAAAGAAAGTTCGATAAAAATGTATTCAATTTATTTATTGTAACAATAGCATCTTAATCACTAAAATATGTACAATAAAAATATATTTAATTAAATATTATAATACAAAATTTTGTAACCCTTAAATAAAATAAGATTATTATAAACTCGACTCTTCGAATTTACTTTATCTTTACTACTTTTAAAAATGTAATAGAGTGTGATGTTTAAATATATTTTAACTAGATGTACCCGCGACTTCGTCCGCGTGGAATGATATCTTTGGATAGCAGTGTTTCACTGCAAAGAGCTTATTCAATTATTTAAGTATATAAGTACATAAGGTATGTGTAGAAATAATATGTGTTTATTTAATAATCATAAAAATATATAAATAAATAAACATTATATAATTTAAATGACAAATAAAAAATATCACAACAGTTATCAAAAGTATCGGTTAATAATAGAATTAATATTGCTTATAAAATAAAAAATCAATTTATAGATACTCGATACAATCCGAATAGGCACAACACTACAGCGTCTTAGACATATGGCGCGCTGCCATGACAGTTTGGTTTAGTTTAATATTTTATTTCACAAAGAAACTTAATTCAATCAATACTTACACATGAAAAGAGATACCACTAGATTTTAGGTTTTTCTTTCTGTAACGATTTTTACAATTATTCACTGCACACTTAGACATATTTACTGCGTATAATAATATTTTAGTGGAGATATTCACTGTCAGAGCTACGCGAACAGACTGATCGTGCTTACGGTAGTCGGAAAGAACATACATGAAAAATTCATGTATGAGTGGTAAGGCAGGCACGACGCTTATGCGACTTCTATTGTAAATGGAAGCGGTTTCATAATTCTATGGTTTTTACCTTGTCTACATATACTCTCAATAATTGTGTTTAATATTGGATCGCTAACGAAGTCAAAGCCAGTCGAAGGGACATCTTGAAGAATATTGACAGAATTTACAGACATTTTAGTTTTTACAGTTTCAATTTTAACATTTACAGTTAGTTCAGTTTCTTAGTTGTTATTTTATTTCATTACATGGTTATGCTGTAAAAGAAAGATTTCATCTCATTTTCGATCTCCCGGAGTGGAGCCCTCGAGCACACTGCTACCATGATACAGTGACACTGAAAATTTTCGATCACTAGTTGAACACAACACAACGCTTCACCCCCGAAAACATGCACACATACACACAGGTATCGTACACATATGGTGGAAGCGTTTTTATATATATGAATAGTTAGCTTCGTTTAGCTTAGAGAGATTTGCGGTGTTGCATCCGAGGCAGCAGCCGAAGCCGAGTTTCGGCCACCTTGGCACCTTTGAGCGTGTTACCAAGCGGCGAAGTGCCTTAATCGTTCGCCTTAGTAGTCCGGTGAAGCTGTGCAAATACGTCGCGTCAGGCCAATAGCGTAGTTTGTTCGAAAAAAAAAAATTTTTTTCGTTAGTACATCCGTGCTAAGCCAGGGCTTACAGCTAGTGTAATATAATAACATTGTAATTCTTGATTCTCTCACAAAGCTCACAAAGAATATTTCACGCATTCGAAATAACATCTTAGCTTGACTTTTAGTACTTGCTTGGTATTAAATAACGTATCTACGGATAACAGGTTAAAACCTTATTTGTGACCTATTCGGTACGTAAAGTAAAATTTTAGTGCCCTTATTTGTAGACAACCTAGTAGATAAAATGGAAAAATAAAGGTTTTATTGTATCTTTTACGACTGTGTATTTAATATGTAAGTCGGTTCTCTATTCTTATTATTTTTGATAAGTTAATGCTTTTAACTCGTGGAAATTATTTTGTTCTTTAACAAGAACTAGAGGAAGAGTCACTACGAAAAAGTGTAATATTTTGAAAATATCTCGCTCGATATGCTAGTAAGTGTCCTCAAATTTAATTCACCCGTTTCAGAGATCATTGTAGACAAATCACTTTCAAATTAAACATAGTCGATATACATATTCAAGAACAAATTGCAAAGGAGTTTTTAAAATAAAATTTATTATATGAGGATAGAACTAGTTCATTAAATTATTAAATAAGATATTCAAATGCATTATAATTGTATTAACAAAAACATTCCCTAGGTTTTATTGTGGTCCATGATACCGTGACTTAATATTACTTATTTTTGGTATATAAGAGTTCTTATTTCTTTTTACTTCAGATTAATAAATTTTACATATAAAATGACAAAGGCTGATGTGCGCAGAATTGATGTTTTTATTTACTAATGAAGCACTTCATATTTAAAATTATAAAAAAAAGGTATCACGTAATTTTCCTGTAATATAAATTTATAAATGTATAGTTAATTTTATAAGCACTACACGGTTAGCGATGTATGTTTTATTACCTTACAGGAGTGGGTAAACGGTGTAGTTCGCATACACGAGAAAGGGGAAGTAAACAGATAACATTATTTACAAAGATATTTTGTAAGCTTATTTTGGCTCTAAATTTTTTTATGTTTTTTCTTCAGTACATACAAATATATTATCACTACATATTATACAACAAAGTCCTCTGCCACGTTTGTCTGTCTGTCTGTTGGAAATACATTAAAAAACTACTGAATGGGGTTTCATTCGGTTTTCACCACTAGATAAAGTGATTCATGAGGAAGGATTAGGTATATAATATGTCAAGGTTTTTTTGTTAGAATTAAGTTTGTAATGTTCTGGGATCAGCCTATTTTCATTCAGTAATCAAGCGGGGTGATAAGGTATCTGACTAGACTGCTCTAACTACACACACAGTGAGAAATCGAACATAGTGTCTCATTCTTAAATTCTCGTGTTTCGGGATCAGCCACGGGATACGCAATTTACAGTTATGCTCACCACACAAAGCTCAGTCCTGTACAAGAATCGAACACACGACCTCTCTGATTAATAATAGTACCATTGCTCTACAAGTCCTACCAATATGTCAGTTGTTTTATTTAAAAGTACTTTCAAAAGATTCTACACATTCTTAAGGAAATAAACTAAACAATATTACGCTTGAAAAAGTTGTGAGTAGGTCAAGTTAATTACGCTGAAAATTCACGTGCACAGTGTTTAGTACAAAGTCATGTTCAGCATTTATAGTACCACGACATAAGAACCGTCACTAATGCGCACGTTTCCACAAATCATCGTCTAATGACTCCGTCAAACTCAGCTCACTATGGGTCAAGTGAAAAGCGTTCATTTTTATTTGCCTTTATTTTGCAACTAGCTTATACCTGCAGCTTCGTTTGTGTAGTTTATTATCTTAAAAATATATTTCATGTACTTACAAAGGAGAAATCATAAGCCCATTGCTCCACGGCAAAAAGACATACACCATATAAAAATGTGGTTTCTTGAAACTTTAATGATTTTAGATATAGTTAATCTATCGTCGTAATTCTATTTTCTGTCATAATTCGACAGATCTCTATCATTTTATCTATATAGAATAGTGGCGTACCTGACGTGCTGTATGGATCTGAATACTAGGCTACAAAAATATATTCCCATTAGATTAAGTATATGGCAGAGATGCGAACATCAAAGTAGAGTGTAACCAGAATGTATAAGACTAGAACCGAGTATGCCGAGGATGTATTAAAATAGCACCAGCGACAAGAGAAGTAGAATGGGCTTGCTATGAATGATATGGTGTGTATATTAGATGTCCCTCCTGAGACTAACACAAGAGAGCAGAGGAGAAAAAAATGTTCCGCCGAACCTGTTTAGGTGGGATAAAGGTAAGTTAGAATTAGTTACCGGCTTATAAAAGTAACCCGAAGTATTCATTTAAAATAATCATCAGTCGAGTGTTGTATTTAATAATAATAAACATATTTCATTCTTTGGGAACTTTAATTCAAAAAATGTAAAAGCCCCATTGTACCCTGTTTTTTCTATGATCATATCTAAAGAATCGTTGATGAGATAGCATTACTAGGAAGTAAATCATCTTAGCATCATCCGAACAAGTTTCTGCCAAAACGCTGTGACAAATATCTTAATTTCGAAAGCAAATTCAGCCTATCCATGGGCAACCCTCTTTTGGTTCTGTTTGTAGCACACTCTATGAGTGAGTGACGCAAATTATCAATTATTCCATATTAATTAAAGGCTGGAAGAGTTCATTTGCCTCTTGTGATATAGTTTTAAATATGGAGAAACAATTGCACACTCGGCCATTTTATTCCAACGTTATATCATCTATTATAGTAACTAAGCTCCTAATAGTACTCAGGCATAAAAATAACGATTACTTTCTTCACAAAAGGTCAGTAATTTGTGAGGAGCAAATCCGCATACTATGGGCTCAATAGCGTCAAAATTGTTGTTGAATTATTTATGTCGATTACTGTAAATTAATTAAACATATACCGTAATATTATAAAAAAGTTAAATACGTATTGAATACTTGCTTTAAAAATGTTTCATTACAAAAGAATATCTTACCTTTGTTTACGGATGAGCATTATTTAAATTCTAAATATTCTCTAACACTTGTCTAAGTTGACAGTTCTTATTTTATTCTTGTGATTAATTGTATTTCTATTTGCCGGCGAAAAACGTTTCGTAATAAATTATTATTATCGTGGGTATAATTAATTTAGAAGAATTAAATAAATTACACAATTTTGGAGATTCACAAGTAAATCATAATTACTACTATATGACACTATTGACATTTGACAATGAATTTGACAATTTATGAATCTGACATCATACTGTTATTTGACCTCACGCACTTTCATTTTCTTATAACTAAAATCTCACAATAATGATAACCAGTTTATCTTAAAATAAGCAAATTTTTTTAACGAAGGTCTGAACAAAAATATTATTTATTCATGAATTGAAATTGTTCCCAAAATATCTGTATGTAATGAAACGTTTTTGAATGATGAGATTGAATTGAACAAATGCAATTCAGAGGTGCTTGAATAAAAAACTTAAACCGGATGTTTAGCTAGACACTGCTAAAACACGCTTTTTTAAATAAAGTGTGGTTTCAATGACGTTTTAAAATTTAGATAGTGCTTAGGAAAACTCGTATTGAACTCGTCTTCATTTTTGTGTTTGTTATAACACCGCCTATATTTAGTAAGATTTCATTCCATTCGCTTTTGACATACATATAATAAACCAATGTCTGATTATAATAAACGACCATTAGTGCAAGCGTGGCTAAGGGACGAAGACTAGTCTATTAGTACTGAAGACAAACTGTAAAACGAACTAAATTGGAGTTGGGTTTTAGAGGTTACACAGGAATACATTAACCACTTCTT
This sequence comes from Antheraea yamamai, assembly GCA_036509395.1. NCBI lineage: Eukaryota > Metazoa > Arthropoda > Insecta > Lepidoptera > Saturniidae > Antheraea > Antheraea yamamai. The sequence continues at coordinate 9,121,838 of AP028449.1, read as the reverse complement.
CGGGTATCAAAAAATTGTTAATAACGTATTTTTTTTAAAGTGCGGGATAACAAAGTTATTTTGTGCTAAATCAGGGCTACACAGCGAAAGACCCATCAATTCGATGGTTTGGCTGGTTAAATTTGATTTGGGTAACGTTCAAAATTCAGTTAGCTTATTAATACTATGTTCTTGGGTATCAAATTTAAGGCTAAATCACAGTGGGTTCTATATATATTAAAACTTTGACGGGAAGATTAAGTTCTCCTGTATTCGTAGTTCATAAGATTCGCTAGTGAATAGATATTATCACTGTTAGGTTAGTATGCTTGGCTTACTCTTGTAATTTTATATCTCATGGTATTATATAGATAGGGACCATAGCTAAGGTGTCCTTAGTAACGTCATAAATCAAAAGTGAGCTTGTTTGTTTGTTTATTACGCTTTTATATTGTTGTCACACCTTAACCACTTATCCGATGTCATATGGCAACTAGAGTCCAAATTAACGAAGAATATCTACGTACTGCACTCAGTATTAGACGTGACGAGTTGAAAGCCTGCTCACCAACACCAATCTGTTATACCTTCGAGAATGTTATTCTTATTTGTACACTATGTGCATGCACCTTCCGGAAGAAAATGGGATATATTAGCCATTTGAAGGCACACGAGCGTAAGAGTTGAAGCAGTTGCTGTTGTCGTAAACGGTTAAGACTATACATACACTCACATACAACCGATCATCATGACATTTTGGGCACGGTGTTAGGGGTACAAAAAGGATAAAGAGCACCTTACATACATAAAAAATATACTGTTCCCTAACTCAAATGATGACTCGAATCTACAATAAAGCGAGCAAGACACAAGGAAAAGTTTGTATACTATATTTCCAATATAAATGGACAATTCGAGCTAAATTATGTATCCACATGAATCCTTAAAGAATAAGTTACAAGAATATCGCACTTTAACTTCACTCTCTTAAATATTATATATGGGTCATTCCACCAAATAAGAACATTTTTACGGGGCGACCCTCGCGGATTATGTTTAAAATTTATGGAGGTGTTCTCTATCATAAGACAAAAATTCCCTGAGAGTTTTAGCTCTTAATACGCAGCGGTCCTGAAGTTATGATTTTTTGAAATTTTGTAAAAAATATTTTTTCAACTTTTTCGTCAATTTTTCTGATATAAAAACATGTTTAAACAAAATCCACAAACATTGTATTTTGTAGGAAAAATTCTCAGCTTTTGAATGAAAATATTTATTTTTTCATAAACTCATCAGAAGACCCTTAAAAATCGAATTAAAGTGGAAAAATTGATTTTTTTGGTGTGCAGCCCAAAATTCTTCAAATTTGAATTTTTTTTCTGAAAGCTGAGAGTTTTTTACACAAAATATAGCGTTTTGCCGATGTGCATATTTTTTGTTTCGTCACAATTAAATTAAACGCAAATTCATTATAATTAAAATACTTTTATTTTTGAACTTTTTTGAGATGTGGACACAGTTTTAATGAAAGCATAACCAATTTCATCTTCTAAATAATCTTCATTAGCTTCATAAAAAAAAGTAATCTTGTAAAATTTTTCCACTTTTAATTCGAAAAATTTTTAATTAGGGTCTTCTAATCGAAAACGGTGAAAGGTACACAGTCATTACACACTTTTGCCTTTAAAAGATGAAATTGGTTATGCTTTCATTAAAACTGTGTCCACATCTCAAATATTTTCAAAAATAAAAGTATTTTAATTATAATGAATTTGCGTTTAATTTAATTGTGACAAAACAAAAAATATGCACATCGGCAAAACACTATATTTTGTGTAAAAAACTCTCAGCTTTCAGAAAAAAAATTCAAATTTCAATGATTTTGGCTTCACACCAAAAAAAATCAATTTTTCCACTTTATTTCGATTTTTAAGGTTCTTCGATAGCTTTGAAAAAATAAATATCCTTTCATCAAAATGTTTTTCCAAATGTAGTGTCAGAAAAATGTTTTTCATATCAGAAAAATTGACGAAAAAGTTGAAAAAATATTTTTTCCAAAATTTCAAAAAATCATAACTTCAAGACCGCTGCGTATTAAGAGCTAAAACTCTCAGGGAATTTTTGTCTTATGATAGAGAACACCTCCATAAATTTTAAACATAATCCGCGAGGGTCGCCCCGTAAAAATGTTCTTATTTGGTGGAATGACCCATATCCTTCATAGTTTAATGTATGTTAGTAAAAACTCAGGGAAGCTAGATTTAGGAAGAGATCTATATGATTTGATTTAGCAGCAATATATACCATTTTCTGTTTTAGACTCAGTAAGACCAATAAAATATTTTAGGTGAATGTGTTAGCTTAGGTTAACAATAAGGTCTTAAAGCACGTTACCAATTTCCCTGGTAGCAAGTTCAAGCACCATGTAACTCTTTACATCCCTCTAAACCTGTGAAAAGTTAATCACATGAAGAATAACTATGTTTGGAAATGATCCCCTTATTTCATTGGTTACTTTTGGTCACTTATTTTTATAGTTAATAAAAATACAAAATGAATAAACCAAATCAAATAAGTAAATAAGGCTTCTGTTAAAAAATCCTTGATGATTGGGATATTTTTAAAACGATAGTATTCCTTTAAGGTACACAAGTGTCTCTCTTAGAACCTAAATGACATAAATAGTTTATGAATTTGATTAGAATGATATTATAAATGAATGCTATAAAATAAAATTTTGTTTGTTGTTTTGTAATTCAAACCTAATTTTGAATTGCCGTTCAGCCCGTCATAGTGATTCGCTTCTGCGGGTCGCATTTTGGGATCAGCCTGTGCACATCCAGCTTTTCGAAGGCCGGCATGACAGCGGCGACCGGCGATGGATAGTGTGTCACTCGGTGGTCGCTATTGTTTTTAGATTGTACTGTGCTTACCATCAGGCATAGTGCAGTCATTTTGCAGTGCTACAATAAAATAAAAAAAAAACTTTACTTTCCAATTTATACTATCGTAGAAAACGCTTCATAAAATAAATTCAAAGTTATTTTCAATGCAATTATTGCCAAAAAAAAATTAACGTAATTTACATCTGATATGTGACCTAAAAATTTTCAAGAAATAAAACCTTTGTGGACAGGCGCCAAACAAAGGCGCTTAACAAAACAAAGTATTTTTCCAATCTCATACAATATTACCGTCTTAGCTGTTCCAATTTATCGCTAATTTATGCGCATACTAAATACTCAATCGTGTAGAAAATATATTTAAATAACATTAAAAGCAGGCAGACGTGGATTTAGTACAACAAAGCTACGAGAAATGAGAGCGTTCGTAATATGTAAAAATTTTATGCAAACAAAAATGAATAAATAAAGTATTAAAATAAAGCAATTAGCCTTGTTGCTTGTTATTTTGATTTATACATATAAATAAAATTGGATGCTTGTTCCTTAACCGAACCATCTTCCAAAATGGTTACACCGATTTTGATGAGACTTTTACTGGCGGACAGAGAGCTCTCCAGAGCATCATCTTAATTAGCATCATTCTCTTTTCCATAGGGGCAAGCAGTAAAAAGCAAATTTAACATAGCTTACTTAAAATCAGTAAGATTATTATAGGGCCGATGTACTAATGCTAAGGTTAGAATTTAGAAAATATAAATCTATAGTAATCCCAATAACACTTTTTTTAAAGTATGACAAAATGACTGTATTATGCCTGATCAATTAGTTTTTTTTATATCATAGAAGGCAAACGAACAGGTGAGTCACTTGATGTTAAGTGATCACCACCGTCTATAGACACTTGCAAGGGATAAGCAACACCAAGGGAGTCGCAAGTGCGTTGCCAGCCTGTTTGGGGAAGGAGGAGTGGGGTAGGTGAAGGGGATGGAGAGAGGAGAGGAGGGAGGAGGGTAGGTGGGTAGTTTATTTATACTAACGCTATTGCCTTGATGGGCTCTTACAGCTTCGCTGGACTTTTTTTGGGCGAGCGCTTAAAGCGCTCAACGGACTGATAACAAGCTCGAGGAAGCCAAAGTGACCGAAACTCGGCTAAGGTTGTTGACTTGATTGCAGAATCGCGACTATTGAATCTGACTGTATATCTATCGGCTGTTGCATAATCTTTGGTTGATCCAGTAACGCAATAACCCAAAAATGAGCTATTAAACAGTTTTATCATCAGTCATATGCTTGTTACGACCCAATTGAGTACAGATATCTATCACCTAGCTTGCTTACTGGATATAAGACATCCAATCTGTTACATCAATGGGTCTGTTATAATCTAGTATATGACAGTGGCGACCCAGTCAGACACAATTACTATGTCCTCAGCAGATGTGTTTCCTGTTAACAAACAAAACCATTATTTTTGCATTTTGTACACATTCTGTACGCTGTGATCTATGGTTTTGCGAATATAAAAGGAATTTTACACTTACTTGCTAGACCTTTCGATCTGGTTTTACAGGCTGTGGTCACGTGCCGACCACATAACTACGGTCCGTATAAATTGCTTGTAAGGTGTATTCTAGACTCGCAAAATTGTATATTATAACAAACTGATTAACGCAAGAAGCGGAGTCTAACGAAAACTAGTAACCTAAGTACAAATAGAAGAAGATAAATCTATTCACTATCCCTTTCTCCTCTGTTATCAGCAGATTATCTTTGTTATTAATTATAGCTTGTAGATGGTAGAGCCACGCTGGAGCTATTACTGGTATCAGCATAAATGTGCCGGCTCGCCCAAGGTACTACCACCCGACCTACACATACACCCAAGTGGAGTAAGAGTGCTTGCATTGTTGCGTTTCGTTCGGTCAGTGAGAGCGCCGGAGGCCCACCACCCCTCTCCCTCCTTCTCCTCTTTCCCCTCCAAACCCAAGCTGGCAACGTACTTGCAATTCCCCTGGTGTTGCTAGTGTATATGGACGGCGGTGATCACTTACCACCAGGTGAACCGCTTGTTCGTCTGCCTCGTATAATATTAAAAAAAAAAATATGTCCACTCCCTACTGAGAGTGCAAAATTCTAAGAAGCCAGACGTTACGTTTTTTATGATAAGCGCATCCTATGCGCGGTGTTCTGTTGGTTCCATCATAGAGATAAGTTAGTCTTAAGTGGAATTCTTAAGCGAATAAACGCTGTGATAGTTTTTGCTACACTATTGTCCAGCTTTAGTCTTATGAATAAAAATAATTGTAAATAGATTTTTTTCATACCATTAACGAGTCGAAGCCTTTATTTACAAGCCTTTATTCGTTAAATAAAGCGTTATCATTTAAAAAAAAAAAAAAATAACCAAACTAAACACAGGTTTAAATAACACATATATATATATATATATATATATATATATATATATATATATATATAGTAAAAATAGAACAAGGATAAAATAGAACAACAGATAGATACTTGAGAATTTCATCTTGAAAGTGTAACAACGAAAGACATACTAATATTACACTTTATTTATAGTAAGTACACTTTTTGTTGGATATTAAGTTATTTCTCTTTACTTATAAGATTGTTTTTCCTTCGCTTGCAATTATTTGCAAGATAATTTACAGGCTGCCCCCGAAGGTGACGATAAACAGGCGACAGGGAAAAAATCTACTCATGATGGCGGAGTAAATAAAATATCAACGTGCTGTATACTTATTAGGGTGTCCGTTATTTACCAAGTTGGCTTTTGTGACTTGGGTGTTCTTCAAATCGATTAATCCTTTTCCCATTCATTTAATACGAGGTCTTTTCGAAACTAATAGTTGATTAAATAATTAATAATAATAAATAATTAAATGTTTTATTGAATAAGTTGCCCAATATTATTCATTTTGTAACTGGTAAAGCCACGCTGAAGCTATTACTGGTTTCAGCATGAATGGTTCGCCTTGCCCGGGGTACTACCACCCGACCCACAGAAACAACCACGTGAAGTAGCAGTGTTCATTTGCGCAACGTTGCAACAAGTTGCATTGTTGTTGCGTTTTGTTCGGTCAGTAAGAACGCCGGAGGCCCACCTCCCCACTCCCTTTCCTCCTCCCCCCTTCTCTACCCAAACACAGGCTGGCAACGCACTTACGACTACCCTGGTGTTGCTAGTGTCTATGGACGGCGATGCTCACTTAAAATCAGGTGACCCACCTGTTCTTTTGCTTCCTATGATATATATTAAAAAAAAGTCTACATCCACTATGATCCATTGGGAGTGAAAAATTTTGGCTCGTGCGTCAAAAATTTTATTTGTATTATATATTTTGATTAGGTCAAAACTTTTTAATAAAATAAGGTTTTTTTTTAATAAACCTTATACATTAAACTTTCTTTTATTCATAAGAATTTCAACTGTACCAAATTTTATATTTCTGTGTGCTTTCATTAATCATTGCTTTCATTAAGGCACAAAGTTTTTATTTGGATATTAATACGTACCTATACATTATCTTCCTAAATTAGTTTCGTGTGTTGAACATTTTTGTAAAGTAAAAATTGAACAATGTATTATTTTAATACACTTCCTACCATATAACACGACTTAGGTTAAGCAACTCCTGGAGCATAAGAAACTAGTTAAACCTCAATAAAAAAACAACAATTAAGTTATAACAAAACTCTATGTCAAAGAGAAACGTCGACACATACAAGAATTGCAAGTAAAACTTTACCCGCCAACCCTGGGGTAACGGATTTTGTATGGGAAAGCTAACGCCGCCCGCCCACCGTCAGTAGACTTTAGGGCGCCGTTGTGATCGCCCACTAGTTGAGCTCCGAATAAGTTCAAGTTCGGTATACAAATTTATTCAAAATTCGAACGCCGTGCGAATTTTAAAAGCGGGTCTTTTTTCGATTACAAACTCTTTGTACTTTAAATTCTCGAACGACATTTTTTTTATATACTGCCAAAATTTTAGTGTTGTGTGGAACTACGCTAAGTAAAAAGTAGTGTATCGTTAGAAACTTCTATACTTTTGCTGAAGTTGTAAAAGGAAAGTCGACAACAGGTAAAAGGAATTAATTTTATTGATTTTAATCACAACTTTATTATTTATACATTACTTTCAATTTTATTACTATTAATTACATAATTAAAATTAACCTTATTTACTCATTACGTATTTTAAATTAATATTCGGAAAAAAATGATGTGTTTTGAATTATGGGAAATATAAGGTATAGTTAATAAATAAAGGTATAGTATTATTGTCATGGATTTTATAGCTTAACAGATATAAATTAATTCGAGCTAAATGAGATTGTTTTTCTCGAGAAAAAAAAACATAAAACCAAAAGATGGTGATAAGTACGAGACACCATAATGTAATTGTTTGAGAGTTAGTTGTCTTCCTAAGCTCAGATATTTTACATAAAAAAATATCTCAAATACAGTAAAAAATGTATTAACGTGTAAATGAATTATTTATTTAACGAATGAAATACAACTATTCCATATATATTGTTCGACAATTTATTACAATCTTTAATGCATATAAAAAAACTCTACACTAATTCATATATAAAACTAAAAGAAGAAAAATTTAACAAATACATTGTTCGAATATTAGATCAGATCTCTTACTTACGTTAATTAGAATGTACGTTGTGGCCCGCGGACCACAAATGGTGACTTGGTATTAAGTAAAAATATATTACGTAGTAACCAATCTAGTAAGGTTTGGAAAATTTTACAAATAAAACTTCCAAGAAAGCTTGTTTAATTGACTTACAAATTATACTTGCTAATCGTAACGAATGAATTAACAAACGAGTAAGAAAATATAATGTTTTGATAGAAGTTTTAAATTATTTATATATTTCATATTTTCGTAATAAATTATAATAGTTACCTTTACAGTTTAAAATTTAAAGGCGATTAATACAGCAAAACGATTTTATAACTTATTTTTACTTAAATAAAACACATAATTTGAGACTTATTATTATGCACAGAAAGAAGTATATTTGATTGTATAAATCAAATAGCTTCTGCTTACGACTTTGTCCGTATGGAATAGTTATATTAGGCTGGCTCTAACTTTAACTCGCGACTTCGTTTACGTAGAAAGTGAAAATATTTTTAAAGAATACATACGTTTACCCCGATTTTGAAATATTCTTTATTAGTGCTTCGTTCCTATTGGTCTTAGCGTGATAATATATAGCCTTCCTTGATAAATGAGCTATCTAACTCTGAAACAATTTTTCAAATCGGACCAGTAGTTCCTGAGATTAGCGCGTTCATTCAAACAAACTCTTCAGCTTCAGCAAGTATAGATATAGATTTTAGCTGAACAAGTTATACTGATAGAAATATCATAAGCGATTTTTAATGATTTAGGCAGCACATTGACAACATTACGCAGTAGTATTTAGACAATTAAAAAAAAAAACATAAATTTCCAGACATCGATTAGAAGAAAAACATAATATTTCATCACTAGCTTTTCCTCTCAGCCCCATGGCGCATTAAAAAACGTGACAAGGGATCAATGGAAACAAAAAAATAGATAGCCCAGAACCATCTACGAAAAATTACACATCGAATGGTCATACTGATAGGTTTAGTGATTTAAACGTAATCGATCTTCATTAGAACTGTATTTTCAGTACATATTGTAAAACAAAGTCCCCGTCTATCTGTCTGTTCGCGATAAAGTCAAAAACGACAGAGCGGGTTTACATTAATAGATAGAATCACGAGGAAAGTTTATAGGTGTATAATTCGTCAAGATTTTTTGTAAATTGATTGAAATATATCGATAATTGTTAGAAGGATCGGAAAAAGTCAAACCGCCTGAGAGCTTTCGTGAAAAACGCTGCCTAAGCCCTTTGAGATGTAACAAAACAATCGACATACGCAGACGAAGTCGCGGGAATCAGCTAATTACATTAGGGTGGTTTCTAGCAGGGGCGTTTTCGAATTTATTTGCTTCCTGATACGTAAACGTTTCCAAATTGGTAAAAAAACCCGGAAAATTTGATATTAGCTCTAAGATAATCCGCATTCCAACCTAAGTTTCTTATTTATATAAGAAATGTATTCTTTATTCTTTACAATTTTATAACTCGGGGACAAATACATCTATAATACGGAATAATACATATTTTTATAGAAAATATAATGGTCTACAAAAAAGGTATTCTATTTTTCGTTATGTCTATTGGTGTAAAAGTTATTCGAGCTCAAAGTTTATTTTTTATATAATCGCTATAAATTATAAAAAAAAGTCCTCTGCCACGTCTGTCGGTTTGTTCGCGATAAACTCAAAAACTACTGAACGGATTTTCATGTGCTTTTCACTTGTAAATAAATTGATCCACGAGGAAGATTTAGGTATATCATTTGTAAAGTTTTTTTTTAGGGCATGACAACATCCGCCGGGCCCGCTAGTTATCAATATTGTCAAGTATATTAATAAAATAAACATTTGTACTATGAAATATATTTAACTTTTATTAAAAATATTGAAATTACAATTATATCTTTTATGTCCAGCATGAAAGGTATAAATGTGATTAGCAATAACCGATTTATGAAATTGGTGGTACTTTTTTTACTACAAGGTGTTCCGTATGTCAAAGAGCACATCGATACCTTCGATTAACTTTAATGTGAAGGTTTTACTATTTCAGTAACAACCTTCTATCACTTTATCTATATATATATATAAGAGATTTCCACGTATATAGTCACTCATCACGATATCGCTGGAACCATTAGAGCTAAAGACTTGAAATTTGGTAGGAATATTCTTTTCACCGAGTAGAGGTCAGCTAAGAACGGATTTTACGAAATTCAACCCCCAAGAGGGGTTGCGGGGGCGTTAATTAAAAATAAAACACATTTTAAAACTACAGCTCTTATAGGTATGAAACTTAGTCAGGATATTCTTTTTGGCATGTTTGAATTTACTAAAAAATAATTTTATGATATTCCATCCCCAGAGGGCTGTGCGGAGGCGTTGAAAATTTAAAAAAAAATTATCTTCCAATCTATAGCTTTTATAACTCTGAAACTTGACCAAAACATTTTTTTTAGCATCTTTGAGTTTACTAAGAACTAATTTCATGATGTTTCACCCCCAGAGGGCTGTGCAGGGGCGTTAAAAATTAAAAAAAAATGTTTTTTCCAATCTATAGCTTTTGGAACTCTGAAACTTGGCCAGAATATTTCTTTTGGCATGTTTGAATTTACTAAGAACTAATTTTATGATATTCAACCCTAAGAGAGTAGTGCGGGGGCGTTAAAAATATTAAAAATTTGTATCTTCCACTCTATTGCTATTAGAACTTTGAAACTTCGCCAAAATATTTTTTTTGGTATGTTTGAGTTTATCAAGAACTAATTTTATGATATGCAACTCCAAGAGGGTTATGCGGGGGCGTTAAAAATGAAAAAAAAATTGTATCTTTTAATCTGTAGATTTAAAACTTAGAAACTTGACCAGAATATTTTTTTTGGTATGTTTGAATTTACTACACAGTACCTCCATGGTGATGTGGAAAGCTGTGTTATTTATTATTTCAGCTCATATAAATCGATAAGACCCTAAGTAGTTAAGGGTGTGTTAATTTCGTAAAATCCGTTCATGATAAATAATTAGACAGCTAGATAACACAATTTAATATTTCTTTCACTTGGCATGTATTTTATGCCAAGCGAAGCGGGCGGGTAACGGCTAGTAGCAGATATATTACTTCGGTATTAAAGTTCCACTCCTTTGCAAGACTCTTAAAGAATTTCCACACGTAATATTAAAAAAATATACTTTGAAGTGAACATTAATATATTTTAACATCGTAATATGAGCGATATCATTAGTATATAGAAGAAGGTAATTAACATCAATCAGCAGGCACTAATGTCAAAGAAATTTATTTTCAAATTTTTCATCTTAGATCGTACTAATCTCGAGCTTAGACCGTGTTAATCTTGATAGATGAGATCTCAATAAACTTGTCTAAGTAGCGCGATTCCGGTGGTAAATTGTAGGTATTTGAGTAGATATATTACAAAATGAGCTAAATCCAATTTCAGCCGTTCCTAATATTTCTTCTTATACTTCCTTATACTTCAAATGTTGTACACGTAAAATATAAATATCATAAGAAAAATTAAAACGTATGGACGGCAAAATTTGAAACTTCGTTCTCGGAGTATAAAAACTGGGAATCTTAACAAAATTAAACATGTCACATGAACGATTACAATTGGATTTAGGTCATTTTGAAATGTAACGACTCATTTATTTTCTCTCGTTCCAAAATCTTCATTATTATCCTGCCTTCTCATAACCATTAGGTGATTTTTTTTTTGAAGTTATACTTCTTTTGGCGCGTTAGGGAAAAATGATGAGAGTAAATTTTTACTCTCACTGTCACGAAAAACCGACACACTGGAGTTAGCTATAGTCAACATTTTGTTTCTTTGTATTTGTTGTTTGTATTTCTTTGTATTAAAACTTTCAATGTATTAAATACCTTTTTTCTATTGTTAGTGTCGTTTTTTCTACAAACGTAGGATAAGGCGAAAGATAAAATTTTTGAAAAGATTTTTATCTTGTTAGGCTAAAGAAGTAAAACTTCTAACGCGTGTTCATAAGTATACACACACTTATTTATATTCATAGGAGGCAAACGAACAGGTGGGTCACCTGATGTTAAATGATCACCACCGTCCATAGACACTTGCAACACCAGAGGAGTCGCAACTGCGTTGCCAGCCAGTGTTTTGAACCGAGGTGGTTCTTCGGCGCTCTCACTGACAGAACGAAACGCCACAATGCAAGCACTGTTACTTCACGTCGATTTTCTGTGGGTCGGGTGGTACTACCCCGAGCGAGCCGTCCCACTCATGCAGAAACCAGTAATAGTTATTATGTTGTATCTGTTGACTTGTTAATATATCTGTGTTATCTAGTGAGACCTAATTTTTATGTATTTTAATTTCGAAAACTATTCAAAAATGATAATTATTTAAAACTGAGGACTAGATAAACTAAATACTTGCGATAATATTCGTCGATACAAAAATCTGAGAACTAGATAGGATAATGTTTTTAATGTACTTTAACAAAATTGACAAAATCCATCTTGACAAGTTAACAAAAGTAGGACCCATAAGCTGTCTAGGTTTAGATAAAATATACTAGAATAATTAGAATATTTACTGTAAGCCAGTTGCACAGTGCTTCGTATGGGTGTGCTAACAAGAATGAGGCTAAATCTGTCTTTTATGGCACGACTACATAATTAAATAGAACGGTAACTGAGCAACTTAATGTTTATCAATTCTGCCGATATTTTTGAAAATCTCCTTACTACTTTCTGTCTCACACACTCACATATTTGTATGGATTTTTTTAATGCTAGATTGTTCAGTTTTTCTAAGATTTTTCAAATATTTTCTTTCATATAAACCTTGTCCTGACAAATACAAATACAAGAAAATAATTAGCCAAACAAGTGCAGCCATTTTAAAATGATGCGCGTATATACCTTTGGCAATTTCTTGTTTTTTTTTTATTTATACTGATAGACTACCGGGCCCGCCGTACGTTGTCCTGCCCTAATAATAAAAGAACTTTGACAAATTATATACCTAAACCGTTCTTATGAATCACTTTATCTACTGTTCAGTAGTTTTTGAGTTTATCGCGAACAAACATACAGACATGGCGGAGGACTTTGTTTTATAATATGTAGTGATATAAATAAATAAATAAAATAAAATAAAAAAAATAAAAAGCCTTTTATTTCTGGCAAAATTTACATAAAGAAATCTAGAAACTTTAACTTAATTCGTTGTAATACTTATTAAGCAAGAACCCCTCTGTGGGTGAAGGCCTCCTCCAAAGACGCCCACTGTTCTCTATCCTGTGCAGTTTCCATCCATCTCGAGCCAACCGTTTTTATTATATCATCCATCCATCTCGTAAGCGGTCTCCCTCTGTTCCGTTTTCCAATTGGACCTTTCCACCGTGTCACTCGCTTGGTCCATCGCTCCTCTTTCAATCTTGCCACATGGCCTGCCCACTTCCATTTTAGTTTTTGAGCAAGATTTAAAGCGTCGGTAGCTTTAGATATATCTCTTATTTTGGTATGTCTTATTTTTTGAATTTTCTTTACTTTTAGCATACTTCTTTGTAATCCCCTTTGGCAGGTGATAATTTTTTTTTTATCTTGTCTGTGTATTTCCACGTTTGACAGGCATATGTTAGGCACGGTAAGAGGCAGCTCAACATAACTTTACTTTTAATTTTGACAGGTATATTGTTCTTGAAGACTTCCTTCAAACTCCAGTACTTGTTCCAGGTCAGTCGTATACGTCTCTCTATTTCTGAATAGTTATTATCCTTGTCAAAACTTATTTGTTTACCTAAGTAGATGTATTTTTTTGTATACTTTAGTATTTTATTGTCTACAACTATTGTACTTTCTGCACGGTTGGTCATCAGCATAGTTTTTGAGAGATTCATCTCTAATTCAATTTCTTTACTGGCCATATTTAGTGATTGGATCATAGTTTGTAGTTGTGTACTTGATTCCGACAGAAGCACGAGGTCGTCGGCGAAACGAAGGTGACTGAGGTATTTTCCGTCGATGTTTAATCCGCTGGTTGTCCAATCAAGCTTTCTTATAATTGATTCTAGAATTGCGATAAACAGCTTCGGTGAGGTCGGGTCACCTTGTCTCACGCCTCTATTAATGGGAAAGCTGGGACCGACTGTTTCAAGTTTGACTCTACCCTTGTCGTCGTTGTAGATGCTTTTTAGCATTTGGATATATCCATTCTCTACTCCTTGATCTCTTAATGCTCTCCAGATGCCTGAATAGGAAATAGTATCAAAGGCTTTTTGTAGTCAATGTACCCGATATATAGAGCTCTTTGTCTTTCTTGATAATATTCAATCAGTAGTTCCAGAGTGTGTATATGGTCTATAGTCGAGTAACTTTTTCTGAATTCTGCCTGTTCTATGGGCTGTTCCGCTTCTAGTTTAGTGTTTATTTTTTCGTTAATGAGTGAGGAGAACAATTTATAGATACAAGGCAAGAGGCTTATTGGTCTGTAGTTGGCGACATCATAGGGATCGCCTTTATTATAAATTAGTATTATATTTAATTCTGACCATTGTGTCGGTATTTTCTATAATGTGTTTGAAAAGATGAATTAAAGGTGGAGCTAGTAGTGCGTCAGCTTACTTCAGAGCTTCGTTTGGGATGCCGTCCGAGCCAGGGTTTCTGTCGTTTTTCAGTTTGTTTATTGCTTTGATAACTACTGTTACGGTGAATGGTGTACAACTAGTAGAGCTTTCGTCTGTCCGAAGAGTGTTACAGAGATCGATATTTTAGTTTTCCTGAGATTTATAGAGAGTTTTGTAGAATTCTGTTGTTATTCTTATAACATCGGTACGACTGTTTAAAGTTTTTCCTTTACTGTTTAAGCCTTCAATCCATTCTTTGTTTGTACATAGCTCTTTGAGAGCTTTTTTTGAACTGACTGTCTTAGTAAGGTGTTTCTCGATTGTGCCTGCTCTATATTTTGTATAGTCGTACTTAATGCGTTTGCTTATTAGTTTATATAAAGCTGAAAGCTCATTTTTCATAGACCTCGTTTTGTTTTTTGTTTTTTGGAGTATCTGTCTTCACTTCATCAGCTCTAGAGTGTTCTCTGATAAAATATTATTTCTTTTATTATTATTAGGTATTTGAGCGTTTCGAAGGCTTTGAGTGATAGCCTTTAGTATTTCATCATAGTAGGTTTGAGTAGAAATATTATCTAGAGGCTGTTGTAATTTCGACAGGTGTAATTTAATGCAATCTTTGTATCTGGATATTTCATCATTGTTTTTCAGCAAGGATGAAAGTTTGTTTTTAAATCCAGTTCGTTTACTCTTAATGTCTGATAATTTTATTTTCGCTCTAACCGATCTGTGGTCTGAAGAAAAATTGAGTGTTAGTACATCAATGTTTTGTACCATATCCGTTCTGTTTGAGAGGATGTAGTCTATCTCATTCTTGTATTCTCCATTTGGTGCGCGGTGTGCGCGTGTAGTGATATATAAGATATTAATTACCCCAATGTTGTTAATGAAATACGTGTTCGTGTAAGACTGACTTTGTATTTGTACCCTCGATGTACAATATATAACACCTACAAGTCTTCGTTCCCTAACATTATCTTTGTAAGCATTACAAACAATTTTTTTAAAACGCGATACCTCAGCTTCAAAGACGAACTTTGACAGCTCAGCAAGTCTCTTAGGTAATTAATTTTACCTCATGAAGTCTTTCAAGGGAACCATTTTCGGGTGATTACATAAATGTTACAAAACTTAATGAATTAAATATTACCAAGTCTCTTACATTTGGGACTTTATTATCATATTAAAAGTGAGATCGGTATTTTGATAATTTTAAGCCACGCATATTCAGTGTATCTTGCTATAGAGTCTCTTACTGCTAATCATTGTGTTAATTATGGTAATTAGTAATGAATGAAACTTTTTCAGAATTTCCATTGATAAAGTATAGTGTATATAGAACGATCTTCAAATCTGTTCACGTACCTGATGGGAGCACAACAAAATGTAATTAATAGAAGGATGGTCATTTCTTACATATAAAAATACAGATTTGGAAGTAGAACACAAACATGCTACAATGAGATGAGATAGTAGTAATTGTAAGTTTATTTGTTATGATTTCACGCCTTTACTATTAACCGGTCATTATTAAAATATACGCGTAATGGGTACAAAAAAAGACATTGGCTCTTTTTACCCAGAAAAAATGTACTGTATCTAAAGGATATACCAAATATATATGAACGTGAGTAAATCCGTAAGCAAAAACTAATAATACAGCTAGTATACCGAGCCCTCATTTGTGAAATGGCTTTGTCCATGAGTGGGATGTTTAAATACCGATATAATAATTATTATATACGATATAATTTTTCTAAATACCAACAAGGTACAAATAAATAGCAAAATAACGTGGCTCGGTAAAAGACATTGTGCACGGGAAATATGTTTCATATTGTACTTGATACAATAACAACAATAAATAGGTCGACGACATCAAAAGCTTCACGTTTGCAATCGTTTATTGGAATTCGTAGCGACTTTTATTCCAGCGCAACGCGTTCATCCGTATTACGTTGTATAAAGAAATGAAATAGGAATTTACTGGTTGTAATCGAAAAACAATTTGAATGTATTTCTGTACTGATTAAAAATATATATTATATGATGATTTTATATCTAACTAGCTGTGCTCGCGGTTTCGAATGCGTTTTTATTATACACACAAAATCTCATAATAATCAGTTCAACACTGATATAGTTAACTAGCTGTGCCCACGACTCCGTCCGCTTGGAACCTAATGTGACATAACAGTGACTAGTAAAGTCTTCTGAATGTATTAAGTTCATTTTCTTATCTACTTAACTCTCGTGACTAAGTCGCGTCGTCATTAAAATTACAATAACTTTTGATAGAGTGGACCGATTTTAAAAAAACAAAAAATAATTTATTCTCGAGGATATCTTTTATTATTTTCTTTGTGAGGTTTTATCGTGAACCCAGTACTTTAGCAGTGATGCGTGTTCATAAAAACAGTCAGACAGACATTTCTAAAAATGATTGAAATGTATTTTGTTATTTATTCCTAGACACCTGCAAATATTTTTTTCATGAAAATCAACAAAGTACTGACATGTTAGATTTACATTCTTATTATATGTATAGAAGTTTTAATTAATAACAAAATGAATACTATACAATATCTTGTCTTCTTCTTCTTCTTGAATCTTGTTACTTAATAATAAAAAATCGTAATTTACATCTAGCCTTTGCCAACATTGGTATTGAAATTTATTATAAGATAGCTTTTACTTGCAATTTAATGTAGATTTTATCTCGGGAAAAGTACTTTTTGAAGTGTATCTTCTTACGGGAAGGCTTTGAAATTCTGATCCGCAAGTTATTGGGTGAGGAAAAGTCTTGTTTACCTTCGGGTATTGGAGAACAGTGAGACCTATTCTTTTCTCGTTTTTTTTTTGAAGGTTGCACTTCTATCGCGTGTAAAATACAGAGACATTTTTTTCGGAATGGATGGATACTCTATGTACGTTTTGAACACCTGACAACGTGTATACAAACTTTCATGACGATCAGTTGAACAGTCAAGTCGTGAAAGCGTAAAAAAACAAACTCCTATTCGCATATATAATATTACTTACAAAGTAAAGATCCAGAAATCGATGTCAAAGATTTAAACTATTCGTCCTTTCTAATCATCATCAGGTTGTTTAGGTTGCAATCTCAGACTATCCAATATATTTTTGAGGCGAATACTTCTTTAGGCGCGTTGAGCGGTATCATTTTGAGTCTGGGGGTAAATTTCGCTCCCACACACCAGGCTTGGCCCCATCGGCAGCGGCTCAAGCCTTGGTCCGTTCCCTCAGCGTGGAGCCCTTGAGTGCGCTACTCGCACGATACATTGACACAAAATCTTACAACACTGCAACAACATTACACATATCAGCTCCACACACGTGCACGCACACATGCTTACACATGAAAATGGAAGGGTTATATTTTTTCCCTTATCAAACTGAAACAGTTTAGAAAAATTATCCGACACAAAACACATATAAGAGTTGTCGAGGTATGTATGCTTGGTACACGTATATGTTTCAATAACTCATATAAGTATGAATATTTAGCTTAGCTTAGGTTAGCTCAGATAGGTCGCGAACTCGCCGCATTCTGGCGGCGGCGGTAGGGGGGAATTTATCGCTGCCGAGCGTGGTTTCGGCCATGCTCGGCAGCGAACAGGCTTGGCGAGCTATAGCCTCCTTCTGCGAAGAGGTGATCTCGAAGGCGGCGGAGAGGGCTCGCGAGGTAGACTCGCTAAGTAGCCGTCTCCGCCAACGGGGGATCGGCAGGAGGAGGCGGCGCTTTGCCCAACTCCTCCTGCCACCGTAGCCGGACCTAAGGAGATGCGCCGAGTGGCCCATTTCCTCATTGCACAGGTCCGGCGGACGAGGGAAGGCAGCTGGTGTGTACCCAGTCTGTTTCTCTATAGGTAGGAGCCCGGCGGTCACTTTCCGCCGGGCGGACCGTTGGGGCAGCTCCACAAGGTAGACTAGCGAATTCGATCCCTTGCCGCCCCAACAATTACGGTCGGTCGGTACACCATGGGGTTTTAGTTCGTGCGAGTCGGACATAATTCACCCTCACCCCCGGGAGGGTGGCGTATCCATAAGGGATTTCCCCACGTTAAAAAAAAAGATAGGTCAGAATTGCATGTATCAGGCAACAGCCCAAGCCAAGGTGTGTCGTGCACCCTGGAGCTAGTTGCCCAAATAAAATCGGCTGAGTGCCTTAAGCGCTCGCCTTAGTAGTCCGGTGAAGCTGTTGAGACCTTGCTAGGTCAATAGCGTATTAAGTTCAAATTTTTTTTTATGATTTCGCGTTATGACATGCTAATAAGCGTGACCGATCGTATTGCACTTGCGCGGCTTGCGTCAGATTAGCGACGAGTAGTATAGCAGCCTGTGTATATGTAATATTTATGTTTTATAATGAGATTGTGCAACCCATCATATGTTTGCTTACTTTATAAACGGTATAACAACGTACATAATTATTACTCGGAGTGCCAATAGATGTGAAATCCACACTAATGTTGATAATTTGTAAGCTGTGTTTACGTCCAGAAGTATTTAATTTTAAGTATATATGTAGAAATTGTAATAACAAATTTTAAGATTAATTAAACATAATTTAGTAGACCTAATAAAAAAAAATCAATAGGTTTATAAATTATGAAATATAAATAATTCAGACTATAATTAAGTAAATTTTTCTTCACTTCTGTTGGCAGTCCTTATGACTGCCTCGATTCTTTTAATAAATCGATTGTTGATGGTTTTTTTTGTTATATATTTTTGACGGAATATTGAAGCCTCAAATATAAAAAACTTACTCAAGAATTGTCAATGAAAAAGTGATTTCCAATACGAATTTATTTTATTATATTAAAAGGAGGCAAACGAACGGGTGGGTCACCTGATGTTAAGTGATCACCAGCGTCCATAGACACTAGCAAGACCAGGGAATTCGCAAGTGCGTTGCCAGCCTTTGTATTGGGAAGGGGGGAGGGTAGGGAAGGGGGAAGGATGGTGTGCCTCCGGCGCTCTTACTGACCGAACGAAACGCAACAATGCAAGCACTGTCACTTCACATCGGTTTTCTGTGAGAGGGTTATCCGACCCATTCATGCTGAAACCAGTAATACCTTCAGCGTGGCTCTACCACCTACAGTAAATATAAAAGTCATATTCTTTATTATAAGTTTTTATTTAGTTTGCAATATTTGGTAGTTTGTTTAGGTAAAATCTTTCAAGCTGAACTAGACCTTTAGGTCTATAACTTTGCAAGCTTGCATGTTTACTAAGTCCTGATGACAATAGACGAAAATGAACTTAAAACAAAATGGCCACTATATACATTGAAATAACATCCGATTTAGTCATTTAGTGCATTTGTATGAAAATCTATATTGTTTTTATTTTTTCTTAAATATTAATTTGCTTAATTATTCCGTAAACTAACAGTAATCCGCTTGAGTATGACGCAACAGTGACTGACGATCATTTTAATAAACACATTTTTAAATATTAAAACGAAAAAAATACGTTATTACTAAATTACTTATTCCACGTTTGTAGAAAAACCGACACTAACAATAAAAAAAGGTACTTAATACATTGAAAGTTTTAATACAAAGAAATACAAACAACAAATACAAAGAAACAAAATGTTGACTATAGCTAACTTCAGGGTGTCGGTTTTTCGTGACGGTGTGAGCGCGCATCGTAAAAAATTACTCTCATCGTTTTTCCCTAACGCGGCAAAAGAAGTATAACTCCAAAAACCAACATACTTATTACCATATTTCAAAAATAACGCCACGATAATAATCTAAATATTTTCTTAACAAATATTTCCTTTTGAATTTTCTTGTAAGGCTAAATTAGTAAGTACCTATTTGAATGGATCCGGCCTTATGAATGGTAAGTAGGTATTTTATAATTCTACGGACCAAATTAATTAAGCGATTTATAGAATAGCTTTAATATAGACCTCGCTGACTACATGATATTAAAATATTTTAAAAGTAGTTGTATAGTTACTTATTGAAGTGAAACTTCTTTATCGACGTAGGGAGGAATTTTAGAGCATGTAAAAACGTATGTAACGTTTTTCGGTTACGCGCCATCTTAATTTCTGTACATTTCTCCGTTACGCGCCATGTTTATTTCTAAAGGTGCGCTCACAATGATCAGATTCCGTTTTTTTTTTCTAAAGTTGCGCTCACAATGATCAGATTCGGTTTTTTTTTAATATTTTTTTTCTGTAAAGTTGTAAATATAGTAGATCATTTTTCGAAAAATGATGTCATAAAGAAGTTTCACTTCTTACATGTGTACACTGATACACGCACGTATTTTTTTGCATAAGTCGGCAGATTTTGGATGAAAAATCTTTCAAATGAACTTGGCAGTTATTCAAGACATACTCATGGTATTGGTACTGGTGAACCAACAAAAAACCTTTGAAGGGTTTAGAATTCAACTTATAACTTTAATGAAGCTAAATAACTATATACCAGGATAATAGGCTTTAACCGTACAGGCGTAGTGACTTTTAAATGTAGCTGCTCGAACACTTATCAGTATTGGTAACCAAATTTTCCATTCCTTTTGCTCAGTACTTTATTAACCTTTAGTTGTTACGCGCGACTTCGACCTTGTGACTGATACAAAAAAATATTCAGTGTAATAATGTGCGTAGTTCTAGACACTGTGTCTTTAGTTAATTATATTTGTGCGAAACACTTATTATTTATCTAAAATAAGTAACTCCTTATAAAATCAGTTATCAGCCAGTGAAAGTTATCTTGGTCCAATGGTTTAGGAGATTAGCCAGAACAAACAGACAGGCAGTTAGACAGACAGACATTTTTTTCTTTTATAAATACCAAATATATATATTACATTCACATCCATTTAGTAAAAAGCTGTAAAAAGTTATTTTGACTACACAAATAGACACTTCAATTTTATTTATACACTAGCTGTGTCCGCGACTCCGTCTGCGTGGAACCTAATGTACAAAAAAGTGACTAATAAAATCATCTGCATGTACTAAGTCCATTTACTTATCTACTTTTCTCTCGTACTTAAGTCGCGTCGTCATTTTTAATGAAACTAAGACTAAATGTTACTCGAGGATATGCTTTACGAATTTGTTTAGGTTTTATCGTGAACGCAGTACTCTAGCAGTGACGCATGCTCATACGGACAGGCAGACAGACAAACAGGCATTTCTAAAAATGATTGTAACGTATTTTAGTACTTATTCCAAGATACCTGCAACAATATTTTTCACTAAAATCTAAATAGTACTGACTCGTTAGATTTACATTCTTATTATATATAGATACACGTTTCTGCTGTCACATTGGTTTCGGTATATTTTTTTTATATCATAGGAGGCAAACGAATTGGTGGGTCGTCTGATTTTAAGTGATCACCGCCGTCCATAGACACTAGCAACAACGGGGGAGTCGCAAGTGCGTTGCCATCCTGGGCTTGGGGAGGGAGAGGGGGGAGGGGAGGTGGGACCCCGGCGCTCTCACTGACCAAACGAAACGAAACGTTGCAAGCACTGTTACTTCACGTCGGTGTTTCTGTGAGAGGGTAGTAGTAACCAGGGCGAGCCGACCCATTCATGCTGAAACCAGTAATACCTTCAACTTGGCTCTACCATCTACGAAATATAGTATACTGTATATACGTACAACGATTACATTCTAAAGAAACAAATGATAGTGAGCTAGCTTTTGTCAAACACATAATAAAATAAAAGAATAGCAGTTAAATAAATCATTAAACCTAAATATAGCATAATGTCGCATAGCACATGTGCAAAAAATTCCCGGAGGATTGAAAACCTCAAACTCAGTGTTCCTAATGACACCGATTTAGATTTCGGGGTAACTTTTCGTGAAAATTGGATAATTTATTAGATTTACAACGCGTTTGGGACTTTTCGATAAAAAAACGGATCGGTTTCGATTATCATAACTGATTTAGCGAGTACCAAGGTTTGCCACAATTACAAATACACTACAGTTTTATGTATATACTAGTTGTCCGCCCCGGCTTTGCACGGGTATATTAAAGAAGAAAATGAGATCAAATCTTTACAGTACAACCATGTAATAAAATAAAATGACAACTGAACAATTGAATGTTAATCTGTTAATAATTTTGAAGATTTTATTATTATCGTCTGTCTGACTCATTTTCTCTTTTATATGAATATTTTGTAACGCAACATTTTCACTTTCCGTTCGATTTTTTCAATTATTTTCTGTCATACAAACCTTGTCTTTAAAATTACAAAAAGAATTGTCTAAATATATGCAGCCATTCTGCTGTAGTTTTTTTAAAGTCACATATTTCGAAGTCGGATTTTTTTTTTAACTTTAAATATAGCGTTTGTTTATAGTATATTAAACAAGCTAAACACAGAAGAGGACTAGCTCTCAAGAGCAGCTGCTGGAACACACCTACATGTGCTTCGCGACAGATTTCCAACTCGAGGCTTAGCTAGCCAGGTGGTTACATTTCTATTGCTTCATCAAGATGTGTGCCTTCACCGAAAGCTTCGACATAGTTACAAATAGTCGAACCTACGTCAATGTACGCAGTGTGCGAACTCTCTGTCAACTAAACTATTATATCTTCATTATTATATGTTTATAGTTTTACTGAAGCATACTTGACATAAAGTAATTATACGATCTAAGATGGTAATGCACAACTCTTGAGGGGATTTGATGTTTTAAAATACATAATGATTTGGATATCTGAGATATTATTTAACACTTACGGGCATATCTCACACGTACATCAGAAATGTGTAGTAGACTACGAAGCTATAAAAAAAGGGTTAATGGGTCGATCGGGTATGAAAGATAAAAGGCGACAACCGCCTATTACGTACTACATTTGATGTTGCGTGACCAACCTGTAATATTCTATTTGAAAGCCCTCGTTATGTCACTAAATGTTCATATATATCACGTTTCCTCATATTCCTAAACTATTTTTTTAATAGTGCGACGGTAACAAACAAGTTTGCGGGCCAACTGATGTTAAATCACCGCAGCCTATGGACGCTTGCACTATTACAGATATTACATGCGCGTTGCCGACCCTTAAAGTGTTTATTTATTTTGCACTTGATGAACTCCATACTGTAGTCCCCAAGAAAACCTCAGCAGGAAGCTCATTCCGCAATCGGAGCGTTTGTGGGAGGAAACCCCTCTGGAACCGGACCGTCCGAGACCATTTCGGTTCCAATGTGTGAGGATGATTTACCTGCCGATGACGAGCGGTACGATGGTGGAAAGCAGCTACAGGCATAATGTTGAATAATTTCTCAGAACACAACCCATTATACAAACGGTAGAACACACATGAAGAGGCGACTTCTCTCCTTAAACTTAATGGTTCGATACCATTTGTGAGTTTGGGATCGCCAACAATTCTCACATCTCTATTTGTTTATCCGGTCAGATTTAAATGTTTCTATTCGCAGCGTCATCCAAAATATCACGGTTATGGTAATAAGTGATCGAATTTTACCAAATTTGAAAGTTAATAGTATGATATATTAAAATTTGATAACTTATCGTGTAAACAGAAAGTCTTTTTGATAGTCCCCTTATTATAAATACGAATGTAAGTTTGTTTGTTTATTCTATGATTACGCTTTTACACATTTAACTTAAGACATGAATTTCACAAGTGTTATGAAATTCTGCATACACGCTGTCAAGGATAAATGATAAAGTTAAGGTTATGCTAAAGCCACCGAGCAATATCCATATGCACATATGACTTCAGTTACTAAGTTCCTTTTGTATAAGGATATAGGTATTACAAACACAAATTACAAGCGGATGGATGTAGGGCGTTTCTAAGCCCACCTGGCTGGCTACCACCTTCAGCTTGAAAATCTGTCGCCAAGCGCTTGTTAATGTATTCCGGCAGCTGTTCGAGACCCAGTTCCCTCTAGGTATAGCGTGTTTATCATCTTAGACCACGATGTCATTTAACATTAGATGACATTGTGGTCAAACGCTAAAACTCATAAAGTATAGAGAAAAAAATATTTAAACACCACATCTCTTGTTCCAATTCTCCATTGCAAGAAAACATCGCTTTCCGCATAGTCATAGTCATACATAAAGTTAAAGCTTCGGACATATCGACACATTCACATCGAGAAATCTTTTCCAAGTGACAAGTGTTAACATGATTAAATGTTAAGGGAAAATAAAATAAAAAACGACTTCTAAAAATCTGCTTTAAGAAACGCACCAGAATGTCCTTGAGTATAGTCACCTAACTGGAAAGATAAATCTATATAAATTAACGCCCAGGAAACCGCAAGAAAAGTAAAAATATAGATTTAACTACGTATTCGAAAGCGGTACTGTATTTTTTTGCTATACACTGGGGCTAATATAATAAAAGACCTTGTACTTTAAAATATTTATAGAGTGATGCGTACAGAATAACGGTCAGATGATAAGTGAGGTGAATGACATATGCACTTTTTTGTTAGTAACTATTAAGTTAAGCCCCTTATGTAAATATATGGGTAAAATCCAGCGCTTAAAGGATTGCGCTGGAACAAGTATTATTTTGTGGATAAAAGGTGTCCTTATAGGCGTGAAAATGTAACAAATAAACAAATTCACATTCGTATTTATATTAGTTAATATATTAATGGTTAGAGAATTGAAATAAATATTCGAACACATCCGTGGGTACTACAGTATCAAAGGAAAACAGGTTTTCATTTTTGACCGACTTGAAACAGGAGGAGTGCCTCAATGTATCGTCTCGGGTGTATTTATATTACCTCAGAACATAGTTAATTATACACTAATTTGAAAAGTTATATATTAATTGGAAAGATGTAACAGATTTGCAAATATTCAGACGAATCTCTCATGTAACTAGAATGGATAAAGTTAAAAATTAATATGTTAGAGGAAGTTTGAAAAAAGCACCAGTGGTAGAGAAGTTGAGAAGTAATTAACCAGCATAGTGTGGATATGTCGGGGAGGGGGAAAAAGTCATGTAACTAAAAAAAAATGAAGGTGGATGAATTAGAGTAGAGGAAGGCCGAAAAAGATATAGATGGATTATGTGAAAATGAAATATGTATAAAAGGTGTGAATATTGACAGGAGATTTGAAAAAGAAAACATGTTGTGGCAGCCCTACTTAGGTCATGTAAATTAGATTAATATAACCAGAGAGAATTCCTTTCAGATGTTGACTTAATTTTGATTGTATTTTCTTACAGTAAAGAGTAGCTTAATATATATATTCTAAGCTTAATGTACACAATACAGGACAATGTTGTTATCTTATGTTAACATGTGTTGTGTCGTTGAGATGATATGCTTACTACATGTCACCGTGAGAATTTGATATCTCATTGATATTATACAAAATACTTCTGAAATATTCTGAATTCTTGGTCAAATTGTCAACTTTATCTCAGTGAGTTTGTTTGCCTGTTACGCTTTCACGCCTTAATAACGATCATTATTAAGGCAAGCGAAATCGCTGGGAATAGTTAGTGCTATATAAAAATTATTATTTAATATAGCATGACGATGCAAAGCATTGTATCTGATAGTAAGTATAATGTAATTTATAACCATAGAGATCTACTGTCCATCAGCATTGTTATCATTATGCCAACAGCGAAACCTCTTTTGCTGACTCAACGAAACTGGCTCAAAAAAATTGCTAATTATATGTGGGAGAGTTTTAATATTTACCAGTCGATCGATTGAATTTTTCATACTTGGTAGGGCTTCTAATAAGTCCGTTTCATTAAACCATCACCATAAATTGAAAATCCATAGCCAAGCATCTAAGGGGTTATTCTGCCAACTGCACTTGATGTCCAGTATCTCCAGAATTACTATCTAGGACCACATCAACAACAGGTGAGATTGTGGTCAAACCCTATAACCTACGAAAAATATTAAATTCACTATGCCTTCTGTAGTCGCTAAAACCAAATTACTCACCATTGTTGAGTACGTGGAACACTAAATAAGACAAACCTGTAAAACTGATGATATAAAAGAGTATAAGCCCTTAACATCTCTGCAATAAAATGGACAGGAACAAATAAGGCGAATTCGGTGCTTGGAATGAGCTAAATTGTTTCCTTGACTTCTAAGGCGACGCCGGGGTCTGAATAAATGTTCACAATTCGTCTCCCTTTCTTGGACGATATATTTAATCTCGCTGCTGTGTTAGAGTTCTATGCGTGAACTTTCCGACTTATAGGGGTGGTAATCAATATTTGATACCTTATAATATGACAACCGTCATTATATTGTTATTTTAAAAAATGTCCAAGGGTCGATGGAATCCAAAGAATAGGTAATCTAGAACTATCAATGATAAATTTCTCATCAAATGGGCATAGCTCTATACCAATAAACTCAGTAGTATTGAGTTGACCCAAAAAGGAACTTAAAAACTTGAATCTAACAAATCTTTTCTAACTTTTATTTATTTGGAAATCCAACAGCATACGTGTGGTTTTAAAAAAATAACTTATATGTAATAATTAAAGCCTAAACAGTTATATAAATAAAGAAATACATATATCCTATACTGGCATTTAAGTATATGTGAGTACGCATGTGTGTGTGGTGTGTGTGTGGATGTTTGAGTGAGGAAGTGTGTGTATGTTTGAGTGAGGAAGTGTGTGTGTGTATGTAATTGTAACTCTTGTGTATGCATATTTACGTGCTTATTATTGTTTTTTACATATTACCGGGATTTTACTGCGAACTTCCGATAAATATATTTATTGCTGAGAAGATTATTTTTAAAGCCAGTCATAAATGAGCACATAATTCATTTGATGTCATTGAACATCAAGTAACCAATATAAATCAATACTTTAATCTTTTTTAAGTTTGCCACTAAGGATTATTTCAAAGCTAAATATTGAAACGCAAGCGTGGAACATAATACGAATACTGCTGCTTTGACATAAATCCACAACTTGCCAACCCTGTCCTAAAGTATGTTTAGTCGACCCCACTTTTTCTTACTCGTTGGTATGTTACTCTTTATTTAGGTTTACTCGTTCACGTACCTAATTATATCCAAACGTGAGCTGGAAGCTAAGCACTATTATCTTAGTTTAATTGACCTGTAACTTAGTCTATTGTTCTTTACATCCTATGGGTATAATCACTAAGGCGCAAGTTTTGCCACGTTCCAACATATATTGATGAAATGGCAAAAATTTTTGGAAGAATTTTGTCAAGCAATTTACTTTTAATTACTAATTCAAAACTAAATTGTCTAATAATTGGAACCGAATTATATTATGACCTCTAATTTTGTCATCAAATTTGATTATATAATATGATCTCCAGTATTACAGATTCAATTAACTGTAATAGATCTTCGTAAGTAGGTCTCATCAGCTTAAGGGTTTCCTATAGTACACTATCTAAAACATGATCTCTAAACTATAATTCCCCTAATATATATACTTAAATCAGTTACACGACTCAGTAGCGTAATTTTACCTTTTATTTAGCTGCATTTCAGTGTAAAAAATCGAATGGAACTGCAGTTATCCAAATGCTATATAATGCTAAATAATGCTATATATATTGTTCTTTATAAGCCAAGTCTCAACTCAAGCGTGCTTTTATCTAACATGTTTGTTATTAAATCGCAAAATGTAAAAACTTGGCTAATCAGATTCAATAAAAAACATAAAAAATTAACCCGCTGCAGGAATATTCTCAACAATTTTTCACTTGACAAGGGAAAAGGGATTAAAAAAGTTTTTCCTCGTTCGTTTCTATTATTTCACTTCGTACAACATTTTAAGCTCTATCATAAAGAAGTTGCGTCTAATTTTGTATGTAACTTTAATATTTTTAGAGCTTGTATTTTTAATGATTTGCATTAAAAATTTTACAGTTTGAAAAGAAAGCTTTTATAAACATGATTAGAACGACAGATAAATTTGAATACTTTTAGAGATCAGAAATATTCTCAATATATCTCATTGAGACTCATAACTCACATACCAATGGACGAAGCGTGTATATTCTGAAGGATAGTTAGCGTTTTTACATAAGAAAAAGACTATACAACCAATGGCCTGTTAATTAAACGATTCAAGCCTTGTGTTACCAGCATTTTCTGTTGTAAATTAGTGCACTTTTTACAAAAATCGGTTTAGCTAAACTATACGTCTAAATTGCAAGCTACAAGTAATATAATATATAATGCAAGTGATTTTTACACTTTATTGTTTCTCATAAATGCATGTAGCTTGTCACGAAAACTTTGAAACCTTCAGTTAACTCTACAATTTTTAGGTGGGAGAGCCACGCTGAAGCTATTACTGGTTTCAGAATGAATGGGTCGACTCGCCCGGGGTACTACCACTCTCTCATAGAAAACCGACGTGAAGTAACAGTGCTTACATTTTTGCGTTTCGTTCGGTCAGTGAGAGCGCCGAAAGCCCATTTCGTTTCTCCCCCTCCCCATCCCCTCTATCCCCTCCCCCCAAAGACAGGCTGGCATCGCACTTGCGACTCCGCTGGCGTTGCTAATCAATGGATGAAATGTCAATGGACGGCGGTAATCACTTAACATCAGGTGACCCGCCTGTTCGTTTGCCTCCTATAGTACGTAAAAAAACAGTTGGTTATAAAAATTGAAAGTCAAATTATTTGAAAAGTGTTTTATTTTTAGCATTATCTTGACAAGTTATTGTGGCTATATACCACTATTTACTATCCTACTGACATAAATAGTAGAAAAATCATTTCATAACAAAGCAGAAATAAAGTCTCGTAAATTAAAAATACAAGATTATACTGACTACGAGCCTTATGAAATCATTTTATAAATGTAATTCACATAAACTTGTGTACAATGTTCTTGTATCTTGAAACTTGTGAGTTTGTAGACACGTATTTTTGATGAACGTAATTTATAAGAACTTGTTAAGAAGTTAACGTGTAACTTATGAGCTTGTAGTCTTTAACGATTGATAAACAGGGCAAAAGTGTTTACTACCTTATGCTCTAATATTCTTCTATTAAATAGTATATAATCATTACACAGTATAAAACAAAGTCCCCTACCACGTCTGTCTGTCTGTCTGTTCGCGATAAACTCAAAAACTACTGAACGGATCTTTATGTGGTTTTCACCAGTGGATAAAGTGATTCACGGGGAACGTTTTGGTATATAATTTGTTCAGGATTTTTTTATAATCAGGGCGGGACAACGTCTGCCAGGGCCGCTAGTTCTATTATATATGATGCTATATTTCATGATATAGCTTCACATCACGTATCACTGTTATTTTTCACATGATATAAAAATAATTTTCTTTCATTTTAATTATAAATTTGTATCATTACTAGTTTTATATGAAACTAGCTTCTGGCCGCGACTTCGTCCACGTGGAATAGCTACTTTGGGCTAACGCTAATATGCAGAAGAAGCTCTCAACAAGAAAAATATACCCGATTTTAAAACATTCTTCATTGGTGCCCCGTTCCTATTGGTATTAGCGTAATGATGATAGCCTATAACCTTTTTTGATAAATGAGCTATTTAACACTGAAATAATTTTTCAAATCAGACCAGTAGTTCCCGAGATTAGCGCGATCAACCAAGCAAACAAAGCCTCCGGCTTTATAATATTAGTATAGATTAAGAATGTAATATTCATATTGTAAATTACTATTCATTAGAATTAATACGTATTTAATAGTGTAGACCTAAGAACTATGCTATTATTTATTAGCTGTGAAATAGCAGTAATGAAAAACCAACCACTTTACGTTCTGTAGGTTATATACTTTTTATCCTAAAATTAAAGAAATGCTGAAAAATAAACACTACATTTTAAAAAGAAGCAGCACTAACTGTCATTGACAGCTACGAGATAACTCTTTTAAATTTATGCATCGCTACCGCATCTGTTGGCACGAGATAGTTATAAAATAAACAGAGGACAAAGTATTAAAGACGTGGAGTCGAGGAAAAGTCAACAGGATTATTAAATTTGTAGACACTCTGAAATATTGTTTGCTTATGTGACTGGAGTTCCCACATTTGTACTGTTTACGTTTAAAAGTATTTCTATTTTACTAAACTTTAAGCGTTGTTTCATTTATTTGAAACCTAAAATGGTATTGATATAACAATTATATTGGTATTCGTTTGCTAATGGTTGATATTTTAATATTACTTATACTAGGTGACTATTCAAAGTTTAACACCCTTCAATCGTAGGGTGGTTCATGGTCACATTTAACATATAAAATAATAATATCAAAACAAACACTAATAAACAAAAAAGAGAACCTTAGTTAAACTTTTTGCTAAAATTTGTAATAGTTTGGGAACGATACTTATAAATGTAAAAAAAATCACACCTAGCTTCAACGAACAAAATTCAAGGGGTGCTTTTCAATGTTAATTATTACTTAACTGCTTGTCGTGAGAACGCGGCACGGTTGAACAAATAGAAGCAATGTGCGGGTTGAGGTGCGGGAGGCGAACCGGACTGCGTGTCAGGGCGTGATTCATTTATTACACCAGTTCGTTTTTGCGTAAATCAGCTGATGTTGAGTGTATATCAGTTTTGCGTTTCTCGAGATAATTGGGTCAAATATTAAGCACCTATTTTTTTAATTGATTTAGAACTAGAAGCAAGTAATGAGTAATCTTTGAGAGTATAGCAACTATTCAACCAGTCAGTATATTTAATCAACTATGTAGGATAAAACGACTATGGCTCAGTAGTAGCGAATTCGTTCTGAATGTTGCATAGAGTCTGATTTTTCATCAGATTAAAAGAATGATGAATTTGAAGCGACGATAACTAAGTTGATAGCGTGTTTGAATACCGCGTCGATGGACGTGGGTTCGAATTTTAACAACTGCGTCGGAGCTTTCTAGGTGGCTACGACCATCAAGTTGAAAATATGTCGCCAAGCACTTGGTGAGTTCCGGTAGCTGCACTTGAGAGCCAGCCCCCACTAAGTTTAACGTGATTACTATATTAGACCGCATAGTCATTTAACATAAGATGAAATTGCGACCAAACGTAAAAAAACTTATAAATTAAAAAAAAAATGAGTACGTGTAACCGTCACACGCGATTAAAGTAAAACTTTTTAAATATTTTTGACAATAAATAATATAAAATTTTAATATAAAAAAAAATAATACAAAATATGAGATTGAATAATAATAAAAATCATACAATAGAATTGATTATGTATATATGAGCTCGCGATCGTGCTGCCATCTGATTTCAATGTAAGTAAGTAACAAATTAAATCAAAGCTTCATTATCTGTAGTGCCATCTATCAGCTAATTCGGAACTTAAATAACACAGGAAATATTATTAGCAACTCTTTGTTATATAGTTAATAAAATATATAAAAGTACGGACAGATTACTATGATAAGTAACGAATTAAATTAATTATGATTTAATAGAAGTTTTTGTTATGTTTAATTATTATCTAACCGGATTATACAGAAACGTGACGCCATATTGCCGTAACGGACTTCCGTTGCATTGTCGTCCAGTTACCTCCTAGTCGCACCTAAATAAGTTTTACTTCAAAAAATAGTTACGAAATTATAACATAGTATTAGGGGTATTTAAGAAAAAAACCTCAAATTGAAAATTAATGATACCTGTAATTGTGCTTCGACAAAAGAACTTGAAGGCCGAAGCTTCTCAAAGTTTTCGCCACAATGTTATTTAATATTAAGTGAAATAATAAAAACTATACAATATAAAAAAAACACTACAGACCTTTACATAGCTTAACTACTATGCCTGATAATTTGTATAAAAACATACAAATATGTTTATTTCAGAATTATTTTTACGAGCCCTTTTTGGGAACATTGTTTACGAAATTTGATGGAACAATATTTACAGTTGTTATATAAACAATTATCCAATGAGCACTTACTGTTTATATTTAATTACTTTGAGAACTCTTTGTTGATTCTATAGAACAATATTTAACTTGTTTGTTATTTAAAAAAATTCATGATTTTTATTAAATTTCGGTGACTATAGAGAAAAAATAAACGAGAGAATCTTCAAAGGAGTTGGTGAATCAAAATATAGTTGAACTAGCTGACCTGTGCAACTTCGTCTGCACCAAATCGGTTAACATCAATTTCAATTGTATTTGGAAACGCGAAAAATTTTAATAAACCCAAAACTAGATTGCAGCCGCACCTAAGGTTTCCAATTGTGAATTCAAACTATCAAGGGACTCACTCAAACATATACCCAGATGGTATGCGAGAAATCTTTTAAAATAAGCCTAGAACCCGTTTGTAACATCATCTACCGGGTTCAATTAAGATAAAAACTAACCTACATATATTGGCGGTAATGTAAAAATAGGCTTGAGGGGTTATAGACCCCCGGTTGGAACGAAGTTCCTTTCCCTTTTTTGTAGACGTTTACTATACAGTCAGTATAGTTTACATTATAAAATATCAAGTTGATACATTTAAATTGTAAATCAAACGATAAAATATATTTATAAAATAAATAGTGATCAATTAAACACTGAATTATCTGGGGTAATCAAGTTAATAAAAGTTAATTTATCAATATGTAATTCTTGAGTTGGTTTGCTGTTGAAATGAAATTTTTATGTGGAGATATAATATATTTACTCTCTCTCTCTTTTTCTCTGTCAGGACACCTAACCTACTATGCATAGACTCTGCACATATACAATACGAAAAAATAAAATTAAATAATCATCTCTACCACTTACTTTATCATAATTATCTTCTACTTGTATTAAAACTTTTTGACGCTCTATTGTATTGAAAAATAATATAAATATGAAAAAGATATGAGCAACGCGTCGACGCGTCAACTATCACTTGCCTGTAACTATTCACCTAAAAGCTAGCAACGGTTTCGAGAGCGATTTTAAATAAGCCAGTTTTTTATATCTTTATGTTCTTCCATACAACGTGCGAGTTACCTGGCTGCCTGTAAACGTTGCGTTTATTAGTGTATATCGAACCTTTACAGTCAAAAATACTGATTTTTAAATAATTTTCGAATGTTTTGCATTTTCCGAACTTTAAAATCCTACTAAAACATGAAATTATTATTGCCAGACATTTTTACTATTAACAATAATGAGTCTCATGTTATTTTATTAAACTAAAAAAGTATGTTCAAACCATGTTAAGATAGCTGTAATTTAATTTTATTATATTTAGACATAAAGAGGGAAATTAAAAAAAAAAACAGCAACCAAGTACCACCACTAAAAGAGGGAAATAAAAAAATGTAAACAACACAAGCAAGTCGCGCAA
The DNA here is from genome assembly GCA_036509395.1 of Antheraea yamamai. Lineage (NCBI taxonomy): Eukaryota > Metazoa > Arthropoda > Insecta > Lepidoptera > Saturniidae > Antheraea > Antheraea yamamai. The sequence continues at coordinate 9,088,283 of AP028449.1, read as the reverse complement.
CACTGGCTGTATGATAAAGATTGCGATAATTGTGGCAGCGCCTGTTATAGACGCATGTATTCAAGATGGCGTCAGTCCCAAGTTATATGTTTACGTTATCGTTGTTTTCCATTGTTTACGGTGAAATCTTAATATCATAATGGTTATTAAAATGATATATGTTCTTTACAATGGAGAAAATAAAATGGTTTAAAATGGATTATTTTTATTTATAAAGAATATTATCGGGCACATTATTGTCAATAATAATATATTGTCAATAACAAAATTGTTGTGATAAATTCATGTTTTTATTAACGTTTAAAAAGAAAGTTTTACTGAAATAAAAGTTTTCTAATCAATATTTTTACCTGTAAATGTGTGATGCGCATTAATAAAGACAACGTTTAGCGGCAACCAGGTTTCCTGAACCTTGTTTGGAAGAGCATAAGGAAAGATATATTATATAACCAGCTTTTCTAAAAATTTTGTTCTTCCAACGTTACCGGCTCTTGTACTAAGGTGTCGCAAAAAGTCTTGTTACACTTTTTTCAGTCTAGCTCCCATCCGCTCATAACGTGTAACGCGCAATAAGGAACTTCGTTCTAATATACCTTAAATTTATAGCTAATCTGTCTGCTATATATAGCACAAAGAAAATTTACCAAAATCTGTCAAGAATTTCACTAACTACAAATTTTTGACTTTCGTCCGTTATTCTAGAGAACCCCTTGCGTTTTATAGGACAAATTCTTAAATGTAACCTTGTAATATTAGTTATCCCTGTGTCAAGTTTCGTCAAAATCGCTCCAGTACTTTCAGAGTGATGCGTTTTCACAGGGACAAACCGACAGACAGACAAAAATTGTAAAAGGATAACTTTGGCTTCTAAATCGATAACAAAGTCTACCCCGATTATAATTTTCAAAAAATATTTAATTTACGGATTTGGTCTTATTACAGTAAGCTGAAGAGTTTGTTTGCTTGAACGCTCTTATCTCAGGAATTACTGCTCCGATTTGAAGAGTGTTAGATAGCTCATTTATGTACTATATAGCATCAAGCTAAGATCAATGTGGGCGGAGTACCGATGGAGAATGTTCCAAAATCGAGGATTTTCTCGGGTTCGGAGGCCAAAAGTAACTGTTACACGCGGACGAAGTCGAGGGCAGAAGTTAGTATATTATATCGGTGTATAAATTACTATCTTACGAAATTTCGTGAAAATCAGTCTAGTAGTTTTTGCGTAGATTTCTTCTTTTTTGTGTTTTCTTAAAAGTAAAATAAACAGACATACAAATGTGATATATGTAAATGTTATACCGGCGTATAAGCCACTACCATACCAAATTTCGTCAAAATCCGTCCAGTAGTTTTTGCGTGAATCCTGTACAAACGACAGACAGACAGACAGACAGACAAAAATTTTGAAAACTATAGGAATGTGTTCTGTCTTTGATTATAAACCCTCCCAGAGTATTTTTTCTTTAAAATATTTAATGTACAGATTTTGTCCCGTTAGCCTTTTATTATATGTATAGATGTATAGATATATAGATTAGCCTTTTATTATATGTATAGATAAAGTTAGTGATTAATATTTAGTATTAGACACAATATTAATACGAGAAATACGATTTGTTTGGTTTTAATAAATCAAGTCGATTCCGAAGTTTGTGAGTTTGAGATGTTGTAGGGCGTAAGTTCTGGATCTACTAAACTGATTTTGAAAATTTTTTTACCAATAGAAAGCCACATTATTTGTGAGTGACATAGGGTATATATTAACCCGAAAAATGAAAAGAGTTTTTTGTAGTAGTAAGATTTAAACAATAAGTCGGATAAAAGACGGTCGAACGAAAACGTTTCTTACGAAGTCTGCCTTAACGATGGGAGATATATGATTGAGTCCTGGAGAAAAGTTGTAGAGCTTGATAATGCCTACAAAAAAGTCAGGGGCAGCATATGTCTAACTTCAAGAGGACAATATCCGCCGTACTCGCTATACCTATATACGAGTGTTCTTCCAATGGTCGAACCTCGACCATAGACAAAAAAAATCCAATCGGCTGAGAAACAGAGGAGGGATATGTTCTTAACCGTTTCCCCACTGCTTTTACATATTTATTAAATAAAAAAAAAGCAATAGTACAATATAATAAAATATTCATCATTATTTCTCTCCTGTCAGGTGTTATCTCAGTGTTTACAACTTTTACACGCATATCATTTTTCACACAGTCCATCCATACCTTTTTCGGTCTTCCTCTACTCGTATATCCGTCCACCATCATACTTTTATGCACATTATTCTATACACATCATACACCGATAAAATAAAATATTATATTAGACAAATAAATAATTATATAAAATACTAGCTGACCCGTGCCCACTTCGTTGGGCGGTAATAGGCATTATCAAGCTACAGCTTTTCTCTAGAAATCAATCATATATATCTCATAATTAAGGCAGCGTTCGTAAGAAACGTTTTCGTTCGACCATTTTTCTCCGACTCCCCAGATATTACCCCCTACAACCTCACAAACTTTACCTCTTTATAATATTAGTATAGATTATAGATAATATAATTAGTTAATAGCTTCTGCCCGCGACTTCGCACGCGTGGAATAGTTATTTTGGGCTAAGACGCAGCGGAAGCTCTCAAAAGGAAAAAATACCTCGATTTTAAAACATTTTCCATTGTTGCTCCGCTCCTATTAGTCTTAGCGTGATGATATGTAGCCTATGACACTCACAAATAATGTGGCATTCTATTGGTAGAAGAATATTCAAAATCGGTTTAGTAGTTCCTGAGATTAGCCCCTACAACGTCACAAACTCACAAACTTTACTTCTTTATAATATTAGTATATAGATTATAGCCCCTGCCCGTGACTTCGTCCGCGTAGTAATAGTTACTACTCTGGGCTAACGCTGGCACACAGCGGAAGCTCTCAAAAGGAAAAAATACCCCGATTTTGAAACATTTTTCATCTGTACTCCGCTCCTATTGAACTGAGCGTATGATATATAGCCCATAACAATTATTCGAATCGAATGAGCTATATAACACTGCAAGAATTACCCCTTACAAATCGCCACAACGTCACAAGTTCACAAACTTTACCCCTTTATAATATTATATTACGTAACAATAGTCATTTATAATTCACAAACCCACAAACTCACGAACTTTACATCTTTATAATATTATAGTATAGATTGAACATAGCGTCCGTCTTCGGCCCAACTCCACGTGCAATCCTCTTTACTCACCACTCACATGATATCTATTATTGTATATTGTTAACTATCAATACACAATATGTTAATCTATCAATTTAATATTGGAAAACGTTTATAGGTACAACAAATAATTTAGAATTCATAAAAAATATATCACATGATTTTTCATTGATGAAAGCGTTACTTTGTGGAAATTCATCGTGAGACTTCGTGAACGTTACTCTGCCTGGATTTGATTATGATATGTAACGACCATAAATTTTACACGTTTGCATCGCAAGTCATCGATCTGAGTTTGAGTCTCGAAAGGTATGTTGTCGATTGTGGTTTTTTTTTTTTATATCATAGGAGGAAAAAGGGGTCATTACCAAATTTTAAGGATCACCACAGTCATGACAATCAATTCCACGGGAGTCGCAAGGCGTAGTCGCCTGTGTTTGGGGGGGGGGAGTGGGGGAGGAGGGAGAGGAAGGGGTTGTGGGTATCCGGCGCTCTCACTGACCGAACGAAACGCAACAATGTACGCACTGTTACTTCACGTCGGTTTTGTGTGAGAGGGTGTTACTACTCCGAGTGAGCCGACCAATTCATGCTGAAACCAGTAATAGCTTCAGCGTGGATCTACCACATATTGTAGTATAGTACAGTATAGTAACAGTTTTCTAGGGAATAGTATATTATTAGATTCTACAACAAGGTCCCAAAACATATTACCGATTTGCCGGATTGTGAGTTTATAAGCGTCATGTCAAGCGTGTTTTGGTGTCAAAAGGCTATTATAGAGTGGATCAATATGTGAACGATGGTGATGTTTGGAATTGACTCAGTGCATCCACTAAAAACTTTTGTGATGTGTAATGTAATATATATATGTTAAAAAGATAAACTAGATCGTGTTTCTTGCCGGTTCTTCTCGATGACTGGGCTGTTTTTCAAACCGGTGGTAGTTTTGGTGTTCATAAGTGCCTTCTTAGTGTCTAAATTGAAAAAAGTATTTTTTGATTTTGGTTTTGAAAAATATACACTTTCATCTAACAGTAAACAAAAACATCGTGAGGAAACCTGTACCTGAGAAATGTTCTTGTAGTATCACCGTATGTGGAGAAATATACAACAGAGAATTTCTCGAAGTTTGAAATCGCCGAATACATTGTGGGCTGTCATGGTGATTATGCCCATACCTTTCTTTACGAAGGGGTCTATGACCCTTGAGTGGATTTCTTACCGGCTGATATGATAATGATTATTGCTACTCAAATACTGACAATATATTGAGAAAATTAATATTCTATTTTTGACTCACTTTTGTCTGTTATGATAATACTCGGTCAGTGTTACAGCAACGTGCGAATAAGCAAGCACTGTACAACAACTAGTAGGTGTAAAAGCAAGGACTTCATTTTGCTCATGATCACAATTACGATACGGACAATGTTAAATTAATTAATATTAATTGATATACGTTATAAAACAGCAAATTATTTAATAGCAGAATAATTGACAAGAGCTTATAATAACTTTTTTCTTTTCAACAACACAACATAATTCATTACTGACATAATTTAGACCGTATTGCAGGTTACATTAATAAAGTTATAAAATATTTGGAATAGTGTTAATATTGTCAGACGTCGACTAACACTAACTTTAGATGAAAGTATTTCTGAATTCCTCATTATTTCTGCAACTGTTTTTGACTTCCAGTCATCCTAGTAGTCATAAGCGTTTTAAGGGGTTTGGCCACTCTAGAGGCCAAAAAAAACCTTTTTGTGAATATTTTTGTCAAGAAAAATATACAATCAAAATATAAAAAAATACATATCCATTGACTGTAGAATATATTTTTTATAGAATAATTTATTCAAAAATGGCGACTGTGCAGCGTTTCTCAGATGGCTTCTTTTTTTAGAAGTTTCCATGGCCGTACCAATAACTTCTGAAAATGTTGACTTCGACCAAATAGTCACTAGAGGCAAATAACAATATATATACGATACTCTTCTAATATATAAAAATCTCGTGTCACGATCTTAGTGTTTGAACTCCCCCGAAACGGCTGGACCAATTTTTATAAAATTTTAAATATATATTTGATAGGTATGAGATAGATAGGTATGGTTAGAGAATAGGTCGTAAAGTATATATATGTATATATTATACCTCTAGACGATTAGGATGCCCGTATCCGCTTTTTTTTATTTAATTTTTTTTGTCAATTTATATTTTTGTATTTTTTTTAATTTGCCATCAAAAAGTACCTATAACGCCAATTTTCATCTTCCCAACCCCACCCAACCATTTTTTATTCGCGAATTTAGTATTTTTGTATGAACAATATCCAAATTATTCAAGGGTCGTTCGTATTTCAAACAAAACGATATTATTGATGTTGATGAATAACAGATGGCGTCAGGTCCGTCTCATCGACATTTCTTCCACACATGCGTAAGTGTACTAAGTTAACTAGGTATGTGTTTGAGCGAGTCCCTGAATTGTATGGTTTCACAATCGGAAACTGTGGAAGTCGCTGTAATCGGGTTCTAGGTATTTTAAGATCTTTCGAGTGAGTAAATACAATTGGAACCGGTAGGTAACCGACTTCACGCAGACGAAGTTGCGCGGGTCAACTAGTATAAATATATTATATTTATATTTACGGATAGAAAAATGAATAATATAATTCTGCGTTGACCGCATAACACAGGCTTAGATTTATCGTGCAACATTCGTTTGCGGGCTTTAAATATATCGCTGGCTTAGCTCGGACATAACTCAGCTAACTGACGCTGTCTGTGTCATTTGCTAGTTTATTAAAAAATGTTTTTTTACAAACAGTTCATAAAGAACAGTCGACAAAACTTTAGACGAATTAATGGCAAATAACAGTGTATAAATAGAAGTGTCTAAAACACAGAATAGCCCATAACCATTAAATTTTGACTTTCTCAAAATGCGTAACATTTCAAAATCAATATTAGAATTTAATAAACCACGACTCACTGACTTGTGTCTATATCAGGGCTAACAAATCTTGGTGACTAATTATTATGCTCACACATCACGTCAAAGGAGTGAGTACTGAATCGTATCAATCACGATCACCCCTCTCTCCCTTTATATTGTCAATACCAAATGATCTCTCTGCGAAAACAAATTTGGAAAAGCAATATATTAGAATTTTAATGTAATCGTTTAAACTTGTACAATATAATACCATTAAAGTAATATTCAATCATATGGATTATATTATATGGGTACATTCACATAACCTTCTGAAAACGAATCGCGTCTTGGAATTAGGAACGTAATGGCCATAAAATTGCTTCGCGTTACGAATATAATAAGTAATGTGAAATTTTAATGGAATCGTGCAAGCGTTATAAATGATTTGATAATGATGCTGAATATATAGCTATACAGGTATACTAAGCATAGAATTGAGACTGCCTTTTCAAATGTCGACATTTGAATACGATTTTTCACACAGTAATTATTTTAATTTCATCGAAAATGTTTGAGAGTATAATCCTCGTCAATCTTTTTGGCCGCTCTGAGTCCGTAAATTCAGACTTGAGTATAATATAGTCAAGAGTTTAACACGAAACAAATAGTTTAGAAATTTTTCATACAAAATACACAAAGAGTGTGAGATGATGCTTGGACCAATATGTTCAACAACCAATGAAAGTGAGCAAACAGGTTAACAAATCGGCGGCCTTAAGCGCCGCCACCTGAAGCTGTTAAGCCTTGCAGGCAAAGCGAGCATAAAAAAAAAAACACGAAACAAAGTTACAATATTATCATAGGAATCTAAAATTGCTATTTATTTATAGTTGACTTGTCTTGATGTTATGTTGTTATACCTATACCTAAAGTTGTGTTCTGCGCATCTATGTTGAGAGCGGTCAAAAACTTTGGTGAGGATTACATTTAAAAAATTATATATTTTTTACATTTCTCAGTATTATTTGGAAACTATAAAATATATCATAGTCGTACAGGCAGAGCTACAGATTTTAATCGTTACTAATATTTTGTAATGCGATTTTTTTTTGTTTGTTACGCCTTAAACAACCAGTCTTGCCAGAGCTACAGAATGGGACACACAGTAACTTTTGATCCAAAAAAAAATGTTGAAGACGCATAGATCGAAACTACATTAGAGCAAGCGAAGCTGCTGGTAAAAGCTAGTAAAATGGTAAAACTTCAGGTCAAATAAATAACTTTGAAGAGCAACAATATTCCAAGTCCCCAAGACTTAACCTTCTATCAAAAAATATTTAAAAAAAACTGTGTGTACAATGTTGGTCAATATCTGTGAAATTTTAACGGAGACGGTTGCTCGATGAAGGTTTATAATTTCTAATAAAATGATAAATACCTAAAAATATCGTCGCCAAAAGTACGAAAATTCTATTGAAATTTGAATATTTTAAATTGAATTTTGTTACGTTATGGACTACTTTGTTGTCTCAGTAACAATAGCGTCAGCTTACTCATCCGCGTGGGAGGGGTAATTTATACCGACAACATTTTTGCCAGTCACCCTTTCACAAGATCTTAAAACGTTGGTACTTCATATATACATCCATTCTTCTGTATCCGAAATCAATTTAAATATCTTAACGTTGGTAGATACTCTGAAGTGTTTGTAGTTTTTTGTATCAGTATACAATTTATAATTGGTGCGACCTTATATGTAAGACGAAATTTTTGTCATTCCAAGGATTGACCGTATGAGTGCCTTTTCATAGTGTTACAGGGGAAATACTGCATGAGACTTTCGACATCTAGGTTTAAGAGGCATGGAACAATGTATATTTATATTTACTAACACTATCCGCACAACTCTCTTTGCTTTGCCTAATTTACAGAAAGTTTTCTTGAATATTATGCTACCATATTCCTCGCAAACCAGATGGTATATGATAGGGTTAAAGAGTTTTTAAATGGCGATTACATACTAGTAACTACAATGTAGACAAATGAATATAAGCAGCGTAAGTCTGGTCGTTATAGCCAATGTTGAAATATACTTATGTCCACGCAATTGTCATCTTAAAGAAAATAGACAAATCCCTTCACTATCGCTGTTGTATAAATCCTTGTCGATAAAGAATAGTGTTCTTAAATATATCAATGACTGTAAATAACAGCCTAAAAGACAAAGGGAAACAAAACCCTGATATTAAAGCATTGAAAATTGTGTAGTCTTTAGGATTTGTAAGTAAAAAAAACATATTATTGTCCTCCTTTCCTTTAGATACACATATATCATACTTAGAAGTTAACATACTTCACTCCAAAATGATTAACATGAATGTAAAGACATCTCAAATGTTCAAACCCATTCAGCCGTTTAGGCTACAGAGCGTGCCAAAGAAATGGATTTTGATACAAATATCTTCTCATACAACACTCGAAAAACATTACCCCCGTTTTGTAGGCTTAACATCTTAAAACTAAGTTTACTAGGACGACGAGCTAGATCCTTTCTATTGTTCTGAAACGATTTAACATCAATTCTAGCTAATCGGGTAATCAAAACAATCTCCACTCGTACTGTAGAATTCAAACGACCATTGCTATAGCTACTTAAGCATAATTACGGTCTAGCTAACATAACTACACTCTACTACATAAGCACCTTTTATAATTATACGTTGGTAGTAGCCTCCATAGGTTATCAACTTCAATATCTAGCGACACGTTCGTTGTAATGAAGCTATTTACCCCTGCAGTATTATCGGATTCGTTGATATCGATCGTGTGTGCTCTGGCGATATAAATAGATGGTCTTGGATACTTTCAGATCGGTTCTGGATTATAATAATTTATAATTGGTTCATGCGTGGGCAGTTTGTCCATGGGGTTGAGAATAACAACATTTGCGTCATTGATGACCTCATTGGAAGTTCAATAAAAGGGCACAAGATTTACATTCTTATTTCATTGTGTGGTAAAATTTACATGTATTACAATAAGACCTGATTAATAATGACACTAGTTATTGCAGTTGTGAGGTAATGGAGATTTACTCGTTTGAATTACGACCGACAGGAATTACATTCGTCATAGTGGCAGATAAGTCTCCTATGGTATATGTATGTCTCCTGTAACCTACAGTAATCATTTTAAAGTTTTATACTTTACTAGCCGACCCGTGCCCACTTCGTTGAGCGGTAATAGGCATTATCAAGCTACAAATTTTCTCTAGAACTCAATCATATATATCTCATAATTAAGGCAACGTTCGTAAGAAACGTTTTCGTTCGACCATTTTTCTCCGACTCCCCAGATATTACCCCCTACAATCTCACAAACTTTACCTCTTTATAATAATAGTATAGATTATAGATAATATAATTAGTTAATAGTCTCTGCCCACGACTTCGCACGTGTGGAATAGTTATTTTGGGCTAAGACGCAGCGGAAGCTCTCAAAAGGAAAAAATACCCCGATTTTAAAACATTTTCCATTATTGCTCCGCTCCTATTGGTCTTAGCGTGATGATATACAAATAACGTGGCTTTCTATTGGTAAAAGAATTTTCAAAATCGGTTTAGTAGTTCCTGAGATTACCCCCTACAACGTCACAGACTCACAAACTTTACCTCTTTATAATATTAATAGCCCCTGCCCGCGACTTCGTCCGCGTAGTAATAGTTACTACTCTGGGCTAACGCTGACACACAGCAGAAGCTCTCAAAAAGAAAAAAAACATCTCGATTTTGAAACATTTTTCATCTGTGCTCCGCTCCTATTGGTCTTAGCGTGATGGTATATAGCCTATAACCATTCTCTATGAATGAGCTATATAACACTGAAATAATTATTCAAATCGGGCCAGTAGTTCCTGAGATTACCCCTTACAACGCCACAACGTCACAAACTCACAAACCCACAAACTTACAAACTCACAAACTTTACCTCTTTATAATATTAGTATAGAATAGATTAAAAAATAATAGATTATATGCTACACTACTAAATGTTTTAATTACGTTGGGTAGGTAATGTAGATTAGATTTGCTCTTTCCATTATAACATTTTAATGAATATGTTAAATGATATAGCAAGATTAAATTACACGCCAAAAAAGAGAAAGTAATTTATGTGAAGATTATTTGATTTACCCTAAAATGTAAAAGTTAAAGCATCAAAAAATGGTTCTAAATCGTTTACCATACTTATGATATCTTAGTATATTGCACCCAATAATATTATAACTAAAAACCTATAGATACGCCATAAGCGCTTCGACAGCGCCTTGTTAAAACTTGGCCAGCTAGCAAACGTGATCTTGCCTCATCAATCCGCCCGTAACTAAACAACATGTAACTAATTCTTTTTCACCACCGATATTGAGAATATGCCGTCTTACTTCCACGTTTTATCTAAGATAGTGTGGCTATACTATACTATACTACACTTTACGTATGTGTGTGTTGTCGTGTCATTTGTTTTATTAAAATATCATGTACGTAACGTATCTACACCTATTTGCTTATAATATCCATAGATTGCATTTATACAAAGAGGCAGCAGCTCGTTAATTGTTTATGAAGTGTAAACAAAGCAACTAAGCTAAGGAGAGGGTGGAGAGCACTTTTAAAAAACGACGCTTAAAAACATAACAAAAACAACGTACATCCGAGGCTCTTTTAAGTTGTACAAACGTTTTAAAAGCCAGCGACGAAGCCACTTCATTACATAATTCACTCTCAAAGTCACGAAAAGTATATTTTTCCCCGACACAGATGTAAAGACATTACCGTGAGTCCTTGCGCACATGTTAGGGCGGGCACGTCTCCGTTGGATGTAATAAAAAATATGATTTTGCTGTTTATATGCATTTATGGATTTACGAAGTTTATGGGTCTCAACAAGTGTATTATTTTTATGATATTTGTATTAAATACAATATACATTTTGTTGACTATTTTTCTTCTAAGGCATTATATGATGAGGCTTTTACGACGTACAAGGTATATTGTGGAAGATGAGATTCATTTTGCAAAATAAAGTATAAATAATTATTTTAAAAGAATAAAAGAAATATATAAATATATATATAATATATAAATAATTTATAATACTTGGAAAGAATATTTTGATGAAAGAAGTAAGGAAAAAGGTATCTGGTATAAAAAAATACAGTGTCAGCCTTTTTATATACCGTGGTTTAATGAATGTGACATAAACCGACAATATGTTAAGGTAGCATTAAGACTCCGTTCGGGGCACTATCCATCGAGAAGTTTTGCATACCTAATGAGGAAAGCAGAATCTCCCAGCTGCGAGGTATGCAGAAAAATTGAGGATATACATCACTTGATGATGGAGTGCGCTAAGAACCGCATCGAAAGAGAGTCGTTGATAAGTAGTATGGGAAGTAGTTGCCAGAACATTGGTATTTGTCACAGCATCTTGGCTGAACCCTGTCCGGTGAAGCTAGGATGCTGTATGACCGTGTAATAATACCTCATCAGTGACTCTCATGATAGAGCTAGAAGGATTGGGGAACAATGGGGCTGATATCTTCTGTGAAATAAAAACCTCTAAATTAATAAAAAAAAAAATTAGTGCCGATTCGTTTCAAATAAAAAAAAATAGTTTATTTTATTGTTCAGTCCATCTTCTCCGATAAATTAGAATTTATGTTGACAGAGAACAACAGTAATAAGGACTATAAGATCAAAGCACCTTTTGTCCAAAATTTTGGGAAGCCTCCTCTTCTCTAATAGCTATATCGGACGCATCATGATACTTACATTCGTTAAAAAGGTAATAGATTCATTGGGGGATTAATTTAATTCAATTTCGCATTCACCAGAACGTTATTTCACATTTGAACACATTTTATTTACAACATTACGACCACATTATCATTATGACTAAGTTTAGGGCTATTATCCTTTCAAGCTTACTTATATTTCACAGTAGGCTGCAATAACCGCTTGATAATAAATCGGCCGCATATTTTTTTTACTTTATATAACAATAAAAGATACAAGCGCTGCTGGGTCAGTGATAGCAACTTCTGACACCGCATCTATAGAATATATTTGAATCCTGCAATGAGCTCCTGAATGAAATCCTGTTCATATACCATGTCGATTGGTCGGTGAAGGAAAACATTGTGATAATACTATAGCATGATGGTGGAGCTAAGTAATCATCATCATAAGGAGTTAAGTGATCATCCATAGACAATAGCAACACCAGGGGAGTTACAAGTGTGTTGACAGCCTGTGTTTGATGGGAGGGGAGGTGGGCCTCCAACGCTCTCACTGACCAAACGAAACGCAACTATGCAAGCACTGTTACTTCATGTCGGTGTTTCTGTGAAAGGGTGATACTACCCCGGATGAGCCGACCCATTCATGATGAAACCAGTAATAGCTATAACTAGTAATAAAAATATAAGTAGATAAAATATAGGTTTTAGTTACAAAGTTAGTAATAGCTGAATTAGCTTTCGAATATGTTTAAGGTAATTTGACATCGTGGAAGAAAAATAAGAGCTTCGGTTACCTAAAACTTTTATAATAAATGCCTTTTACGTAGACGCGTCTTACATTAAGGGCTTTCTAAAAAATTGTCTTTATGAATACACTTACAAGTGACTTAGGAATCGATAAAAATGTGATTTTTCTTCATTATTTCTCCATAACTATTTCATCCATCATCATTATACCTACCATATTAAACGTTCATTTATGAACAGTGGCTTAAAAATATTGCAAAAGGTCGAAATATTCTCTAGAGATTATTCAAGGAATGAATGAAAATTGCTTATCATTTTCTAAGGTCTTCTTGTTTCATTAAACAGAGTGACACCCACTTTTCAGGTAGTCGCCGCAGTGCCGTAGTATATGATGTTTGAACAGTGAGTCGATACCTTTCAATTCATATCGAAACTCGTTCTTGTGAAAATGAGTTTTATTGTTTAGCTAGTTGATACACGTGACTTCGTCTCTGACATTTATTATATTTAGGATAATTTTTATGTACATAAAAAAATAAGCACCACACCGCTTGTCCCATTTCTCCACGCCAAGAAAACAGATATCGCTGAATGCGTAGTTTTGTATTAAATGTTATATGTTAACTTTATATCAAACTAGCGGGCCCGGCAGACGTTGTCCCGCCCTGATTATAAAAAAATCCTGGATAAATTATATACCAAAACGTTCCTTGTGAGCCACTCTATCCACTGGTGAAAACCGCATAAAGATCCGTTCAGTAGTTTTTGAGTTTATCGCGAACAGACAGACAGACAGACGCGGTAGGGGACTTTGTTTTATACTATGTAATAATGATGAAGCTATCATGATAATTCTATGTTTAGAAATGGACCAAATGTCTAAGATGTAATCTACTCTACTCTATTCTCCTTATATTTATATATAAGAACTACATTTCTCTTCACGACCTTGCTTGTATTTTATTTTCTAATCGCAGTTTTTTAATTACTACCTAATATTTATTACAACCTTTCTAACGATTTTGAGTTACTTCTGTTCGGTTTTAATATAGTTCCATGACTTCTATGATAAATTATAATATATAGCGTAGATAATATTCTAAATACTTATCTATTTATTTGTTAAAATATCATTAGACTTATGCCCGGTTTCTGAGGTAGTTTAACTGTAGTTTATGTGTTCAATAGCGTTTTCGGTTCTATAACATGTCAAATTGCGTTTCTGAACACACAATTATACGATAAATGTCAGTAAAATTCAACAAGCCATTAGACAGTTTATCTTATGGATAACTTTGTTGAGTCAATAACTATTGGTAGTTTAACCGAGTATCTCAGAAATCGGCCATAAGTCATTTAAGAGATTAGCCTGAACAAATCTCAGTCATATCAATTTTATTTATATGTGTAGATATCGGGTACTTTTGTTACATAGGGGTGTGGGTGAAGTAATTTAATAATAATATTTTTGACATCTCTAAAACCTTATTATAGTATATATATATATATATATATATATATATATATATATATATATATATATATATATATATATATATATATATATATATATATATTTTTTTTTTTTTTTTTTTAATATATTATATATTTTTTTTTCCTTTTTTTTTTTTTCCCCCAAAATTTTTTTTTTTTTTTTTTTTTTCATTTTTTTCATTATTATTTTTCTTTCCATTCTTTTTTTTTTTTTTAAATTAAATTTATATAATTTTTTTTTTTTTTATTTAATTTTTCCATATAATATTTTTTTTTTTTTTTTTTTATACTTTTTTTTTTCCCACTTTATTTTTTTAAAAAACCTATTGTATAATTTTTGAATAACTTTGGACTGAGTTGATTTATCAAAAATTGACTTCAAACCTTTTTTGTAGAACGTTAAATTCTCTACAAAAATAATGAATGGGTATTGCAATACGATATATCGTTCATTAGTTATATAAATCAAAAGAAAAAACACTTTTTTCCTGTGTTATTCTTATGGGAAATCGAAAAGTGCGATGTGGACAACCTAAATATTAATATTAAGGGCTCATATTTTCAGAGGCCTATTTTGGCATTAAAACGAAACTTTTGAGCGTGGTTCCGAGGAAAATTTTTTTTTTTTTTGAAACGCCCTAAATGATAGTATAGTATAGTAATAGTATAGTATTATAGTATAGTAATTCTAGCGTTTAAATAATGATATGGTCCAAAATTACGTTAAATCCAGAGGAGGACTAGCCTTCAAATGCAGCTGTCGAAACACATCAGCACATGCTTAGTGACAGATTTTAAACATAAAGTTGGTAGCTATTATACCAGGTGAAAGTTTAAACGCTGCAGTATCCTAGTATATGACACTTCATGGTCACATTTGTCATATAAAATAATACTATCAAAACAAATGCTAATAAACAACCAAGAAAACCTAAGTTAAAGTTTGTTCTAAGACTTTCAAAAGTATAAACACAATCTAGGTGCAATGACCAGTGTCGAAAGCTACAATAGATGACCCTGAGTTAATCACTTTCGATAATAAAACGCACAATAAACCCTTTTGTTTTGTTCCTGACGTTTCCACGTTCCTTTTCAAGTGAAAGTGAAATCACCCGACGGTTAACATAGACGCATAGATGATTGTGTATAATCTTTGTATTTTTCTAGATAATTAGGTCAATCTATATCAATAGCATCTATTTTTTTATCTGATTTAGAACAAGAAGCGAGTGCAGAGTTTCCTCCATAAATATTACTACTGTCTAAACA
Source organism: Antheraea yamamai (assembly GCA_036509395.1). Taxonomy (NCBI): domain Eukaryota; kingdom Metazoa; phylum Arthropoda; class Insecta; order Lepidoptera; family Saturniidae; genus Antheraea; species Antheraea yamamai. The sequence goes on along the minus strand of AP028449.1, from coordinate 9,072,802 downwards.
TTCGGCATGTATAGTTATTATATAGTTCCAGACGATTTTGATATATCATATCTTTTTATAAACGTTTATGAAGTCTTGATTCGCGTTTAAACTTTACAAATTTAACTCTATATTAGAAATAAAGGCAAATAATTATCCACTTTTTGCAAAGAACTTTACGTACTTTGTAGTAATTACTTTAGAAGTACCTAATTTATACTTTAGTTACATTTTTAATATTACTATTAGACTGATAAATTCACTGGGAAAGCTTTTTTCTTCAATCCCTTTATTGTAATCAACTGTACAATATTATTCAATTATTGCTTATGTTTTTATCTCTACACTAGCTGATAACTACGCCTTCGTCAGGGTTATTTATGATCTCAAATAAATATTTTACGTACAGAAACAAAACATTTAAAAAAATTGATAGCCGTACGTCATGACAAGAAAATCAACTCCCCTATACATGTAGTTCTTATAAAAAAATCCATCCAATAGTTCTTGCGTAAATTTCTTGTCTTTTGTGTTGTCTTATAAGTAACTAGCGGGCCCGGCGGACATTGTCCCGCCCTGATTATTAAAAAAATCTTTGACAAATTATATACCAAAACGTTCCTCACAATCACTTTATCCACAGGTGAAAAGCGTTTGAAAATCCGTTCAGTAGTTTTTGAGTTTATCGCGAACAGACAGACTGACAGACGCGGTAGGGGACTTTGTTTTATACTATGTAATGATATGTGTACATATATAGGAATATGATATGTATAATCTAAAACATGTTCTAAATATTATATCGGTGTATAAACAATTGCCATAGCATATCAAAATCCATCAGGTAGTTTTTGCGTGAATTTTGTACAAACGACAGACAGACAGACAAAATTTTTAAAAACCATAGAAATGTGTTCTGTCTTTGATACTAAGCCCCCCAGAGCATTTTTTCTTTAAAATATTTAATGTACAGATTTCGTCCCGTTACCCTTTTGTTATATGTATAGATAGAAATAATTAAAATATTACTTTTTTTCATATCCCACATACATAAAGGCTAAGCAATAAAGGTAAAATTTAATACAAGTTTAATGCCAAAAGGCAGCAAATAGGCCTATGGAAAATGGCCTATGGACAACTGCAACACCAAGGGCATCGCTGTTGTGTTGCCGACCTTAAAAAATGCGCTTCAGTCCCTTCTTGAAGAGCCCCATATCATAGCCCTGAGGAAAAACCATGCTGGGTATCCCATTCCACAACGCTAGCGTACACATAAGGAAGGTTCGAGAGAACCTTACGGTAGTCGCCATTTTGCTAGCTCTTACGGTGTGTGGGTGAGTAGCCAGCCAACGGCGGGAGGTGCAAGTTTGAAATGGTGAAGAGGGAATAATTTTAAAGAGTTCCTCAGAACACTCTCCATTATACATTCGGTAGAGCACACATAGACAGCAAGTGTTTCCACAAAGTTCTAAAGTCTCTAGTCCGCGTGTTAATTCGGGATCGTCAACAATACGAATACCTCGCCTTTGCACGGATTCAAGAGGAGAAAGCTGGTAGGCAGGAGCCCAGATGTGTGAACAGTATCCAAATGAGGACGTTGTTGTGCTTTGTAGAGCACAAGTCATTGTCTTGGTGTGAAGTACTGCTTGGACCAGTTGGGAATACCAAGTTTCTTGGATGCCAACTTGGCTTTGCTTTCCAAATGACTCCGGAATTATATATCGTTAGATATGTTGACGCCCAGGACCCCGATAGAACTACAATTTTTTAGAGTTAGTGCTCTGGAACTTAGATGCTATGACGAATGGAGTTTTTTTCGTGGAAATTGCACACATTTACGTCTTAGAGGGATTGAATTGGACAAGATTTGCCTTTCCCCAATCAGAGGCCCTATCCAGCTACCTTTCAACCTCAGACACAAGGTTGGGTCGATTTTGCTCCACATGTATCTGAGAAATATTTGCACGACCCGAGTATACGGCATCTTCTGTGCTGTCGTCTGCATAGCAATGAATATTAGGAATATCCAATAGATCATTGATATGCAGAACGAAAAGTGTAGGAGATAAAAAATATAAAACACACTAATAACATTATAACAAAAAAAAAAATTAATGACAGCCTACAATTCCATATAAAGTACATAATTTCCAAGAGAGAATGAAGACGAATACGAGAATGAAGGCGCAGGCATGAATGAGTAAAATTAATAAAACTAAACCATCAAAATGAATAAATAATAGTTTAAAAAAACTAAAAAAACACGCTTTCATAAAAAATCCAACTAAAAAACAGAAAATAAAATTTAATAAATTTGGATTAAGAATAGTGTAAATTAGAAATAAATGTATATTTTTGTAAAAAGTGACAAAAAAATGATAAAAATACTGATATCTGGAGGTGCTGATATTAACAGTGACGCATCGCATGTTAATATCAGCACCGTATTATTGCATTGTCATCGACCTTTGACAGGTGTGCAAAGTTTGAATTAAATCTGATCGTTCAGAGTAGGACGAAATCGAGCTCAAAGGGGTCGGTTACATACATACATACAGGTGAAGCTAATAAAAGCGTGATAAAATCAGGTGGATTTGGAAAACGCGTTCGAAGTGTGTTACCATTTTTACAATAGAACAAAAAACGCTAATATAAATATGTTATATAATATGTTGTATGAGGTCAGTTGTATGCTTATTATATTATAGAATATAAAACAAAGTCCTCTGCCACGTCTGTCTGTCTGTTCGCGATAAACTCAAGAACTACTGAACGAAGTTTCATGAGGATTTCATCAGTAAATAAAGTGATTCCTGGAAGAAAGGTTTAGCTATATCATTTGTCAAGGTTTTTTTATTATTTTATTATCAGGGCTGGACAACGTCCGCCGGGCCCGCTAGTTCTGATATAATTGTTAAGATTTCCGGTATTTGTAGGATACATTATATACTGTCAACATTTTTACAAGTTATCTATTATGAATCAAATTTGCAGCCCTTTAAATTTAGGACATAAACTTATACTTAGCTAAAGAGATCATTTTAGTAAAAATTAATTATAACAGCTTCGATTTTAGTATTTTTGACTAGTTTTTGCCCGGAGCTTCACTCGCGTCAATGCAGATTTCTTTGTATGTATTTTTAAGTACCGGTGACAACGTTTGTACAAAATCTCATGTCGATCGGTTGAGTAGGTAAGATTTGAAATTATAACACACAAACTCACATTCATATTTACAAAATTAAGATTACAAAAAAAAAATAACACAACGTAGTCCCACTGTGAATTTAATGTACTATGTTGGAGGTCCCGGGATTAACCGATTTTAATTAACTCGGAGATGCGGCCGAGAGTCACGTAGCGGCGGTTGTCGGTTTCTCGAGTGATTTCCAACACCTCAGTACCGGTATTCTGATGGATTCAAAATAAATTCTACTGAAATATTAAACTTTAATCTATTACCGTAGGTCCACTAGGGCCAATTTAATGTGATCCTTGCAGTGTTATGAAGTATGTTGTCCCTGAATATACGAAAAAAATATACGCTCCAAAAAATTGTAAGGTAAATTATATTTTTAAGGTACATAAAGAGAACTTCAAAAAAGTATCTTGTATGAAGATAGCACAATTGGAAGTGGTAGCTTTATGTATAGAAATGAGATCTGTAGAGAGAAAAATAATATTATTTAAAACAAAGATATTTATTACTCTGATTAGATCACCTAGAGTTGATCAACGCTGCTACTATTCCTAACTAATATTATAAATGAGATGAGAAAGTGAGTTTGATTGTTATGTTTTCACACCTTTACTAATCAATAGTACTATCAATATATATAATAATAATAACACTATAATCATCATAGAATTATATATACCTATATTATTATATATACCGTGTGAAGGGTACAGAAGAGAATATAAAGGTATTTACGTACAGAGAAAGCACTGTCCTTGAGGGATGGATTAGATCTACATTAATGCGAGCTAAGATATAGGTAAAAGCTAGTTCAAATATAAATAAAGAAGAATATTAAATGTGTAGCATCCAAAGGAATATGTATTAATCTAGTAAAATACAATCGATCTTAACTAAAAATGTGTGGCTACTGATGGAAGCGTGATCAAATAATGTATGTGACTATCAATAGATCTATGATCGAATAGTCACTAAGGCCTGACCTAAGAGTTTATCGATGGAAGTACGATCAAATAGTCATATGAGAGCTACTTGACGTTATAGGCAAGCTCGTGTGGGATTCGGCATCTGAAGAGTTTTTCGACAAGTAAGTCACAAAACAAGGTAGTAGTGACAAGTTCGAATTCCATAAGTAAGAAAGAAGTTAACACATGTTACCAGGTCATGATTATCGTTAACATATAAGAGACCCACTGCACTCTTCCCGAAAGACACAGTCACAACGCCAGCCCACGACGTATTGGCGATTTCAAACTCTGAGAAATTCACAGTTCTATGTTTTCCCATATATAGTAGTACTATAAGAATATATCTCAGGATCAGGTTTCCTCACGACGTTGTCCTTCACCGTCAGCCGATAGAGTTACAATTTAAATTAGTAAATGCAAGATTCGAACCTGCGGACACCGGATTGATATTCCAAGGGTCAAATTATTAGGCCATTTCTACTTTTCCAAATAGACCAACTGAAATGCAATTTAATTTTTATGCGTCATAAAATTGAGCATTTTTTTCCTCTTCTGTTTTTCAACCGAATTTCTTTGTTTTTGTTTTAAGTTAAAGTCTTTATTCTTTATACTACACGCTCCTTACGTTTACAATCTACAATAACTAATACAAATTCAATATATATAATAATATCTACATACACATAAGAAAAAAAAATTATGTACTCTTTATTAATGTCGAATTTTAACCACTAGACAACCATTTAATGACTTTTATAGGAATTGAGTTTTCGATGTCGATGAGAGTGTTCGGAACAAAAAACTCTACACTAATGTTATGCAACTTTATCGATAACTTATAGAAGAAATTTGTATAGTGATCGAGAATTTGAAGTCTTGATGAAACTGGAAGTCAGTAATTTTAAAACAAACGACCACCCCGCGCCGTGGCAAATATTTAACATTCTGATTTCTTAACGAGCTCTACGTTATAATTCAATCAAAATATTTATACAACTATGTCAATTCATTTCTGGTGAATGCAGATTTCTTTAATGACATTAATTATTATGTTTTGAAAGAGTTTTTTGACGTGATAACGTCTTATAAATCGATTAATGCCGGCTGCATACACGAAAACGCATGACTCATTGTCATAATCCGCCTGTGCCGAGCGTGCAAGCGAGAGCGTGGACAAGCGATAAAGTGGCGCGATTGGCCTAAGCGTTCGGCTTGTGACGCACCTATCTATATATAGAATAATTCAATTGATAAAACTATGCGATTTTTACTTATGGCGTTATCACGTAAAGTTATCGTCCGTAAACCGACTTTACAGACAAGTAATTTTTTTTGTTTGTGATTAATGTAAAATGAGCAACTAGGACACTAAATAAAAACTTACAAATATACTAGCTGACTTGCCCACGCGTTGCTGTCGTTCTGTTATCACATAATGAATTTAATAAAACAAATGCAGTTGAAAAATAAATTCAAAATTAAAATGTGGCGTCATCTATGAGATATCTATAACAGTCGGTCATACAGTTTTCTGTCACAAACTAATTTAAAGTGCCATCTGTTCGAAACTGATGAAATTTACAATTAATAACAATAATCAACATTGACAATAATTGAATTTGTGATTAAAAAATATTGAGGCCATTATCCTATCTCTCAAGTTGGACCAAATTATACGTAAATACCAACTTTCATGAAGATCGGTTGAGTAGTTTTGGAGTTCATCGTGGATAAACATCATGACAGTAAATTTTTATATATTTAGAAGATTTTTTTTCTTTTCGAACTGACTACGCTATTGACCTAGTAAGGTCTTAACAGCTTCACCGGACTCCTAAGGCGAGCGCTTAAGGCCTTCAGCTGATTTTATTTGACAACTAGCTCCAGGGTGCACGGCACACCTCAGCTTGGGCTGTTGTCTGATACATGCAATTCGCGACCTATCTGAGCTAACATAAGCTAAGCTAACTATTCATACATATATGAGTTGTTGAAACATATATGTGTACCAAGCATACATGCCTCATCAACTCTTATATAAATCTCGTATCGGATAATTTTCTAAACTATTTCTTAATTTAGCCTATTTATCATCTCAGATTACATATATAACATCACATGAGAATGTGGGCAAACTGTAATAAAGTAGTAAAACAAATCAAACAACTTAATCTTACGTGATTGTGAATTTGAATTATATGACGTGTACATGAAATTGTACTTTACTAAGCATTATGTCAATTAAATATCTTTAATAACAATTGTTCTATTCTTATATATATTTTTCTTTTACAATTCAAGAATAATATTTTCGATAATATGTCCCACAAATCATAAAGTACAATGTAGAAACTTAGATACCAGCAGTAAAGATTATACTGAGCTTTGATAGGGCTTTACTTGGAGTGTTCTTTGCGATAAGAAATATATAGTATAGCCTTGGTAAGTCGAACTTCAAAGGAGACCCGAGAAAATTTGACTTATAGAGGTTCTGACTTAGAAAAGTTTTTGTAGGCAAACGTTCGATTTGCAAAGGCTTAGATTATAGCCTCCTTTATTTAGTGTTATAAAGGTGATATAAATAAAGTTCTTGTTATAGAGGTGTTTAAAATAAAAATTACTTCTTACAAAGTGTGTGTTCGTCGGCAATGTTTTTGGAGTAGGAACCTACTATTTTTTCTTCGATAGATAGCTATTACTTCTGGTTTCGCTCGCGTTAATTTAGGTTTGGTCTACTATTTTTTGTTCTCAAATCTAGGCTCGATCCCGCGGAGTGGAGGTCTTGAGCACGCTGCTATTACGATACAGTGTCACTAAAAAATTTCAACAGTTCCATATGTACACACATACATAGGGTACACGTATAGTGAAAGGGTTTTGTTTCTTTCCCTTATTTTCGAACTGGGTTAGTTTAGATTAGCCTAGTTGTCAGATACAAAATGAACGTATGAATTCGTGTGGCACACATGCAGGTACATATGTATATCTCAAAAAATCTTATATGTATATAGCTAGCTTAAACAGGTACATGGTGTTGCATGTAAGGCAACAGTCCAAGCTCAGGTTCAGCCATTTTGGCACCCTTGAACTTGTTGCCAAGTGGCAAAATGCCTTAAGCGTTCTTAATGCCTTAGGAGTTTAAGAGTTACGAACAAGAGTTACTTTACAGTTACAAAGATTTGAGATTTCATTTAACGAGGTTCGATTTACCGAGATCTTATTTTATATACCTTATAATCAGAACCCCGTTATTTCGAAAGCTTGAAAGTCGAAATAACAATGTGTCGGTTGTATACAATAAATCTAGCAAATTCCCACCCGTATCGTTGGTCATTAAAAAAATGGTAGAAGGTCCACAAAAACTCATTCAAAAATCCACAAAATTAAGTAGACTAGAACTATCTACGAAAATTACTGTATCGAATAGTACGTTCAGTAGTTTTGACGTGATTAAGCTTCAAAGGAACTGTATTTTCATTATGTATATATAATAAACTAGTGGGCCCGGCAGACGTTGTCCCGCCCTGATTACAAATAAATCCTTGACAAATTATATACCAAAACGTTCCTCATAAATCACTTTATCCACTGGCGAAAACCGTGTGAACATCCGTTCAGTAGTTTTTGAGTCTATCGCGAACAGACAGACAGACAGACGCGGTAGGGGACTTTGTTTTATACTATATAATGATACATGGGTTATTGTTGAAACCGAGAGTTGTCAAACGTAATGTGTATGACTATGTATTCCAGTTGTAAAATTGGTAACACAATGCGAATAAAATAAATAAAGTAATCTACACATCATTACATTGTATAAAACAAAGTCCCCTACCGCGTCTGTCTGTCTGTCTGTTCGCGATAAACTCAAAAACTACTGAACGGATCTTTATGCGGTTTTCACCAGTGGATAAAGTGATTCACGAGGAACGTTTTGGTATATAATTTATCCAGGATTTTTTTTATAATCAGGGCGGGACAACGTCAGCCAAGCCCGCTAGTATAAAATAAAACTTAACCAGTTGTTGTTTGTCTCGGACTAACCTCCGAAATAGCTAAACTAATTGTGACCAGACTTCTACTAACAAAAAAAAATTTTTCAACGTATTATTCAGTATAGATATGAAAATTACACTAAAAAAATAGTGCACATTTAATTCAGCTAAAACAACAAATCAAAATCCTTTTCAGGAGAATAAAGACGTAGGCACCAGTTAGCACAATATATAAAAAGCAAACTAACAATGCAGTATTTATTAGCAAAACTTTTCTAACACCAAATGTCCAGTAAAACTGCAATTACAAGCAGTAAATTTCAGTCGTGTGCAATTTGGTATTCGATAAGCTATTTCTCAGACCACTACATCGATTTATGTTGGAAGCGGCTTCCCCTTAATGGTTGGTTTACGATCCAAACGGGCACAGTCGGTCGAACGAAAGAATAAACTTTTTATCTACTTATTAACTCGCGTTGAACTGGCCACTGAGTGTGGGAAAATAAATTCATAAAACTCGAAACTGTTTCACTAACCGTTTCTTTTTGGAATATTACTGTGTTTATAGATTATTTGAATGCTAGCTAGCGATACTGTTTTATATTTATATATTTTCTCTCTATTTATATAATAAGCATGTAAATCTAACTTGTCTGTACTTTTTAGCAGGTAGCAGATGTCTAGGAATAACTATTAAAATATATTTCAATCATTTTTAGAAATAATTGTTTATTTGAACACACATCACAGCTAAAGTATTACGTTAACAATAAAACTTTGAAAATCATAAAGCATAACGTCGAGTAAGATTTAGTTATTGTTTCATTAAAATCGACCTACTCTATAAAAAGTTACTGTAATTTGAATGACGGCTCGAATTAAGTACGAGAGTAGGTAAGTAAATGCAATTCAGTCTCTTACAAAAACAAGGATATGATATAGTGTATATTATATAATATGTACTCACACACATAGCATACTAAGGCACAGTAAACGAAATACTGTTTTTTGCATTAAATTCCACGCGGACGGAGTCGCGGGCACAGCTAGTCATGTATAATTTTGTTGACTGAAAATGAACTGCGCGTGAGAAATTGCGTTACGTTACCTCTATGCGGCTTTCTCTCTCTCCCTCTCTCTGTCTCGATCTCTTTCTACTGTATTTGTGTCTGTGTGTGTTTATTTATTTTTAGTTAGTAATTTTTTTATAACATAAATTATAATTTACTTTATACTTAATTTTTAATAAATTATGATATTTCCCAAAATATTAAATTAAACTTTTTCATTTCATTCCTTACTTTACGTCAAGGATCTTCGTTCCTGACAAGTACTCTAGACTATAATATACGATTTTTTTATATATTCTAATATTTTCAGCATTTCAGCACAATCTCACCTAAATTCAAATAACAATGGAATCAACGATGATGACACGCTAAAGTCAATAGTGGAGTGGCTTTTAAATGCAATCAAATATATCCGGAACACAAATATAGGTATTTCACCACTAACTTATAATTTGATTGCGGTATTTATTAGAGGAAGCCGTATAACAGTTTATGACATAGATATTTTTTATACTTTGCTAGCGGGCCCGATGGACGTTGTCTCTCCCAGATAATAAAAAAACCTTGATAAATGATATACCTAAATCTTTCTCATAAACCACTTTATCTACTGGTGACAAACGGATGAAAATCCGTTCAGTATACTTTGAGTTCATGAGTAATGAGTAATCATAGGTTTTATAGCCTGAAAACAATTTCACCTGATCTGGTCCAAGATGGTAAACACGATAAATCAAAAAGGACTGGCTCTCAAGTACAGCTGTTTAAACACACCTATAGGGCTTGGTGACTGATTTTCGCCTTAAAGGTGGACTTAGAAAATGCCCTCTTTTATTTATTTAATCTTTACTAGCGGGCCCGGCAGACGTTGTCCCGCCCTGATTATGAAAAAATCCTTGACAAATTATATACTAAAACGTTCCTCATTAATCACTCTATCCACCGGTGAAAACCGCATGAAAATCCGTTCGGTAGTTTTTGAGTTTATCGCGAACAGACAGACAGACAGACGCGGTAGGGGACTTTGTTTTATACTATGTAGTGATTGTCATTATACACATACACTATAAAACATTTCAAATTATGTGATTAGTACAAAGGGCGTCCTTATTATCAGAGCGGGAGTGGAGCACCATTGCAGAATGTCTAAAAATCAGAGTTTTTCATTCCTTTTCTTTCTCTGCGTGTTAACGTTAGCCTAAAGCAACTGTTCCACGCGGACGAAATCGCGGGAACATCTAGTATATAAAATATAAATAATATATCGACTACATAAATATTAAACAAAACAAAGTGTAGTAGTACATATATACACATAAGCGAAATGTTAAATCGACAAATACTACCTTAATAGATACCTTTCCTCCACATATTTCCCTCCCCAAAAATTCCGGCTCATTCGCAAGGATTTCGAAACTACGTCGATCTAAAGGGCTTACCACTGACCCATCATCGCTTCAAATTACTCACATATATTTAGACACCGAGTTATTCTGCAATTTTGTATTAATTTTCGTTGATAGCTAAATATTTGGTCATCTCGAAGAAACAACATGAATATTTTTGCCATCCGAACTCAACTAAATGAATATGCTCATGATGGTAAAAAAGTTAAAAATCAAACTGAAAAAGAAAAAATATTTTATCAGTTACCCTATACTATCAACCGCTCCCGGTTTGTTCGCATTATTTACATTATAATTTTAATAACAATGGAATATAAACGGGGAGAACATAGCTGTCTATCAGTGAAAGAAATTTTAGAATCGTAGTGAGATTGTTCTATAGATTACGGCTTACAAACATACGGAATTTGCCAATCTTCTCATATAAACCACTACCGGGCCCGGCAGACATAAAAAAAACCTTGACAAATTATATACTAAAATCTTCCTCATGAATCACATTATCTACTGGTGAAAACCGTGTGAAATTCCGTTCAGTAGTTTTTGAGTTTATCGGGAACAGACAGACAGACGTAGCAGAGGACTTTGTTTTATACTATGTAATGATGATATGATAGAGGTCTGCCGTTGCGTGCGCATCGTTCAAAGCCTTCTGGATAGGATCCAATCCATTATTTTGTTTATTCTACATCATAGACATTGGTCCAGAAAAAGATTTTCATTATACCTTCCTTAAAAGTATTACAGGTTTAAGAAAATATAATTTTACTAAGTACTATGCCTTCAGCGATGAATTTTTCTACCGTAGTGAAGTGGGGCATGCGGTATGATGCTTATGTGTTTACCTCTATACGTAAAATATATTGTTAAGATAATAAACAATGTAAATAAAGTAGCCAGTATCAGCTAGTTTATAATATTATCATAATAGTATAGGTTTTTATTTTGCTTAAGATTATAGACTCTCTGTTATGCTACTTAGGGTATGTATTACACAGTAAAATTTGAGTTACGATTCTGCTATCGATTTGGTCTAGAATGTTCCATTTGAATAGTCAGATTTCGTGTAATACACGGTATTGTATTCTATAAGAACACTTTAACAACAAATGCATTTGCCTTTTCTAGAAAGTTGGTACACAATCAACAAAAGATTTGTTAGGCAATAAGAATTTTTATCTCGAACAGCGGCATTTTATGGCTCATCCTGTACGGACTAATGGGCGCTTTGCTTCCAACATAAGTACTAGTTTGTAGTATATATCGTACCTATAGTATATCTTTAATGTTTATGAGATAACAACGCACTTGTGTTGAAATCACAAAGGCACCCATATAAATGTCGTAATGCCATAAATAATATGATTTCTTACGATTTGTTTTTTATGTAAAACTTGTAAAATTGGACACTTCATATGATCACCCTATAAAAAACCCACAGCAGGTCTATAGGCCTCTTTTTCGAAGGAAGTTATAGCGTAATCACCAAGCCAAATACACTTCTTTAAAAGACCGGCAGTGCCCTGGTATTGCTAGTGTATATGGACGCCGGTGATCACTTAACATCAGGTGACCTACCTGTTTCTTTGCCTCCTATGATTTAAAAAAAAAACACAAACCCACGACGTATTGTCGATTTCAAACTCTGAGAAATCACACAGTTCTATATTGTCCTACACATACTACAAGAATATTTCTCTAAGTCAAGTTTCCTCATGATCTTTTCCTTCACCGTCAGCCGATAGTGTTACCAATTTAAATTGGTAATCGTATGCGAGTTTCGACACACTCGAACAACAAACTGCTACACATAATATAACAAATCTTTTATTTACAGTAAGTTCTAGACTTTGAAAACGTTGTGATTAGCCGTACAGTCCTTGCCAAACTTTTTGACCGCTCTGAATATGCAGAAAACACAAATTTAGGTATAAATAAGTATTATATTTTATGTATAACGTTGAGATAACTCAAGGATAAATGAATACGAATTTTAGATTCCTATAATAGTACTTTAATTTCGTTTTATATTAAGCACTTTACTATTATACACAGAAGTCGGCGCTTATGACTATGTTCTGAGCGGCAAAAATGCGTTTATTTCAAAATCAACCGCCATAAAAAAACTTTAATCTGTTACAAATATCATGAACCAGCTGTGCCTGAGACTTCGTCTGCGTGGAAGCTTATGTAAAAAACAGTGATTAATAAAGTCATCTGAATGTATTAAGTCCATTTACTTGTCTACTTTTTTCTCGTACTAACGCTGCGTCGTCATTAAAACTACAATAACTTTTGATAGAGTGGACCAATTTTAATGAAACAAAGACTATGTTACTCCCGGAGATATGCTTTCTTGTTGAGAGTTATTGTGAACCCAGTACTTTAGCAGTGTTGCGTGTTCATACAGACAGACATTTCTAAAAATGATTGCAATGTATTCTATTACTTATTCCAAGACACCTACAACAATTATTTTCTCGAAAATCGAAAGAGTACAAGACACTATCAATTTACATTCTTATTATATGTATAGATATATATATGATGTTACAAACAATGATATTATAACTAAAAAGCTGTAGATATGTTACCTACATGATATTTTAACAAAACAAATGGCACGATAACGCACACATACGTAAAGTAATATTGTAACGTCACACTGTCTTAGATAAAATTTGGAAGTAAGATGGCATACTCTCAATATCGGTGGTAAAAAAGAAAAAGAGTTATACGTTGCTTAGACACGGGCGGATTGATATCATAGCACTTATGACGTAGCTTTTTAGTTATTATAGGTTACAAATATTTTTATTTTTGTTCAAAATTGAGTAATACGTGCGCAACGGCAGACCTCATTGCATTTATATAGTAAGATGTAGACGTTTTACAAGCGAGTTAACAAATAATGTTAAAGTTCCAAGCACGTCGTAGCTACTCGTTAAATCCTACATGCATAATATCAAATCACACGAGCTTTGGTGCCTTGTATCATTATGGAACTTAATGAAACGTGTTCTGGAAAAATAATTTACTCTCGTAAAAATTTGATTAAAAATCTGACGTCGGTCATATTAACAAGGTATATTAAAACTGAGCATTTCAAATTTATATTCATTTGACTTATTCGCAGCAAACATTACCATGTTTAGAAAGGAACTAAAAGGAGAAATTGTCTAATCGTTATTGCCCGTACTCTCATTATATTAGATTATTTTTTTTTTTTATTTCTTTTAATATTAATTATTCCAATTGATCATATACAATTCTGCTTCAAATCTCAAATTACTCTCAGATGTAATGTTTTTGTTTTTTTTTTATTTCAAATTTTGTTTGAGTTTGTTAAGGGAATTAATTTTCTTAATGTAAAATATTAAGTAAACTTAGTGAATTTCATAATTTGATTTTGTAACCCTAACCGTTTGCTCATTGTCAGACTAAGCATGCAGTCTACACCTCTAATTGCGATGACACTTACCGTTACAAATTGTGCGTGTCTTATTTTAATAATGATCAGTGTACATTGTGTTGGTGTTCAATAAATAAATAAATAAATAAAATATTAAAACGACACATGGAACCACGTTTCGTGTAACCAGAGATGGATTACATAATAAATAACTGACACTAATCTCCGCCCTCGAAATATGCAGCGTTTAGAAATCAACTAAAAAATTGACAAATTTTAGCTGAACTAAGTAGATTTCGAAAATTAAATTATCTTTTTTTTCCTAAGCCGAACTTGATGCCATAAAGCTTATATGTTGAACCAAGCTACGTCCAAATAACTGGAGAAAACTCTATGAAATTTCAACGGCTAGTTTTCCAAAATTAGCGCTTTGAAATAGACAGTTTTCAAAAATACCCGTATTGTATTCTGTTGCACTTCTTATATCGTCCGCAATAAATTTGGAATCAACATTGGAGCTAAAGTTATCTCGTTCATATATCATTTATAGGTAGGTGGTAGAACCACGTTGAAGCTATTACTGGTTTCAGGATGAATGGGTCGGCTCGCCCGGGGTAGTACCATCCGACCTCCAGAAACACCCACGTGAAGTAACAGTGCTTGCATTGTTGCGTTTCATTCGGTTAGTGAGAACGCCGGAGGGCCACCTCACCCTACTTGCTCCTCCTCCCCACTTTCCCAACCCCTCTTCCCCTAAACACAAGCTGGCAACGCACTGACGACTCCCCTGGTGTTGCTAGTGTCTATGGACGGCGGTGATCACTTACCATCAGGTGCCATGCCTGTTTTTTTTTATGTCATAGGAGGCATACGAACAGGTGGGTCACCTGATGTTAAGTGATCACCACCGTCCATAGACCATAGACCAGAGGTGTCGCAAGTGCGTTGCCTGCCTGTATTTGGGAGAAGGGGGAATGGGGAAGAGGGGAGGGGGTGGGGAGTTGGGTATCCGGCGCTCTCACTGACCGAACGAAACGCAACAATGCAAGCACTGTTATTTCACGTCGGTTTTCTATGAGAGGGTGGTGTTACTCCGGGCGAGCCGACCCATTCATGCTGAAACCAGTAATACCTTCAGCGTGGCTCTACCACCTACCTGTTCGTTTGCCCTCTATAATATAAAAAAATATATATATCAGACTTCATTTTGGGGTTAACGGGCGAGGTGTATGTACATAAAACTAATAAATTATAACAAACTAGCGGCACTCGCAGCTTTACTCGCGTGAAGATTATTTTATGTCTAAATATTAATTCGAGGACACTTTAGACAGCTTTTATTTTATTTTGAACAATGGTATGAAATCGGGTGACGGAAAATTAATATATTTAAGAATTTTTTTTTGACAAATCGATTTTGTTTAATTAGGTGTAATGTTTTTCATGTATCGTATAATAATTTTAGTTTGCAGTTGTAGTTTATAGTCATGTAAAAGTTAAATGTATTTTATCAGAGACATACTATTTACATATTAATATTTACATACTATAATATTTTCTTCTAATTTCATTCTAAACAATTGTTCAAACTATTGTATTGGTTAATATTTAATAGTTGAGCTAAACTATTGTAACAAAATGGACTGGTAATTATTTTATTTTGATTTCATGAATTTGTATAGTCTTAACTTAGTTTTTGTATGTGTCAATGTAATATTTAGCGATTTTCAGGTTAGTTACACAAGCGAACAGAACGTAGGCGTGAATCTTCTCCAATCAGCGTCCGAGTGATTTGTTGCTAACTTCACACTAGAAAAAAATAAAGGTATTCTTCTATTTTATTCCGTTTTATTTTTGGCAACCAGTCTTCTAGTAGACTATTACTGCCATTGTCAAGTGAGTATCGATATTACAAGTTTCTTGATATAATTTCAATGAACTAACAAGATGGTGGCCATCTTGTTAGAACTTTCCTGAGTGCTTTTGTGGTAAGTCAGAATTCATGCTCTGCGGTAATATTTCCGATCCACTTCAGTTGTGCACAATAACCGAACTATATTACGTAAAGCACCACCAACATTACACAATATAGAGCCAAATAACACAAGATTATGGTTAAAATATGAAGACCACTACATGGCAAAAACTCCATAATGGTATTGATTGAATCTTCACGCTAATCTTCTTCGACGCGGTTATTCATTGTCAACAGAGATATAAACAATTGTGTATATCTTTTTAAACGTTTGGCGAAGATTAAATTTTACCACAGACATGACACATCAACCAATTTTTGCAATAATCGATTTACACGAACAAATTAAAATCAAGTAACTCCAATAATTTCCAATCTTACTTCAATTCAAATTTACTTTGTAAATAATTATATTTTTCTTTATAATCAATTTCAATTTAATAGAATTCTGTTCCATCGTATTTTAATTATGTCGCTGTATCTTTTGATATAGGTCCGTCTCTGTGGGCTTTTGACGCAATTTCTGAGCGACCGTTAATATATACTAAATTAATTTTAATGGAGGACCGGCCTATGTGTGCTGTTAATAATATTTCGGGTAAGACTCTGACGGTCCAGTTCGGTTCCGAGGCCTTTATAATTTGATAATCTTTTCGTATTTGTCCGTCCGTATAACACGTGATAATAAGCTTTTGCCGTATTTTCTAAATGCCTTTTTGATTACGGAAAGTGATTAATACATTTTAAATGAACGCTGTATAGTTGCTGAAGTTATTAATATTATGTCAGGTAAATATAGATAACAATTATCATACAATAACTAGCGGGCCCGGCGGACGTTATCCCACCCTGATAATAAAGAAAACCTTGACATGTTATATACCTAAACCTTGATAAGTTATATACCATTATAATATGTAGTGATAATAAGTTTAAAGAAGAAGAAGAAGACCAACACATTAATATATAAAACATTAATAATTTACATATTCCCAATATAAATTAAAAATTACAGATTTCTGCTTATGATGTTGTAAACTCGAATCTCTTTGGTGACGCCGATGCGATGTTGACGTCACCGTAGGGCATGCAAAGATTCTATGCTAATTTAAGTGGACTGTATATGCGGGGGTGCTATTTTTGATATTCAACTATTGCGATCAGCCACGACTAGGGAGACAAGGGTAGGAAGGAAACTTGGCACATACCTCGCGGCGCTGCAGTTTCCACGTGGCTAGCCGGCTGGGTGTTTCTCGTTGCTATCCACTGGGTCTTCTCCCACACAACACTTATTGTTTATAATGTATGTCGGCACGTATGTAGCGATGCGTTTATTTCTCACTCGACTATGCGAAAACTCAAATGTTAGCATGCGGCGCGGACACAACAACACTATGATGCGACGCGGACAACACAACAGTAATGGCGATAATAGCAGCAGCAGTGGCCGCGCGCGTTGCGCTACCGTATATAAGCATGTGCCATAGGAAAGGGTAATTGGTCGGGCTTCAAAGTGGCGTGATCTGATCACAATAATGCAGGAATTTCAAATATATATAAAGCGGCGCAACCACTCTTCTTTTTTACGTTCTTTTTATACTTTTTATAACGTTTGCACTAACTGAGCACTTAATAAAAAGAGAATAGAGTTCCTACAATATATGTATATTATGCTAACTTTTCTATACATATAATAAGAATGTAAATCTAATGTGTCTGTACTATTTGATTTCCGTGAAAAAAATTGTTGCAGGTGTCTAGGAATAAGTAATAGAAAGCATTTCAATCATTTTTAGAAATGTCTGTCTGTCTGTCTGTTTGTATGAACACGCATCACTGCTAAAGTACTGGGTTCACAATAAACTCTCAATAAGAAAATCGTATAGCATACCTTCGGGAGTAACTTAGTGTTTCATTAAAATCAGTCCATCCTATCAAAAGTTATTGTAGTTTTAACTAGCGGGACCGGCAGACGTTGTCCCGCCCTGATTAAAAATAGATCCTTGACAAATTATATACCAAAACGTTCCTCATGAATCACTTTATCCACTAGTGAAAACCGCATGAAAATCCGTTCAGTAGTTTTGGAGTGAATCGCAAACAGACAGACAGACAGACGCGGTAGAGGACTTTATTTTATACTATGTAATGATGACGATGCGACGTAAGTACGAGAGAAAAGTAGACAAGTAAATGGACTTCATACATTCAGATTACTTCATTAATAACTGTTTTTTACGTAAGCTTCCACGTAGACGAAGTCGCGGGCACAGCTAATCTTCAATAAATCTGTACTTTTATTTACTTTTATAAAGGTCACTGTTGACGAATGTTACATTTTCTTTTTTTTTGTGCAATTTAACACGAATCTTACCTTAACTTTTATGAAATTCTATATACTGGAACTATTATGTTACTAGCAACCGCCTTCGATCTCGTCCACAATAAATTACAATACAAAGCTTAATAATAATAAAATATACTCTAGCGTCATACAGTGGTATGTTTTGATAGAAAGTAACGTAAAGTTCTTAAAAAAATAAGTGCGTGTATCAGTGTACACACGTAAGAAGTGAAACTTCTTTATGACATCATTTTTTGAAAAATGATATACTATATTTACAACTTTACAGAGAAAAAAAAAAGGAATCTGAGCATTGTGAGCGCACCTTTAGAAAAAAAAAGCGGAATCTGATCATTGTGAGCGCATCTTTAGAAATAAATATGGCGCGTAACGGAAAAATGTACAGAAATTAAGACGGCGCGTAACCGAAAAACGTTACAAACGTTTTTACATGCTCTAAAATTCCTCCCTACGTCGATAAAGAAGTTTCACTTCAATAAGCTCCATTAAAATCGATGGGGGCATTTTTGATACTCGGACATATAAAGTCACGAATGCAGCTAATGTATTTATTATGGATAGACAAAAAGAATAATGCACATCTACTCTATGTTCTTGAATGAATATTTATCTTATAATTGATCGCTTTTGTTTGTTGTTAGTGGTGATTTTTTTTTTTAATTCAATATATAAAAAGAGTTTTTGGCGTGATCTTAGAATGTTATGTAGTGGACTTTGTTGTTGGAATATTCATTATCTTGTGTTACTTTGCTCTATATATTGTTATATTTATATGATGTTTTACGTCTTATGTTTTTTGTATAGTTCGGTTATTGTACACAAGTGAAGTGGATCGAAAATGATACCACGCAGCATGGATTTTGACTTGCCATAAAAACTCCCTAGAAATTTCGAACAAGAGAACCATCATCAAGTAACTTGTAATATAGTTATCTACTCGAAAATGGTAGTAATAATTTACTAGAAAATCGGTTACCAAAAAGAAATATAAAATTATACCATAACATCTGATCAAATTATACTCCGATTGAGTGTGCGTTCGAATGCCAAAGTCCGTTTTGATAGAAAGAAAACAAACACCCAGAGTGGAAAATAAGTTCAAAGCAGTCCTGTGTGGCTCGGCGAGAAAATTCACTGGAACGGAAAGTGTTTCCACTACAGTGGATTAGAGAGAGACACGGGTACCGCGGTCTCTCATTCATCGACACGCGCTAAAATTATATATCGTTTGTGACTAGTGAATGTGAAATTATTCGAAGGTTTGCGGTATACGTGTTCGGCTTTGAAGCAATGACGAATCATTCAAGAAACATAAGAACAAGGCTTTGAAGTGGAATGTAAATCGCAGATTAACTACTTTATATCTTTGAGGTGTAATCTATCGAAATACTTTACGAATTCATTTCTAAACTTCTTTATAGATATTTTTAGTCGAGCTGCCATTGGAACAGCGAGTTTTTAAAATAGTTTTCGAATTGCAAATCTCTCGTCATGCACCTGTTGGTGTGTTCCAGCAACTGCACTTGACAGCCAGTCTCCTTTATCGTGTTTATCACCACATAGTTATTTAACCCCACAGCTGATTTTTGTAATACCCAAATCTCAAATTATAATTTTACATTACATAAATTGTTATAGTTCAAACTTTTCAAAGTTTAGGATAAATAAGGAATTTTTTTAAACGTATGCTGCCAACAGACTGTTGACCAATGCATCATAAGATCTACATTCTATAGGGAGCTTAAACCCTTGTGATTTTGACAGCCCAGGGATTAACTTTAGATGAATTTCTGGTCAAATGCTAAAATATATAATGTAAAATAAAATCGGTTAATGCTGTTTAACTTTATACTCCTTGCTGCAGCACTCTTAGTGGAAACAAGATGGAATTAACACCACTTGTAATTAAAATTAAATGTTTCTCGTCAATATACTAATATTGAAATTTCTTCAGTTGTAGTAAAGTGTTTTGTTTGAAACATAGTAACCTTAAATGTGTGTTTTATATTGTAGAAGTAGCTTATACCCGCGACGTTGTTTACGTGAAAATGGTTTTGTTTTAGAAAGAAAGAAAGAATATTATATATTGAGATATAATAATACTTTATTGTTGGAACAACTATACAATTAAATTAAATTACACAAACTAATTAGACAGAAAAAACATACATTTAAAAATGAAAAATAGATGTCCAACAATTGGCGAACCCGTTCAGCAAAAATCTGCAATACAGTAAGTAGTACTGCAGCGCTGATTTTCGATGGGAACCCATATGATGATGAACGGACGTTCAGTTAGTCATATTAATGTTAATACAAAATTTAAAACGTACAAACAAATAACACAGACACACAACACGTCACGGATGATCACACTAAAGAGATATAGGTACTGTAACCACAAATTTAGGATTAAACAAAAGAAATATAAATTTAGAAGAAGAAAAAAAAAAGATTTTAGAGAATCTACGTTGTATTTGGATGAAATCGTAGGCTGTCTTTAAGTTTCTTTTAATTGTAATATTCTTACTAGTAAAACTCTATACCGATTTTATTGATTGTAAGTTACATCTGGTAAATATTATAATTATTTCGTTTCTATAGTGAAATCCAGTTACAGTTTAGTTAATACTTAGAATAATTATTTATCTACCTGTAACTAATTAAATTACTATTGCTAAAATCGGTTCAGTTGTTTCAGAAATGAAACTCGATAAAAAAAATAAACTTAAATTTTATTTATATTCATTACGTCCGTAGATGATTAAAATACCAAAGAACTGTGAAAAAAATTCATTATTACACCTGTTACGCTATGGTTGTACTTACTCCTTGTAATACTCTATGTCTTTAGTCAGCTTATAGATTTGTATCTTGTATTTCTGATTATATTCTCCTCGATGTTCAAAGTATAACTGATCTTGGTTGCCCTGTAACGCGTTTATGTATGTAATTAAACGGAGGGTGGAAATCTCTGGAAAGCTGTGACAATTACATCAGTGCAACCGACAACTCTTTAAAGGAAGATTTAAGCTTCGAACGTGCCATATCTAAAAACCGAACGTTTACTTATAATAGTCGGAATGTTAACTATTTAAAGTGTGAGTATTTTCCCAGGCATCTATGACTCATTATTTTCAACGAGTTTCTTCGGAATATCTCGTGTAATATATAAAATGATTTAGACATTATTCTAGTGTTCGCATGTACCATAGTTTTATTCAGGTCGTAACAATATACATAGATTTACTTTCGCATTATTTGTATACTTAAGATACGAATAGGGTGATGTTTATTTGTTCATTTTGTACGTGACAATAAAGAAACATCTTCTATACATATAATAAGAATGTAAATCTAATGTTTCTGTACTTTTGTAGTTTTCGTGAAAAAAATTGTTATTGGTGTCTAGGAATCATTATCATTACATAGTATAAAACAAAGTCCCCTATCGCGTCTGTCTGTCTGTCTGTTCGCGATAAACTCAAAAATGGATCTTCGTGACGGTTTCACCAGTGAATAGAGAGATTAATGAGGAAGGTTTTGGTATATAATTTGTCAAGGATATATTTTTAATCAGGGCGGGACAACGTCTGCCGGTCCCGCTAGTAAGTAATAAAATACATTTCAATCATTTTTAGAAATGTCTATCTGTCTATTTGTATGAACACTCATCACTGTTCAAGTACTGGGTTCACAATAAAACCACACTAAGAAAATCATAAAAATCCTTGAGAATGAGGTAGTCTTTGTTTCATTAAAATCGGTCCACTCTGTCAAAAGTTATTGTAATTTGAATGATGGCTCGAGTAGTAAGTACGAGATAAGATCACTACTACATACTTACTATCATACTATCTATACTTCTATACTAATATTATAATGCTAAAGGGTTTGTTTGGTTGATTGCGCTAATCTCAAGAACTACTGGTCCGATTTGAAACATTATTTCAGTGTTAGATAGCTTCATTTATTGAGGAAGGCTATAGGCTATATATCATCACACTAAGACCAATAGGCGCGGAGCACCAATGAAGAATGTTCCAAAATCTTTTTGAGAGCTCCCGCTGCGTGTTAGTTAGCCTAAAGTAATTATTCCGCGCGGACGAAGTCGCGGGCAGAAGCTAGTCTAGAATAAAGCATTTTCAGTGTTGAAGTGCTTCAGACAATCATTACATATTATAAAACAGAGTCCTCTGCCACGTCTGTCTGTCTGTCTGTTCGCGATAAACTCAAAAACTACTGAACGGATTTGCATGCGGTTTGCCGTAGTAGATAAAGTGATTCATGAGGAAGGTTTATATATTTCAATTTTCTCAAAGTTTTCTTCATTTGATAATGACAATGACAAAGTCCACCGTGGTCACTGGCTTATTATAAACCTTAATTTATTATAATTGGACATGATACGTCAAGTCGCGTAATATAATACTGAATTACCATCGACTGTTACTAATACTTTTAATAAAACTTACCCAGAACTCGAAGCAATAAGATAATAATAGTGGACTACTACGGTTAGATCGAATACCAATAGTAATGTGCCATGAAAATAGGTTGCTTATCGAAGTAAAAATTTTGTTTACGAAACGATTCTGGAATATAGATCAAGGTATATCTAAGTTAGGAATACACGACCCGACTCGATCTAAGCTCGCTTTATGATGTAGGCGTGTGATTCGAATGAAATTTATAGATGGTTTCTGTTTGTGCCTGAAATTGATAGACTTGGTTTTCTTCGTTATATATTTTCGTTTGTTTGTTCTATAATATATTAAGAAAATATATGTATGATTGTTTTACATTAATTTTATTAGCATATTCGAAGCTTACTGTAATAAACAGCTGACTGCGTGATAATAATCTTCAGTAAGTTCTAAGTAATTATAAGTATTGATAGAATTGCAAACCGTCTCTATGCATTTCTTTGAATAATCATATCTAATTCATATTTAGTATGTAGTTTAGTTTTTAGGTGGTAGAGCCACGCTGACGCTATTACTGGTTTCAGCATGGATGGGTCGGTTCGCTCGGGGTAGTACCACCCTCTCGCAGAAAACCGACGTGAAGTACAATGCTTGCATTGTTGCGTTTCGTTCGGTCAGTGGGAGCGCCGGAGGCTCAACTCCCTTCCCTTTCCTTCCTCTCCCAACACAGGCTGGCGACGGACTTGCGACTCCCCTGGTGTTGCAAGTGTCAATGGATGGTGGTGATCACTTAACATCAGGTGACCCACCTGTCCGTTTGCTACCTATGACATAAAAAATATATATTTTTGTGTATTTAATACTACACTTCGTTGTGGTCTAGTGGTTTGACCGGTATAATATTATTTCGATATCCGTAGGTTCTAAGCCCGGAACATACCAATTTATTTTTTAAATTTGCGCACATTTATTAATTTAAATTGGTAATACCGTGAGGACACCTGAGCGTGAGAAATGTTCTTGTAAGTACTACTGTAAGTGGGAAAATATAGAACTGTGGATGTCTCAGAGTTTGAAATCGCCAATAAGTCGTGGGCTGGCGTGGTGATTATTTATTTATTTACACATTATGCGTTAAATACGCAATGGCGGACTTAATGCCGAAAGCATTCTCTGCCAGACAACCATTAGGTGATGCAGAGATAAATGTTGGTAGGTGTAAAAGGTGAGGTTTTTATAAAATTATGTTTAACCTATTTAATATCACTATATACAAATAAAATATCAACACCAATATACTACATATATACTGCACATATACAATACATACACATAACAACATCATACATAAATATCAATACAATAAATAAAAGTATAATATGATTATGCTCGTACCTTCCTTCGGGAAGAGGCCTATGGCCTTGCAGTAGGTCACCTACTGGGTGATGGTGATGATGATACGACACTTAAATAATTTAATCACCTGAATTTGAAAGGTACTTAGCATCATGTATTTTTAATACATAATTACCTATTACTGGTCTTTGTTGGGCAGGACGGCAGGATGTGCCAATGAAGTTTGACTGCATTTGGTGAAACGTATTAGCTTAGTTCCGTCGCCTTTCCATTCAGGTTGTGTGTATTTAGCAGCTGTGAGGTTTGCAGACCAGCATCACAGGTCATTGGTGACGCGAACCCATAGTATTCCCGATCAATTATATTTATTTTTATATCGCTCAACAGGGATATAGAAATGTTCACTTGAAATATTCTACGAAGCCCAAAACTATAATGGACCCCAAAATATAAGTATCCAATTACCCAAATTTGTATATTACAGGTCACTAATTCATCGCGCTTATATTAGGAAAGAACGCTTCCCAAGTTACTGCATCTAATATACTTCACTTTGATTTATATTACTACATATTACAAAACAAAGTCCTCTGCCACGTCTGTCTGTTTGTTTGCTATAAACTCAAAAACTAGTGAATGGAATTTTATGCGATTTCCATCAGTACATAAAAGGATTCATGAGGAGGGTTTAGATATATAATTTGACAAGGTTTTTTTATTATCAGGGCGGGACAACGTTCGCCAGGCTCGCTCGTATATCTATAATTAAAAAAAATATATTAATTTTTTTCTACTTATTTGCCGTTCTTCAGGTCACAACTAAAAATACCATTCTTGTTGTGAGTTACATAATATTTACTTATTCGTACGATGCAAAGGTGATCATTAATTGTTACTATTAAAATAGATTTTTTTTCAAGATTTTTAAGCTATTGCATAGCTTCTATCGCGGGCCTTGAGCGTGGGGACCGAATCCAGAAATTCCGTAACGAAAAAAACCTAACACACCCCACTCCGACCGGCACAGCGGTGATATTTTTTAGTTTTTCCATCTATCGATAAATACCAGAACTTTAATGACTTTTTGAAATATCACGCTTGTCTCTTTAGTTCAGCAACCCGCCTTTAGGTGGCATTGGTTGTATTGTAAAACTACCGTAATCAGCTGTTTGTGAGAAAGTATATAGGTGTATAGGTATTTATCATCTATGTACAACAGTGAATATCTGTACTCGTATAATTTGTGCACAAAGTGTTTTAAATATGAATAAACAAAGTGCATTTATTAATGAAGAAAGTCACGAAAAAATAGTGAAAGAAAATGAGTTAGTACTCTATATACATTCATTTTATTATTATTATCACAAATGCAGTATTATTTTTTGAAATAAAAAGAAAAAAATTAATTAATTTTGTTTAATTATTTTTTTTTTTAAATACTGCTTTAATAAAATAAATAAATAATTATAATTGCATAAGTTGATAAAAAATGCTATGCAATAGCTTTACCGCGGCAGTCTCCGAGTGCCACACGTGTTTTTTTTTATTACCAGGGTGGGACAACGCCTGCCAGGCCCGCTAGTTTTACTAGAAAGATATTTATATCTTTTATTCAACAAAAACTTATATGACTTTCATATAGATTACATTTTCACAGGGTTACCATAAATCTCCATTATCGTCATTCTTCATTTTCCGTTGTGCTCTGCTATAATAATTATTATAGAGAATTACAAAGAAATGGTATCAGCAGAACGAGAGATCCTAATCACCAAGGTGAATAACGTTAAATAATAGAAACAGGATAGCGGCAGATTAAGTTAAGCAATTAACCATTTAAAGGGCGATTTCCACAACGTAAATTGCTCATTTACTCTGAAGGATACATTACGAAAACATTTCGGGTAATGAAGGCCCACAAACTTAAGTAATACATAATCGTTATCTACACTTTCATAAATAAAAAAAATTTATATCACAGATTATTAAATATCATTTCAGATGTGAAATTGTTTTGATATAAAAAATGTACTGACAATAGAATCGATTTACAAGTTTTTTTTTGTTTCTTCGGAGGCAAACGAACAGGCGGGTCACTTGAAATTAAGTGATTAGCGCCATCCATACACACTAGCAACACCAGGGGAGTCGCAAGTGCGTTGCCAGCCTGTATTGGGGGAGGGAGGGAAGGAGTGGGGAAAGGTGGGAGAGGGAGAGAGGAAGTGGGCCTCCGGCGCTCTCACTGACCGAACGAAACGCAACAATGCCAGCACTATTACTTCGCGTCAGTTTTCTGTGAGAGGGTGGTACTACCCCGGACGAGCCGACCCATTCATGCTGAAACCAGTAATAAGTAAGTTCAGAGTCTTTTATCCCAATTAAAGTTATTATATACGTCAAAGTAAGTTTTATTGTTTTGTTAGGCTTTCATGCCTTTATTATTCAACCGATCATCATGAAATTTTCCATACACATTGTCAGGAGTACAAAAAGGACATAGCGTACCTTTATATTATGAACCTAATTTCTCCCGTGTTAGAGTTGTCTTTTTAAATGACAAACAAATGTCATTTCTGTTTCAAACACAAATTGTGAAATATAAAGTTATATCTTCAATCAACGCTAAATCAAACTAAAATACCTATATTAATTAGTCTTAAACTAGCTTTTGCTCGTGGTTTCGCTCGTATTAATGTAGATTGGTCCTGTACCTCGAGAAAAGTCCTTTTTCTGGTTCAAATATACTCTATGCCCTTTTATGTACTCTTAATTAATTTATTTATTTAATATGTTTACAAAAATTGTTACATCGGCTTGTTCTAAACACAAATTATTACTTTAATCATTGACTACGATGTACAATTTCCTAAGTAAACACAACTTGCATGGTACACATTAATTAAAAGTGAAGACATTTTCATGCTATAACATAAACTGAATTAAAACGAAAAAAAAAGATTTTGTAAGTTAACAATTCTCATACGTGATTAAATATTTAAATTTTGATAATGTTATGCTAAATATATCTAAGTTCTTGTGTTTATTATATAAGTTACTTATTCTGGACACTGGAGAATTTATACCTAAAACAGTTTTTCTAAAAGGAGAATTGAAAAGGTTAATAGAATGACGAGAATATTTAGAAGGAATGCGGAATCCAAACATGCGCAGTTATTCAGGGCTATCTATATAGTTGTTGAAGAGCTTAAACAAAAAAACTAAATCAAGAATATTTCTACGTTCTTCGAAGGTTTCAATTCTGAATTGCTTTACTAACTAATACGCGTATACAAAGTAAGGCGTTATAAATAAACAAACTCGCATTCGCATTTATAGTATTAGTTCGGATTAAACGCAGACAAATCCGCGGATGACTTCTAGCATACTATAAAAATATAACAAAAAGGTATGACTTGCCTATTAGCTGGCAGTTTTCTTTTTCTTATGTAATTCGTATAAAAAATCCTTATATATTTCCTGAAAGAGTACCTTATACTATACTAGCGAGCCGGGCGGACGTTGATCTGCCGTGATAATAAAAAAAATCTAAAATTCAACCGCATCGCCACGTACCGGGTCCAATTGTGAATTTAAACCATTCTCGGAACCACTGGAACACGCACACAAAATTTCATTAAAATCAGGAGGATTAGAAATTAGGATCATAGAAAATTAGGAGGAGTTCAGTGACATACACACGTACAGAAGAAATTTATATATAAAGATTTGACATACATCTAAATACACGTATAGCTATTATTGCATGTTAATGGAATATGGAGATAGAATCGTTTATATAACACAGGTCCACAAAAAAAAAATTTTGTTTGGTGCCGCTAATTTTATGTTATAATTTGGTTAATTAGTCCGCAAGTCGTCGTGGGAAGCTGTCAAATTCGCGAAGCTACGTAAATAAAATTACAAAGAATTAGTTCAAAAGCTGTTAGTTAGCTTTAAAAATCTTGGATGTAATATGAACATAAAAGTACACTATCTGGATAATCCTATTGCCCTGAAGACAACCATCGGAGAAAATGTAAAAAGAGGTGCTTCTAACCTGTAAAATATCGAGTAATTAAATGTATTTAAATGTTTTGAATTAAATGTTCTTTTGTTTTTTAATAAATGTATTAAATTCTTTTTAATTTATTTACCCTTGCGAAATCTCGAAAACTACACATAGCATTAAAAAAGTAAGTATCAATTTTTTATTAGAGTACCGAACGTATTTGAAATTAGTTTTACTTTTAGCGGCACCAAAATCATTGTAGGCCTGTGTAATTAGTCTTGCTCCCACAGTATAGCAACAATCGATATCCCATTTCCATTTATAAAGCAATTCACAATTCATACATTGACAAATGAAGTAACTTGGAATATTTAGACTAAATCAAGCCGCAGTGCTACGGCTATTTGTAATGTGTCAGAAACAAATTTATCAGTAACGATCATCGATTATGGAGCCGCCAAAATAATATTAAATGATATTTTACTATACAGTCCATTTAACTGTTTGACTCCATTGGAAATTAAGGAAAAACATTGAAGACAAAAAAATCAAAAGGGTAGGTCAAATTCAAACTAAAGCAAAAGATAATTGTGATATGAATTAAACGCTGTCCTTCTTTGATAATAAAAAAACCCTTGACAAATTATACACCTAAACCTTCCTCATGAACCACTTTATCCACTGGTGAACAGCGCATGAAAATCCGTTCAGTAGTTTTTGAGTTTATCGCGAACAGACAGACAGACGTGGCAGAAGACTTTGTTTTATAATAAGTAATGATTAATACAAAAAGAGTGAATTTCTTTCAAATGTTGGCATTTTGATTGTATTTTTTTGTACAGGAAAGAGTAGGTTGGTTCAGTGTGTGTTTTGAGCGTAAAACACATAATAGCAGGACAAGACGATTGTTATGTTACAACGTATTTTATGTTGTTGGCATGCTAGAGTCACTATATATGGCAATGAGGATTTGATACCTTGGTGATATAATCCAGTATACTAAAGAAATATTCGGGAATTTTGGTCGAATTGTCAACTTTAGCATTATTCTTACTTTGCCTCAGGAAATTAATTGAAGTCCCGTAACTAAATTATAAATGTGTGAGTTTGGTTGTTTATTTCACTTTTGCGCTTTAATTACTCAATCGATTAGAATTACATTTTTCATGCACTTTGTTTTATGAAGTGAAAACTTATTTAGGCGCGTTGAGCGGTATATTTGGCAGATCAAAATTTATGATTTCCTGTCAGCGATATGCTTGTAAGCGCGACTCACTGTATTTCGCTTGCACGACTTGCGTTAGACTAGCGAGACGTAGTATAGCGACATGTGTACATCTAAAATTAATATTTTGTTTTAAGATTGTGCAGCTCATAAATATATTTGACTGGTTAATCAACTGCATTCAAACGTATATGTGGTAGAGCCACGCTGAAGCTATTACTGGTTTCAGCATGAATGGGTCGGCTCGCCCGAGGTAGTACCACCCTCTCACAGAAAACCGACGTGGAGTAACAGTGCTTGCATTGTTGCGTTTCGTTCGGTCAGTGAGAGCGCCAGAGACCCACCTCCCCTCCCCTTTCCCCTCCCCCTCCCTCTCATTCCCTCTCCCTCGAAACACAGGCTAGCAACGCACTTGCAACTCTCCTGGTGTTGCTAGTGTCTATGGACGGTGGTGATCATTTAACATCAAGTGACACGCCTGTTCGTTTGTCTCCTATAATATATGGGGCATTCCATGCCAAATCACAGTTTTTTTTTCGACCCCTTTCGATTTGGCTAAAAATTTGGTATTATTTTCTACCCTACCAATAACATTTTTCTGAATTTTTTCAGATTTTTTTACTCAACCCTAAAAAAGTTACGAATTTAAAAAAAAAAAACGCTCTTTTTTTTTCAAATTGCTATAACTTTGACACAAATTGACCTTTTGGCACTTTTTTTTTTGTGTATTCTTGTTTTTAAATGAAGTTTTTAGAAAAAAATTCAAAAAAAATTTCAGAAGTAAAGAACAATAAAATATTTTAGTTTTTTCAAGAAAACCGTCATTTTTTTGAAGTTCGACACTCTGGATTTTCATTTTTTTTGTCTCAAAAAAAACTTCAACTAAAACCGTATTTAACCCCACTATTCCCATTTTGTGCCCACTTATTCTTTTTTTTTGCGATTGAAAAAAAAAGTTTTTTCAAATTTTGCTTATTTTCTTAAACTTTGCACTAAAACGATTTTGGTTGGCTTTTATAACCTCAAAAGTAAAAAAAAAATAAACTAAAAAAAACATAAACTCTATTAATAAAAGTAAAATTTCGTTTTAGTGCAAAGTTTAAGAAAATAAGCAAAATTTGAAAAAACTTTTTTTTTTCAATCGAAAAAAAAAATTAGAAGAATAAGTGGGCACAAAATGGGAATAGTGGGGTTAAATACGGTTTTAGTTGAAGTTTTTTTTTGAGACAAAAAAATTGAAAATCCAAAGTGTCGAACTTCGAAAAAATGACGGTTTTCTTGAAAAAACTAAAATATTTTATTGTTCTTTACTTCTGAAATTTTTTTTGAATTTTTTTCTAAAAACTACATTTAAAAACAAGAATAAACAAAAAAAAAGTGCCAAAAGGTCAAATTGTGTCAAAGTTATAGCAATTTGAAAAAAAAAGAGCGTTTTTTTTTAAATTCGTAACTTTTTTTGGGTTGGGTAAAAAAATCTGAAAAAATTCAGAAAAATGTTATTGGTAGGGTAGAAAATAATACCAAATTTTTAGCCAAATCGAAAGGGGTCGAAAAAAAAACTCGGTGATTTGGTATGGAATGCCCCATATATATATCTAATTATTGCACCGAATGTCAATAGATATGGAAACCAGACTAATGTTAAAAATTAAATAGTTAAATTTAAATAATTCACAATATAATCAATTTCAAAATCCAAAAGAGAAGAGTTATTCCATTGTTTTGAGTTTTACTTCTATCAACAGTCCTTGTGACTGCCTCGAATTTTTAACACGCTAAACCTAGAGGGAGCTGGCTCTTAAGTCCACCTTCAGGAACACATCAATAGGTGCTTAGCGACAGATTCACAACTTGAGGGTGGTAGCTGGCCAGATGGACCTTGAAAAAGCCCTACCTCCGTACATTGTCAGAGATAAACATAAGATGTAGAGCATTTTTCATTCAGAAAATCTATTATTCCCGAGTGATAGGCCAGAGTTAAATAAACTCGAGCGAAGCCGCGCGCTAAAGCTATTTGTTCTATATGATCAACAAAGCGTTCTCAATTGAATGAACAATAATTGTTTACATAACAACTGTAAATATTGTTCCATCAAAATTTCGTACGCGATATTCCCAACAGGGCTCGTCAAAATAATGCCCAGATATACATTTTTATACAACCTCTCGGGTCTCGTGGTTATGGGTATCTAAATATCCTTATTAATTTTTTTATGTTCTACTTTAATAATTTTTTTTTGAAGACCATGTAACTAGAAAAGTTTTGAGT
Organism: Antheraea yamamai; assembly: GCA_036509395.1. Lineage (NCBI taxonomy): Eukaryota > Metazoa > Arthropoda > Insecta > Lepidoptera > Saturniidae > Antheraea > Antheraea yamamai. Next base: position 9,041,147 of record AP028449.1, on the reverse strand, counting down.
ATGACGGTGGACTGATATAGGAATAGAGGAAGACCGAAAAAGGTATGGACGAATTGTGTGAATTTTTTTTTTTTTATGTCATAGCAGGCAAACGAAAATGTGGGTCACCTGATGTTAAGTGATCACCGCCGTCCATAGACACTAACAACACCAGGGGGGTCGAAAGTGCGTTGCCATCCTGTGTTTGTGGGAAAGGGAGGGAGGGGGGAGAAGAATGGGGTGGGGGAAAGGGGAGTAGAGAGGAGAGGGGAGGTGGGCCACCGGCACTCGTATATATATATATATGTGTGTGTGTGTGTGTGTGTGTGTAAAAGGTATGAATACTGAGATGACATCTAGTAGGTGAGAGTGGAGAATGAAAACATGTTGTGCCGACCTTACTTAGGTAGGATAAGGGTAAGAAGGTGATGATGATTGATAAAATAATAACTAACTGTGCCCGCGACTTCGTCCACGTGGAACCTGATGTACAAAGCAATGACTAATAAAGCCATCTGAACGTATTTAGTCCATTCGCTTATCTACTTTTCTCTCATACTTAAGTCGCGGTATCATTAAAATTACTATAACTTTTGATAGAGTGGACCGATTTTGATGAAACAAACGTTAAGTTACTTCCGAGGATATGCTTTATGATTTTCTTATATGAGGTTTTATTGTGAAACCAGTACGTTGGCAGTGATGCGTGTTCATACAAACAGACAGACAGACAGATATATCTAGAAATGATTGAAATGTATTCTATTACTTATTCCTAGACACCGGCAACAATTTTTTTCACGAAAATCGAAAATGTACAGACACTTTAGATTTACATTCTTATTATAATCGTATGTATAGATTTAGAGGTTTAGATGATTGTCTACAATTTCATTAGAAATTAAATTACAGTATGTCCTAGGATGGTAATTTCTTAACCTGGAAGAACTGACTCTCAATTGTATGACGAAAGACCTACATATAGTTGGCGACAGATTTTCTTCGTAAAAATCATAGCATGCATACATGCATGCACTATAATGTTTTCCATCCCTGAATGCTCAAAGACTCGAATACACGTTGATCACGGTGTTCGTTAACTATTATTGAAGTACTATTGTTTTTTTATGTCATAGCAGGCAAACGAACAGGTGGGTCATCTGATGTTAAGTGATCACCACCGTCCATAGACACTAACAACGCCAGTGGAGTTGAAAGTGCGTTGCCAGCCTGTGTTTTGGGGAAGGGGAGGGTGGGAGGGGAAGAAGAGAGGGGAGGAAATGTGGGCATCCGGCGCTCTCACTTACCGAACGAAACGCAACAATGCAAGTACTGTTACTTCACGTCGGTTTTCTATGAGAGGGTGGTAGTACCCCGAGCGAGCCGACCTATTCATGCTGAAACCAGTAATAACTGTAGCACCTTCTAAAACTACTAGCTTTCCTAAGGAAAAGTATATTTTGTCCTTTTCTGTACTTTTAATAACATGCATTCCATGATTATCGGTTGAGTATTTAAGGCATGAAAGAGTAATAAACAAACGAACACACATTCGCCTTTATAGCAAGGATTGAAAGACTGTTTGGTGGCCATGATTTTATTTTCACGAAAAATGGGTTCGTTGTTTTGTTGGGAGTTTTTATTTGGATTTATTGTGTTTACTTTTTTAATTTTAATTTCACTGTAACACACTACTTACGTACGCCTATAACCACTTTATCAAGTTTAAGTCTGCTTAAATTTTAGTAACATCTATAAGAAGCGTAAACTATATAAGTAGGTACCTTAGATAGTAAAAGTTTAGGTACATGCATTTCGCAGATCAGCCCGGACAGACAATGTGAACTACAATTTTATTTACATTATATATGTATACATACGGGCTAGGACAAACATAATTTTAAATAAGTTTCATACAATGAAAGTAAAGAATAAAATATCATTATAATCGATTCATAATTGACGAAGATATTAATAAGCACATATAAAAGAAAAAGCATAGAGTTGAATATATTACCTCCTCCTTTATTGAAAAATAACTTTACTGAAATATAAAACAAATTAATAATTTTACTTTAATAAAATTTGTTAAGTCTTAAGTGAACCTTATTAAAAAGTTATTATGTGGACAATTCGTTTTAAGTATGGAATAATTTGACATAGAATAATTTACGAAATCGGATTCATTTCCGGGAACTTCGCACACGACCCTTCATATCAGTAAGTCCGAAAAGTTCTCCCTAAGCGTTATTATTATTATATTTAAGCATGTCTCTCCTATTGGACGCAATTCCATTTGAGCGTAAAAATAAGTGAGTGATGATATCTTATAACACGATAGGGCAATAGAAAAAACGATTTTTATAAATATGTCTCTAGTTAATTTATTTACAAATATGATTAAAGCAACAGCCAATAATAATATAACAACTATAATAAAAAGGAGTAAACTAGACTGAAAACCTACATCGCTTTATCACATATATACAACTTACACTATTAATAATAATGAAAAACTAAATTTATATACCAGGTGAATGTTTAGACAGTAGCAATACTTATGAAAGACACTTTGTACTCGATTCTCGTTCTAAATCAATTAAAAAAATAGGTGCTTAATATTTGACCTAATTATCTAGAAACACACAAAAATTATACTCAATCCTCTATGCGTCTATGTTAAAACACAGTGTCAATGACTGTCGGTTGAAATGAAAGTGAAGTCAACAAACTAACAAAGGATAAATTTTCGAAGTTTTAACAAACAAAAGGGTTTATTGTCCGTTTCATTATCGAAAGTTATTAACTTTGGGTCGCTGCTCGCAGGTTTAATCACCGGTTATTCACCCTAAGTTTATTTAAGTTATTATCTATACTTTTGAAATTCTTAGAACAAACATTACCTAAGGTTCTCTCTGTCGTCTATTAGTATTTGTTTTAATATTATTATTTTTTGTGTTGAATGTGACCATGAAGTGTCACATCCTAGAATACTGGGAGTTTCTAACCTTTCACCTGGTATAAGAGTAATTGAGAAATATTAGACAAAGATAAAAAATAGAATAAGAATCAATGAAACAGTGAAAGTGAATTCATTTATAAAAACTAAAATTAACGTATGGAAAAGAAAACGAGATGGAAAATATAATTAAGAATATTGATATATGATTTACTAATGCCTGGATTCTGGGATACCCGGTTAAACTACCAATAATTATTGACTCAACAAAGTTATCCATAAGATAAACTGTCAAATGGCCCGTTGAGTTTTACTGACATTTATCGTATGATTGTGTGTTCAAAACCGCAAATTGACAAGGTATCGAACCGATAACGCTATTGATCAGATAAACTACAGTTAAAGTATCCCAGAAACCGTGTATAAACTGTTTAACATAGTCATGGATATAAAATATGCATTTTTTATGTCATAGCAGACAAACGAACAGGTGTTAAGTGGTTAAGTGATCACAGGGTTAAGTGATCACCACCGTCCATAGACACTAACAACACCAGGGGGGTCGAAAGTGTGTTGCCAGCCTGTGTTTGGGGGATAGGGAGGGAGGGAGGAGAGGAAAGGGGAGGTGGGCCTCCGGCGCTCTCACTGACCTAACGAAACGCAACAATGCAAGTACTGTTACTTCACGTCGGTTTTCTGTGAGAGGGTGGCAGTACCCCGGGCGAGCCGACCCATTCATGCTGAAACCAGTAATAGCTTCAGCGTGGCTCCACCACCTACAAAACATGCTTGACTGTGCTTTTGAATTTAGAAGCTCGATGGTCAAATATGTCTAACAGAAAGTGCTTGGATGCACGCTCATTGTATAAACGAGTCATACTTACGGATTGTAGTTTACAACATATATGTTGTTATGTATATTGAATAGTAAGTGTTTGAGTACAATATCAGCTTATGTTAAACGATGATTTCATCGAAGATGGTGAACACGCTAAACCTAGAGATGACTGGCTTTCAAGTGCAGCTACCGGAACACACCCATAGAAGCTTCACGACAGATTATCAACTCGAGAATGACAGCTAGTCAGGCGTGCATAGAAAAAGCTTTTAACATTTTTTGCTTAATTTTCCACTTAAACAGCGGTCACACTGCTTTCATCATATAGGTTAGAAGTTTGGTCTTCATTCATTTCTATTCTAAACAATCGTTAAGTAAAAATACTGCAATAGAATATACTAGAAGTTATTTTGTATCTAATTACTTTAACCACATACCTTATTAAGAAAATATATAGGAAAAATGATCTCAATAAATATATGATTTAAGAAATAATAAAATCCCTTCGGTGAATTTCTAATTTATACTTGGTAGGTTTTACTTACCTACTTTGTGATAATTTTCTATGTCATTCTTTTCTATGCTATCGTTTTTTTATTTAAATATATGACAATCAACCGTTGAATCATGATAGACGTTCAACTGCGTTAGCTCATATAATTTCCAAGAGATGAAATCTCAATTTCACCGCGTCTAAAACAATACCGGTGTTACATTATGCGGGCCCTGCGGACCACGTGCCGACCGCTTACATTATCCCGGATCATCTCACACCGATACCAATAATCCTGTTTGTGGCGTCAAAACACGATTTTCGATGTTCTCTACAGACCCTATCAATATTCCTTTAATTACTGGAGTGTGATATTTGGAATCGGTAAAAGTATTGAGATTTAAAAACAAGGAATTAAAAATGTTAATTTTTCCTTAATTTTCTAGTTACACTTCTTTGGGATCTAGTATATCGAAGGCAGGTTGAAGTATTGTTCCGCCTTAATGAATATAATCACTATTATAATCTTCTTACCCTTGTTTATCCTTATTAAGTATTATAAGAATACTAGCGGGCCCGGCAGACGTTGTCCCGCCCTGATTATAAAAAAATCCTGGACAAATTATATACCAAAACGTTCCTCGTGAATTACTTTATGCACTGGTGAAAACCGCATGAAAATCCGTTCCGTAGTTTTTAAGTTTATCGCGAACAGACAGACAGACAGATGCGGTAGGGGACTTTGTTTTATACTATGTAATGTTAAGTAAGTATTATATTGTAAGAAGGAAACCGTGTGCTACCATGAAATTAGTTGCAGGATTATCCAGGCATGCTTACTTGTTGTTTTCATTTTATTTCTGTAGAGAACTGTTCCTTTTTTGTGGTGTAAAAGGACACCTTAAGAGATGCTGAAGCCGTGAGGACAATTAGTAGTAGATTACTACTCCTGAAGACTAGGCTGGAACGTCTTGTACGTTTGTGTGTGTCTTGTGTGTCCTTTGGATCGGTACACATAAGTGTGAGCAGTACTACTTTGCATTAGAAATACACGTGACAGTGTTACTTAAACAGTCGAACCTTGCATAGGAACGAAGGAAGGCCAAAAGAAATCGTAAGAACGAATATAAAAAGGCTACTACGTACATACATCATTCCATAATGGTTTTATTTTATGTGATTCACCGACTACCCAATATTACTTCCGTAGTCTTATGTATCTGAACATTTCTGGATTGTCAGCTGGAATTTATCCATGGCATGGAATTTAATATAAGATTATATGCCCCTAATAATAACGTTATAATATTATACGGGGTCTATGAGACCGCAGGTCGACCGCTTATATTAGACCCATATCATTACCAGGTTATACTTGATGCGAAGAACAGATATAGACTGGAAATTGAATTTTGCGATATAATATTGCGATTTTAATGTCGCTCATCGGAGTATTATAAATTGAACTAAAACAATTAGGAATAATTTTAGGTATCTAAATAGAATTTGATATTTATTTGATGATCACCTCCTGTTGTTATGTTATGACAATTTATCCAGAAAATTGTGAATATACATTGGAATAAGATACATTTTTTTTTATTATGGGAATTTATCCAAGTTGCTTACTTAGACAGTGTTCATAGCGTCGCTGGAAGATTCAAATAAAGATGTATTACAGTTCCCTGCGCATAAATTTAAACTCGTGATACTCCAACAAATCTGCTTATTCGTACTTAAATATCCTTACCACGTAAATCTCCCACGAAAAGGTTTTATTAGCGAATCTTCTCCAACCTTTTCAAGTGCCAATTAAACTGTAACTCAGAAAGGAAAAGTTTTTGTATCAAACAAACGCAATCCGAGAATTTTTTTTCTTCTTTAACTAAGCCCTTTTAGTTCTCATTAGTTGAACAAACGAATTCGAGACTCTTTGGAGAGTGCCATAAAACTTTGATTAACTTTTCCAAATTAAGACAAAAGTCGGTTTCGCTTGAAGTTTTTAATCTACGAATGCGTCAATTTGTCACATTAATTCACGATAATTATAAAATTAAAGGTCTATTAATACGTAATATCTCTTACCTTTTGTCCAATCTAAATAGAGTTGGCACAGCTTGTTTTGTTTCATGTTGTGATTCAACTTTATATTAGACAACTAGCCGTTTGCTTCACGCAAACTTTGGGATCTTCTTATTTACATCTGACGATGGTAGCCTAATAGGCATTTGCATTGCCTTTAAAATCTTCCAACCACTTGCAAGTATAGCAATATACAAACCCATATATTCACCAACATTCCCTTGTTGATATTAAAAGAACCTTGGCATAATCAACATTCATATTTGAAAAGCTCCAACGCAGCCTGTCTCTTGGAAATTTGTGTTTGAAATAAATGTAACTACGCAACATCAACAGATATTTCGATTCCAGTCGTTTGTTCATTTCTATTTACCAGTTACAAACATATATATCTATCATTAATCATTGCCACCAAATACAATTAAATGTAATAAAAACATGCATTATTATATAGTATGTATATTATAGAATATAATATCACAGAAATAGGTATAGAATGTGTGAGCTAGTTCATAAATACTATGACTTTATAAATAGTTTTAGACATACATATTTTTAAAAATCCTAAATTTGAAGGAGATAAATTACCGTCATATTGTTCTACTTGACATTACTAACTAGAAAATTGACTGTCAGAGATCTCAGTAGATTTTAGTATAAACCAAAAGCCAATCTAAATGAGTTAAACAGATCCAAGTCTTCTTTAGTGACACGCAAAATATGAAAGACAATCTAAATGCTATAAGTATATGCCAAACACGCAATAACCCGTCAAAGCCCGTATTAAACTCCGCAAAGTGTTTGCACGCTCTTGTCGCAAATTGCTCGGGTTTCTCGAGTAGGGGAAATGCAAAGATTCCACGAATTTCCCACTTCGTCGAGTTTTCTACTTTTCGCGTTTGCGGCGACGTGTTTCCGAATGTGTTAAGGTATTTTGACATGAGAATTGTCAGGTATGATGGAAATTTCGTCTGTATGAGGAAAATTAGTTCTAGAGACATTATCGTCCACTATTCGGATAATAAAAAGTCAGTTTGAAAAGAAAGTCGTTATGGTCGAGTGGTTTCCATTGAAATATAGATATATAGATTGATCGGTCATCGTCTGACAGAGTAGGATATGCATAAATTTTTTATACTTTTAGGATTTAGCACTTAACTAGCTTAGCATTTTACTAATTCTAGGTGGTATAGCCACAATGAAGCTATTACTGGGTTCAGCATGAATGGGTTGGCTCGCCCGGGGTAGTACCATCCTCTCACAGAAAACCGACGTGAAGTAACAGTGTTTGCATTGTTGCCTTTCGTTCGGTCAGTGAGAGCGCCGGAGGCCCACCTCCCCCTCCCTCCCCTTCCACTGGTAACGCATTTGTGACACCCTTGGTGTTGTTGGTGTCTATGGACGGTGGCGGTCACTTAACAACAGATGACCCTCCTGTTCGTTTACCTCCTACGATATAAAAAAAAACTACAATTTCACAATTCAATGACAACGTGATCTAAGATGGCTACCAAGCTAAATCTAGAGGGACTGGCTATAAAGAGCAGCTGACTGAACACATCTTTCATAGTCGCTTGGCGACAGATTTTTAACTTGGGGATAGCTGCTAGCCAGATGGTAATTAGAAATATCCCTACAATCATGTTCTGTTTTCTTCACAATATTTTCTTCACTGGATACTTAAAATTATGGTAAGGATTCGAACCTACGTCCATTAACACGATGTTTGGTTTCAAATGCCTCAAATACAATGAGAAGTTGATAATTAACAGAGAAAATAAATATATTTATAAGTTTTTCTTACTACATTACAATTCAATTTTTTGTATGCTCCTAATAAACTAACTAACTAATGGCTTAGTAACTGGTCGTCTGTTTATTGTTTAGTTTTACGTAACGCAGCGCTTCAAGCGATATTTCTTACCTGGATGAAATAAAAACTGGATATTTTGTTCTGGTTAGGTTATTTTCCTTATGCTATTATCTTCCTTAATTTTAACTAATTTGGTTTACTAACTTTTACTTTAATTGCTCACTAATGTAATTAACTATTAACTAAAGTAGTTATTATTTTTATCTCCAGGTTTTTTTTTTATTTTAAATAAAATTATAAACGTGAAGTTAATTAGTAGTTCAGTAGGTGGCAGAGCCACGCTGAAGCTATTACCGGTTTCAGCATGAATGGGTCGGCTCGCCCGGGGTACTACCACCCGACCCACAGAAACACCCACGTGAAGTAACAGTGCTTGCATTGTTGCGTTTCGTTCGGTCAATGAGAGCGCCGGAGGCCCGTCTCCCTCCCTAATCCCCATCTCCCTAAACACAGGCTGGCAACGCACTTGCGACTCCCCCGTTGTTGCAAGTATCTATGGACGGCGGTGATTACTTAACATCAGGTAACCCACCTGTTCGTTTGCCTCCAATGATAAAAAAAGTTACTTTATATAAGGATAATAGAAAAGAGGACTAACTACAATAATTATAACTGTGTAACGTATTCTATCTAATTATCTAGCATTTTAAATCCTATAGTTGTATGAGCTTGTCTCTTTTTAATGTTTCTTTTTCGTTTCATCTAGTATCAAATTGGAGTAGTTCTTTCTTAAAATAATAACCCCACAACATGAAATCTATTTATATACGTGAAAAAATGTATATAAAATACTTAATAATATGACTTTATCTACTGAAATTTTACTATAGCGCTTTATATTCTGAGTTTTACTGCAACGAAATCAATTTAATAGAGGTGATCAGACTGCTCTATTAAATTTTATTAGCACGCAGCGAGTTTTGAACGGTGATAAAGTTTAACATTTTGGAAATTATTGCGTCACTTTTCAGTCGTAAGAATATAAAACAAACGTACGCGGGTCAAAGAGTCCCACAGCTGCGTATAATCGCTCAGCGTAATACCAACTTTAATTCGTTTGACCTCGTTCTGAAACTTATAGATTTACTGGTCTGCTGACCAACCGTAAAATAGAGCGTATAAATCATTATAGACCTTAATAGAAATGTATTAGATTGAGGTGTCCTTGTGATTTTAAGTAAAGAACTTTTCTCGGATGATTCAGGGTGTTGGAAACTACGAAATCAATTTTGGCAGGTGATTTATAGGCAAAAAGAAAACTTTTCAAAAAGTAATTTAGTTTATATTATAGTAAATCAATGATACAGCAATATCCAGTAAAATGTGATGTTTAAAATAAGATAATCTATTTATCGCTTATTTAATTGGAAAGTTAAGCTCAGAATTTACATTTTTCGAGTTTTCACCAGAAATTAAATTAACATTGCGGAACAATACCTCCAATTCAATAGCTACTTCAAAATGATCAAAATTACGAAAATAGATGAGTGTTATTTTTTTTAGACTTAAACTTATTCTATACATCATATAAGAATGTAAATTTAACGTGTCTCTACTTTTCGATTTCCGTGAAAAAAATTGTTACAGGTGTCTAGGAATTAGTAATTTGACTGATGGAATATCATTCCGATGTCCGCAGGTTCGAACCGCGGCATGTACCAACGAATTTTTCGTAGTTCGCGTACATTTCCTAAATTAAATTGGTAACACTATCGGCTGACGGTGAAAGAAAACATCGTGAGGAAACCTGAACCTGATAAACGTTTTTATACATAGGTCGCAAACGAACAAGTGGGTCACTTGATGTTAGTGACCGCCATCCATAGACACTAGCAACACCAGGGTAGTTGAAAGTGTGTTGCCAGCTTGTGTTTGGGTGAGGGGAAACAGGGGAGAGGAGAGGTGGGTCTCCGGCGCTCTCACTGACCGAACGGAACGCAATAATGCAAGCACTGTTACTTCACGTCGATGTTTCTGTGGGTCGAGTGGTAGTACCCCGGGCGAGCCGACCCATTCATGCTGAAACCAGTAATAGCTTCAACGGGCTCTATCACCTACTTCTACGTTCTTGTAGTACTACTATATGTGGGAAAGCATAGAACTGTGGATTTCTCAGAGTTTGAAATCACCAATACGTCGTGAGCTGGCGTGGTGATTATGCCCATACCTACCTTCGGGAAGAGGCCTATGGCTCTACAGTAGGCCTTTTACAGGCTTATGAAGATGATGATGATTTTAGAAATGCATGAATTCAGTTTTCAGTCAATTGTACGTAGCTTTTTTGCAGACATTGCGATATTGTCTACATCTTCTTTAACGTATAATGAGAAACTTCATCCAATATATAATTATAATTTAAATAAATGACAATTATATAACGATATAACTGTTATTTAGATTGTAAAATTCATATTTTAAGTTTAAAAGCCTTTAAACGTGACGAGCTCATATCCGAGATTGTACCATAAAGCCAAAGCGCGATTGATTTAATACGAACGGCTGATTAATGCCGAACGAATCAGAATTCGGTGTTGGCCATACGTGTCCTTACATTTCAAAATGAACTAAATCTAATTTGAATCGTTCATATAACATGTTTAATTTCTTTTGAGCATCCTATTTTATTACACCGTGAATGAAGTTGAAATTTTGCCGTCTATAAGGTTTTTAGTTTTTTCCTTACGATCTTCATATTTTTTACATTTACAAGATTGAATATCTTGCAATGTAACGTAAAATATTAGAAGCGGATAAAATTGGATTTCGCTCATTACGAAATGTAACGACTCATATAACATATTTATTTATTTATTTACATGTGGATATAGTCAACAGTCAACAACAATAATAAAAGAGTAGTAAACTAAACTGAAGACCTAAAACGCTTTATCACATAGAAACTTAACTTACGCTATTAATAATAATAAAAAAAATAATCATTACATAGTATAAAACAAAGTCTCTTACTGCGTCTGTCTGTCTGTCTGTTCGCGATAAACTCAAAAACTACTGAACAGATTTTCATGCGATTTTCAACAGTGGATAAAGTGATGCATGACGAACGTTTTGGTATATAATATGTCAGTAAACTTATTATAATCAGAGCTGGACAACGTCTGCCGGGCCCGCTAGTTAAATTATATAATAGTAAATACTGAGAAACATTAAACTTAGAAAAAAAAACTAGAACAATAATAAACGAAAAAGTGAAAATGACCTAAAATTAACGTATGGGTAAAAAAAACAAGATGGCAAACATAATTGAGAATATTGAAATATGATATACTTAATAGCTGTTGTTGGAATGGTCATGGATATAAAATGTGTTAACGTATGACGTTCCTACTCTTTTCTCTTGCCTGTTTGGACAACGGGTCGAGCAACGTAGGTTTGTACCTTTGCGAATGAGCCTAAGCATACAGTGAAGGTAACATCGTCATGAAATGGTACTATGGTGTTAGGGTTTTTTCTAAGCTCGCCTGACTAGCTACTACCCGCAAGTTGACTATATGTCCCCATGTACCTATAGGTGTATTCGGATAGTTGCAATCGAGAGCGAGTCCTCTTCTAGGTATAGTGTTTTACCATTTTAATACCATCTTATTGTCATTTATAAAAAAATCATGTTATAAAGAAAACAGTACTAATGCACAATACGATTACCTCAATTATCGTATAAAGTAATGTCACATTATATTTAATAGAACAAATTTTTATTCGTATCGGACTAACTTTTCACAACTTTCCTTTTAGATATAGCACTTAACCTAATAGATTAACTTAGCCAAACTTAGATCACTTTTAGATGTAATGTCTTATATAATTTTATCCGACATTTCGTTTCAGATATAAACCGATAAATAAAAAATAATTACTTAATTTATACGAGTTTATTTTTGTATTTATTACTTTTGTTATTTTAGTAGGTGGTAGAGCCACGATGAAGCTATTACTGGTTACAGCATGAATGGGTCGGCTCGCCCGGGGTACTACAACCATCTCACAGAAAACCGACGTGAAGTAACAGAGCTTGCATTTTTGCCTTTCGTTTGGTCAGTGAGAGCTCCGGAGCGCCCACCGTTCCTCCCTTCCTCTCTCCTCTCCTCCCTCTTCCCTACCCCTTTCCCCGAAATACAGGCTAGCAACGCACTGGCAACTCCCCTAGTGTTGCAAGTGTCTATGGACGGTGGTGATCACTTAACATCAGGTGACCCACCTGTTCGTTTGCCTCCTATGACATAAAAAAAACGAGTTTATATGTTTCTTTCATAGACAAGGTTTTCTGCTATCCATTTTACTTAACTCGCTACGAGGTAGCGCTGAGCGATATATATATATATATACATATATTTTATCAATTTTAGATATACCTACCTACTGCATCTAATCACAATCTCACCTGATGTTAAACGGAGCTATAGTTTAAGATGATAAACACGCTAAGCCTAGAGGGGACTGGCTCTCAAGTACAGCTGCTGGAACATACCAACCGGTGCTTGGCGACGAATACTCACCTTGAGAGTGGTTTTTTTTTTATGTCAAAAGGAGGCAAACGAACAGATGGGTCACCTGATGTTAAGTAATCATCACCGTCCATAGACATTAGCAACACCAGAGGAGTCGCAAGTGCGTTGCCAGCCTGTGTATGGGGGAGGGGTAGGGAAAGGAGAAAAGGGAAGGGAAAGGGGGAAAGGAGGTGGTAGCTAGCCAAGCGGATTTAGAAGAATCACCATGTTATGGTTTCATCAGTTTACTATTAGTCTGTATTATATTGTAATTTAACATAGACGAACGCCAATAAATAGTTAAATACATAATTATTTCAATGCAAACGCTGTAAGTCAATCTGCAATAAATTCTGGGATTTCAATCAAACAAGCGGATAGAAATATCGAGGACGACCTCGACACATCTGTCGAAGCGCAAATATGGATTATTAATGTTTGACGGAAGTTTCATAAAGATGCTCTAGTTATAGATGTGTCGTGATAGCGAGGGCTGAGGCTGGGTTCCGTAGGTTTTTAAATAAATTCTTCTTGAAATAAATACAGTCATGTAAAATACTCGCCAAATAGTGGTAAAAATTCGTCCATAATTCATTAAAAGTTCTAATATTAATCAGGTATTTATTCATTTATCAGAAAAGAATCGACAACACGAACATTATATTATTAGATATAACGTACATAAAATTTGTTTAAATTATTTATGCTACTAATTAAAATCGATTACAGCATTTATATAGATACAATATAGAAGATAATTATGTAGCTGATAGCAATACAGCAGACACAATTAAGAAAGACAAAATAATTTTAATGACTTAATAAATTATGTAAAAAAAAAGAATCATGAAGCTATTAATTTGCAAAAAAAAATGAGTTGTCAGATATATTTATGGTGTGATTTCTCTAACCAGGTTCTTATATTGACGTCATAATCTGAACACGATAGAAAAATGTCCTAAATTGGTTCTGTAGCTATGACGACCAAATAGAGAGAGTGGATATTTAGGTAGTCTGGATGGCACATCATTTATCGAACAAGTGCAAATATAATGCAAAGTAATAGATGTAAGGAGCGTCAAATATTACGAATACAGATTAAAAAAAAACTAGTGTTGGCACTCGGCTTCACCCTCGTTAATATAGATTTCACCTATCCCTCGGGAAATTTTTTTTTAATGGTGAGTGTCCTTTTCTACTCCTCAGAATACCTACAGCAAAATATCGTTTCGGTTCTGTAGTTAAGGTATGAAAGCGTAACAATTAAAATCATATTCATATTTACAGTATTGGTAACGAATATATATATGTTGCTCTGAAGCTATCGAGTCGATGGTATGCAAAAAAATGTGGCCATTTTTTTAAATTGTTAACACTATAATTCACTAATAGCCACTAAACAAAAAGTATTTAATTCGGTTAATAAACAGAAAAGATAGACGTATTGTGAACTGTTTTACCCTCGTTTATTTATGTATAAATTTATTACAAAAAAGACGTCGTTAAATTTTAGTTATTACTTATATAAGTTACCTAATTAATACGTCTTTATTGAAATTGGGTAGAATCAAACACAAGTTTATAGTTTCATAAGATTAAAATAGTTGAAATTATATTATTCGTAACTAGTTGATACCCACGACTTCGTCGGCGTCTTTTTTTTATATCCTAGGAGGCAAACGAACAGGCGGGATCACCACCGTCCATAGACACTTGCAATATCAGGAGGAGAGTCGCAAGTGCTTTGCCAGCCTGTATTTGGGGGCGGGGGGAGAGGGGACTGGGAGGGGGAAAGGGAAGTGGGCCTCCGGTGCTCTCACTAACCAAACGAAGCGCAATAATGCAAGCACTGTTACTTTACGTCGGCTTTCTATGAGAGGGTGGTAGTGCCCCGGGCGAGCTGACCCATTCATGGTAAAACCAGTAATAGTTTCAGCGTAGCTCTACCACCTACAATATATATTCGCGTCGTTTATTATATCAATAATATATTGTATGTACAGAGGGATACCTACGGCAATACACGGCAAAAAATCACATCGCTTAACGCGCAGTGCTCATAAAATTCGTAGTTTCTTAAAATTTCAATAATGTTATGTTAAAACAAGCTATTGTAATATTTTTTATGATAAATACCTAGTGTCTAAGAAATAAAACTTAAAAAATGTTCATCCTTGACCGACGCACGGAGAGAGGTGTTAGTTACAGACATCAAAATTGTTCACATATGGATCCACCCTATAATAAGCATTAGACAAAACTTACTATGCGGCAAATCGATAATATTCTTTGCGACTTTGTTGTAAAACGTAACACTATTTTTCTAAAAAACGATTACTGAGCCTAAAACCTTTTTTTTTACGTGGGGAAATCCCTTATGGATACGTCACCCTCTCGTGGAAGACAGTGGGTTATGTCCGACTCGCACGGACTAAAACTCCAAGGTTACGTCTGCCGCTATGGTTGGGGAGACACGAGATTTCTATATGTCATCGTGCCGCCTGAGCGGTTGGCCCGGCAGCAGAAAAATGCCGCCACCGAGCCCTGTCCTCGTTAGGAGACGACCGAGTACACGTCAGCCGTCTCCTCCGTCCGCTGACCCTGTACAATGAGAAGATGAGCCCCCCAACCCGTCTTCCCTAGGTCCAGCTACAGTGGAGGATAAACCGCCGCCTCCTCCTACCTGTCCTCCACTGGCGGAGAGGGCCGCATAGATTTTGAAATTTAGTGAATGATTCGCGAGCCTTCATGTTATAAATTGCGCGTATTGCGGTTTTCGTAGTCGGAATATAGTATGTAACTTAGCTGCTGTCCCCCACAACAAAATACCATAATATGATCCTAAGTTATGGAAGTAAGCGAAGTATACCAACCTAATAGTGGCAGTATTTGTAAGCTGGCGAATCTTCGAAATTTCGTGAAAAACCATCCAGTAGTTCTTGCGTAAATGTCTTTTATGTTCACTTGTAGGTAAGATATAAATATATTCGAATGCGATATATATGTAAAACGGTAGACAGACAAAATTTTAAAAACTATGGAAATATGTTCGGTCATTGATTTTAAGTCCTATCGGAGTATTTTTTCTTTAAAAAAATTAATGTACAGATTTCGTACCGTTGCCCTTTTATTATATGTATAAATAAGCATTGCATTTAAATAATAGTTATACTTAACCAAAAATATCTGCTAATCGTTATCTTTTTATTGTTGAAATTGTTTTATAAAACTCAAGTAATAGGATAGCTCGGTCCTAATGCCAAATAAAGTGGCCTCATTTATCCGATTGTTCATGATTTGACAATATTGGAGTCGCCAACGAAAGCAATTTATGATTGGAATCGATTCCGATCCTATTTGTTGTCGTTCTCATCTGATTTATTTGCTTTCCGTTGAATCTTTTTAACGTTAAATATGGTAGATACTATAAACTTTAAGTAAAGTATTCAAAAGCATTTTTTTTCTTCAGTCCTATATAAAAAGTCTTAAACAAAATATGTTATACTAAACAAATAAAGTTTAATTCCTTTGTAATAAATAATCAACATTAAGATATTCAAAATTATATAACTCTATACTTCTAATGCTATACAGTTTAAGTGACATTCAAAAAATATATAAGTAATAATAATACAGTCAAAATCTGTTATAACGACATCGAAGGGACTGCTCATATTCAGTCGTAAAAACCGATAGTCGTAACAACCGGTGATGTTTAATGTGTATCGTGCAAGTACAAACAAATCGATAGGGAATTATTGGAAAAATATATTTATTCAACTATGTACATTTTGTTTATTACACATAAGTACAATGCATATTATTTTTCTGTGAGCATAAAATCTGTAATTTTGGTCTGTTTGGAACACTTCTGTTGTGCATAGATATTTTGTAATTCACGTTGGATTTTAATTAACATATCGTCATAATTTTCATTTATTATTAATTATAATTCATAATTTGTTTTTCATAATGTGTTTTGTTAATTCATAATTTGTTTTCTTTTTCTTTGCGAGATTTTGAAAGTTTCACGAATAACTCCACAAAGTTTTGTTGCCTCTTGTGTATAGATAAGTAACAAACTAACTGAAGAGATATGAAGAAGCGGGCTTTGACTCTACTGCATGCACGTGTTTTGTTTCTAAGAATTAGAAAAGACCCTACACTAAAGTAAATCCTATTGTTTTCTTTCCTGATTTTAATAGCCATTGAAGACAAATGTGGATACCTATTCAAATTGTTTACAATACACCTTAGCCGGTCGTTCTAACAGATCTAATTCTCCGAAATATTAGTTAAATGTGGTCGTTTTATGAGGTATGTCGTTATTAGCAATGTCGTATAAAGCAATGTTTTTAATAAGGCGGTCATATAGCATTCAGCCGGGACCTTTGTTCTAGGTTATTATAACCGGCATGTTATTCTAAACGATGTCGCAGTAAACGGTTTTGACTGTATATTAAATGTAGCCCAAATACAAGAGAATTATTTTTCAACGATGCTTTGCTCCATCGTAACATCGTTTATATATACAAGCGTCTCATTTATTCAAGTAAAACAACAAATACTAAGAATCGTGCAAATATAAATAACGCTAAGGAATATAGAACTGGACGAAATAAAACACTGTTGTGGTAAACAAAGCATATAATAACATTGGGCGGTGAGACGGAATTCTAGATACGTGAGGGCAATCATCACTTGTTAGATTTTTAGTGATACGTGTTCGGCCACAGAGTCTATGGATGTAGGTTCCAATCTTTGAAACTTAGTCGGAGTTTCCAGTGAAGGAAAACATAACGTGGTTTCTCTAAGCCCGCCTGACCACCTACCTTCAGGTTGAAAATCTGTCACCGAGCACCTGTTGGTTTGTTCCGGCAGCTGCACTTGAGAACCAGTCTCCTCTAGTTTTAGCGTCTTAGACCATGTCAACGCTTAACATCAAATAAGATTGTGGTCAAGTGTTAGTGCCACCTATAAATTATAAAAAAACTGATGTGCATAATAATAATTATTATACTATTATAAGATAATGACGAACTCAATCAAATCACAGGGGTTACGTGGAGGCAACATTACGCCTCCATATAAAACTTGCTAGAGTTAAAAAATGTGTTTACCGCACATAACCAGACACGCTAGGCTTTGGAGGAATAACGTTTATGTGATAACTATTCCATCTTGGCATAAACAAAAATTTTCGATATGTCATATCTCTGCTGTACGGAGAAGTCGTGAAGTCTTTTATGCGTTCTATCCTGTCTACAACATCAAGTTTTTCAACCATAGAATAAAGAGATTTTTCAGCAGACTTGCATAACAGTGACGAGCGATGATGGACTGTAAATCTCTCAATGGCCACTGGTGTTTTTAATTGACATTGCGCCTACCATTAGATATAGTATCATTCATTAATGAAGCCACAAATAAGAAAATTAATTAATAATAGTAATTAATAATTAATTAATGAAGAAAATAGCCGTATATAAATATGTAGGTGGTAGAGCCACGCTGCAGCTATTATTGGTTTCAGCACAAATGGGTCGGCACTCCTGGGGTAGTACCACCCTCTCATAGAAAACCGACGTGAAGTAACAGTGCTTGCATTGTTGCGTTTCGTTAGGCCAATGAGATCGCCGAAGGCCCACCTCCCCTCTCCTCTCCCCCTTCCTCTCTTTCCCCCAAAAATGGACTGGCAACGCACTTTCAACTCCCCTGGTTTTGTTAGTGTCTATGGACGGTGGTGATCACTTAACATCAGGTGAGCCACCTGTTCGTTTGCCTGCTATGACATAAAAAAAAAAGTTGTGAAATCGTTTTCCATGTTTCCTGTTGCGAACAACATCAGATATTTCAACCATAGCATAAAGATATTTTTGAGTAGGCTTGGACTACAGTAGTGAGCAATAATTGTTTAAAGGACACTACATTACCACTACTACATACTACACTACATACTACACTACATACTACACTACATAAGATACAGTACCATCATATAATCAAGGTGCAATTTAAAAATTTGCTGTATGATTTATTTTAATAAATGTTTTCCTTACAGATATGTGACATAAGAACAATGGCTTCGCTACGCATAGCTTGGCGTATAAACAGGCAGCTCGACAGTTTCTTATTGAAGGTCGATACAAAGACCTGAGGGCAAGAGATGCAACGACGCTACAGTACCGATTAAAATGGAGTTCGCCTCTGTTATACCTACCAATGTAAGTTACAGAAAGTTTGCATAATCTTACCGTCTTTGTTAATAAGCTAGAAGGATTGTCGACGATCCTGAACTATCAAACTATTTAAACTTTGAAAGGTTATGGTTTAATTAAGTTCTAAGTCATCATTAATAAGTTTATATCGTGGTTATGTGTTTATTTTAAAATTAAATTAATAAGTTTATATCGTGGTTATGTGTTTATTTTAAAATGAAACGTAATATTAATTTAAACTATCTGCTCACTCTGGCTTCACACGGTTGTTGTAACTAAGAAAATAGGACCAAATATTTATTTCAAAGTACGACCATGTCTAATGAAATAAAATGGGGACTAAACTAAACTGAACGTGTATTTTTCAATTCTGATAATATTAATGAAAACCTTCCTATTGTCTGTGTTTTTATTTATCTCTCACTCGCTCGCTTTTTTATGTTGACTTTTTATAAAACCCAACATTTTCACTTTTGCATACGATTTTTCTAACATTTTCATTCATACAAATATTATCCCGATAATTAGAAAACAAAAAATAATTATTCAAATAGATACAGCCGTTCTAAAGTGATGCTCTAACATGCTTATGGCAATTGATTTTTTTTTATATATTTAAATTTACCCAGCCACAAACAAATAAATAAAAATAATAATATTACAATTTGGGTTACCTAATTGTAGTCAATTATAAGTAACTAGCGGGCCCGCAGACGTTGTCTCGCCCTAATTATTAAATAAATCCTTGACAAATTAAATACCAAAACGTTCCCCATGAATCACTTTATGTACTGGTGAAAACCGCATGAAAATCCGTTCAGTAGTTTTTGAGTTTATCGCGAACAGACAGACAGACAGACGCGGTAGAGGACTTTGTTTTATACTATGTAATGATGTAGAGAAAATAAACACAAAAATGTTCCAAGGAGGCGTTAATACAATAGATGAATTATGGAGAAAGCAAACAAGCTCTATCGGATTACGACTAGGTACAACTGGTGTTAATTACTAAGACTTTGTTCCCATTAAGTACCTAATGTTTTTATTACCAGAGTTGTAAAGGGATTGGTAGTACATATAACTATTGGTTATACTATGTCAAAGTGATCATATCTTCTAAATACACGCATAGAATCTGGATTTGTCATTTGTGAATGAAAAACATGTTATTCAATTTTAATGCGATCCCATCGTAACTTAATTCATAAGAGGGAGGCGATAGCAGAAATCAATAAATATCAGCGTCAAAATAGCAAACTTAGGTTATATAATAAAAGAACACTGTAAACTAGAATTTGTACTATTAAAGTTATGACTGGACGCAACATAATTAGAATTTATTAATTTGAAGATCATGTTTAGTGATTTCAACAAACAAATGAATTCTTTATAACATAAGTCAAATGTAAAGGTACTTGGTATATTAATAAGTAAATTAGAAATCATGTTAGTTATATTAAATATGTATTCTATCTGCATTGGCCACAATATCATAGATAAGTGGTAAGTAGTTTTTTTTGTAGGGAAACGTAAATTCTGATTAAAATGTTCAATTGTCTTCTATCTATATAATAAAAATGTATATAGAACGTGTCTGTACTTTTTAGAATTTCGTAAAAAAATGTTGCAGGTGAATAACTAATAAAATTATTTCAATCATTTTTAGAAATGTTTGTATGTCTGTTTGCTTGAACACGCATCACTGCTAAAGTACTGCATTCATGATAAAACTTCTTCAAGAAAATCATAAAGCATATCTTCGAGTAACATTCAATCTTTGTTTTATTAAAATCGGTTTGATCTGTCAAAAGTTATTGTAAGTTAAAGACAACGCGACTTAAGTACGACAGATGACTATACTAGTCACTGTTTAGTACATTAGGTTCCATGCGGACGAGGTCTCGGGCACAACTATTTATGATTAAAATTCAAATGATACTTTAATCGCATTAGATATGAAACAGATAACGAGTTGTCTGCGACGAGTAAATTCGTTTAATTGGAACACATTCGATTTAATACACATCGGTATCGCAAATACGATCAAAACTCATGTTTACTTATTTATTCGTTGAATCCGTGGATCGTGATCAAAATAAATATATCAGATTGATGAAAGCTGTTTATACACAGCCAATTATACCGTTCTGATATCGGTAAATCGTAGGATATGTTCATTAAAATATTTTGTGTAAGAGACGCACTGCAGGGTCATAGGTCTCTTCTCCATAAAAGGTATGGGCATAATCATGACGGTAGCCCACGATGTATAGGCGATTTCAAACGCTGAGAAATCCACAGTTCTCTATGTTTTTTATATACGCTGGGTTACTATAAGAACATTTCTCAGGTTCAGGTTTCCGATAGTGTTACCGATTTAAATTAATAATATATTTTATATGGTCATTGAAAATGATGTAATGGTAGCTGATGTAAGG
This sequence comes from Antheraea yamamai, assembly GCA_036509395.1. Taxonomy (NCBI): domain Eukaryota; kingdom Metazoa; phylum Arthropoda; class Insecta; order Lepidoptera; family Saturniidae; genus Antheraea; species Antheraea yamamai. The sequence goes on along the minus strand of AP028449.1, from coordinate 9,019,762 downwards.
TTTATATACATATTGTTACATGGTTTCCTAGACTCTCCTGATATTCTTTAAGAAATACCCTTCAGTGTCACTCGTCTAGGCAACCTTTTAATATAACTATTATCAAGAACTAACACAGGCCAACAATGCCCTTTGTATCGCTTGCTTTCTTTTTGTAATAGTTTACTTTTCAAGTTTGATATATTCCTTTGTGTTTCTTAAGCCTGGCCTTTAGTAGGTGGTAGAGCCACGCTGAAACTATTACTGGTTTCAGCATAAATGGGTCGGCTCGCCCGGGGTAGTACCACCCTCTCACAGAAAACCGACGTGAAGTAACAGTGCTTGCATTGTTGCGTTTCGTTCGGTCAGTGAGAGCGCCGGACACCCACCTCCCCTCCCCTTCCACTTTCTCCTTCCCTTCCTCCCCCCTCCCTACACAGGCTGGCAACGCACTTGCGACTCCCCTGGTGTTGCAAGTGTCTATGGACGGTGGTGATCACTTACATCAGGTGACCCACCTTTTCGTTTGCCTCCTATGATATAAAAAAAAGCCTATACTAGAAAAAAATTATTAAATGTTTAAGTTATTTTAATTATATAAAACACGTTCTCTTATTTTGTACATGTTGTGTTCACTTTTAGCAGGGTTCATGTCCATTTATATTCGTCGAACTTAGTTTTATGCTCCTTAAATTAATATATATATACATATATATTGTTTCTCAATATTTTAATCATCAATCAGTTAAAGTTAAGTTAAAGAGTGATGTATATATATCCTTTTTTCTTTTGTATCATCAACTTCAGTGTTCCTTTAACTTTTAGTAATTAAATATTCCCAGATGCCATCCCCAAACTTTCCGGTTTATTTGAATAAATTATAAAAACAGGAAACTTCGTCGTCCCCTATAAAACATTTATTATAAACTTGGCTTTGTTCGCTTAGTGAATCAAGATGGATTAGAGGTTCTATTATAACTGTATAAAGTCATTACACGTGTGCAGATTCCGAGAACTTTATTATCAATATATCTGATATTAATTACGTGAAGAAATGTCACATATCTCGGAATCCGATATTTCCGTCAATACTACATATATCAACATTATTATCGAGAAAATTTGCGAAGATGGATAGATGTTTGCCACTCTTTCACGTAAAAACTTGTGAAGGGACTTTGCTAAAACTTTGCAGTAATTATAGCTCACATACTCCAATAACACATACGATATAATTATTTATTTTGAAATCCAACAGCATCTTATTATATAATATCTTATAGTATGTAACCATTAAAGCCAAAACAGGATTTCATAGTGATAGGAAGTGATACATAATAATACATAAGTAGACAAAAGAAAAACGTATTCTTCAAACGAGGCGTGAAGAAGTACTTTTGCAGGTCGGCATGATAACGATGACTGCCGTTTCTATTTAACACTGACAGTCGCCGTTATTTATAGGCTGTAGTGTACTTTCCATCAGGTACCATACAGTCATTTTACCGAATCAGTTAAAAAAAAACCTAAGATTGTGCTGAGTAACTACTTAGCAAAGTTTAAGCTGAGCTAAGGATAAGATAAGGCTGAGTATGCTCTTGGGGAGAGTACGCCATTGTGGGGGCGTACTTCTCCCCTAACAAGCCCCTGCGGGAGTTCGAGGCGTACCTCGGCTCCCTGCAGGGAGCTGTCAGACGGCTGTCGCCGCTCCCCGTGGTCCTCATGAGGGATTTAAATGCCAAATCGAGGACCTGGGGAGCGGCAGTCACGGACCTGAGGGGCATGGCCGTTGAGGAGTGGGCAGCCGAGTTGGGGCTGTCCCTCCTCAACCAGGGGAGCGTCCCCACGTGCGTGCGATGGAACGGGGCGTCGGTGGTGGACGTCTCGTTCGCCACACCGTCCGTCGCACGCCGTGTCCGGGGGTGGAGAGTGCTGGAGGAGGTGGAGACCTTATCGGACTACCGATATATCAGGTTCGAGGTCTCCACCTCCCAAGCCGGAATTGGCACTCGTCCCCGGAGGGGCGCGAAGTTCCCCTGTTGGGCGATGAGCCGCCTCAACCGTGAATTAGCGGAAGAGGCGGCCATCGTGCAGGCCTGGGCCATGCCCCCCTCCCCACAGAGGCTGATGTCGACGCGTCCGCAGCCCGCCTCCGTGCAGCCCTCACGGAGGTTTGCGACGCGTCGATACCGCGGAGCGTACACCGCCCAGACAAACGGGCGGTGTACTGGTGGTCGCCGGAGATCGCCGCTCTCCGAGCGGCCTGCTCCGCGGCCCGGCGGCTGTTCGGGCGCAGCCACCGGCGCCGGCATAGGGACCCGGAGGCGGAGGCCCGGCTGTATGGCAGCTATAGGGAGTGCAGGAAGACCCTGCAGGCTGCCATCAGCCGGGCGAAAGAAGCAGCATGGGAGGAGCTGCTCCAGACGCTGGAGGGGGATCCTTGGGGGCGCCCGTACAGGATCGTACGAATGAAGTTACGATCCTGGGCGCCCCCGGCGACGGAGACCCTCCGGCCGGAGGTGGTAGCGAGGGTCGTGGGAGAACTGTTCCCCGACCCTCCGATGCTACCAGCTCCTCCCATGCCTCCGCCTCGGGAGGTAGTCGAGGAGGTGCTCGACGGTCCTCCCCCTCCGATAACGGAGGAGGAGATGGGGAGGGCTGTCGAGCGCCTCCTCAACCGGCGAAGAGCGCTCGGCCCTGATGGGGTCCCGGGTCGGGTGCTCGGCCTCGCCTTGGGCTAATTAGGGGGGTGGCTTCGGGAGCTGTTCGACCGGTGTCTTTCGGTCGGGCAGTTCCCGAAGCCCTGGAAGCTTGGGCGGCTCTGCCTCATGGCAAAGGCAGGCCGCCCTCCGGACTGCGCGTCCGCGTATCGGCCCCTCAGGAAGGTGCTGGAGAGGATTATCTCCTCCCGGGTCGTCCAGCACCTAGAGGGCGTGGGGCTGAATCTGGCGGACGCGCAATATGGCTTCCGGACAGGGCGTTCCACAGTGGACGCCCTGTGCCTCCTGAAGTCGCTGTCGACAGAGGCGACCTCCCAGGGGGACAGTGTTTTGGCGGTGTCACTCGACATCGCCAACGCCTTCAACACCCTGCCGCATGGTGTCATACGGGAGGCGCTCCGATATTTCGGAGTGCCCCCGTACCTGCGGCGGGTGTTGGAGGCGTACCTCGAGGGTAGGGAGGTCGCCTATGTCGACGGCGACGGGCGGATGGTCCGACGGGCCACAAGGCGGGGGGTTCCACAGGGGTCGGCCTTGGGGCCGCTCCTGTGGAACATGGGCTACGACTGGGTGCTCCGCGGCGTGCTCCCATATGGGGCACGCCTCATATGTTACGCAAATGACACCCTAGTCGTAGCCCGGGGGGGGGGGGGGAGTGGAGGGAGGTGGAGCGCCTGGCCACGATGGCCACAACCCTCGTGGTCAGGCGCATAAGGAGGTTGGGCCTCAGGGTGGCCCTCGAAAAGACCGAGGCCCTACTCTTTCATGGGCCTCGGCGAGGGCCACCACCAGGGGCCCACATAGTGGTGGAGGGTGCCCGGATCAGGGTGGGGACCCAGATGAAATATCTGGGCCTCACCCTGGACGGGCGCTGGCGGTTCGAGCCCCACTTTGCGGGGCTCGGACCGCGAATTGCTGGGGCGGCGGCGGCACTCGGCCGGTTGCTCCCCAACATAGGGGGGCCGGGCGCCGAGTGCCGCCGACTCTACATGGGAGTCGTGCGGGCGATGGCCGCCTACGGGGCAACGGTGTGGGCCGACGCCCTCGGTGCCGCCAACGTGCGCGCGCTGCGTAATGCGCAGCGCACGGTGGCACTGAGGGCGATCCGGGCGTACCACACGGTGTCCTCGGCAGCGGCCTTTACGCTCGCCGGCTCCCTGCCCTGGGAGCTGGAGGCAGGAGTTCTCGCCGCCGTGTACGAGTTCACGGCGGCGAGGAAACGAAGGGGGGAGCCTCCGGCTCCCAGGGAGGTAGAAGCGGAGAGACGGCGTCTACGGGAGGACGCCGTCGAAAGGTGGCAGCAGGACCTGACGGACGAGCGGTTCGGACCATTTACCGTGGACGCCGTCCGCCCGGTCCTGCGGGTGTGGATTGGGAGGAAGTGGGGCTCTCTGACGTTCCGACTGGTGCAGGTACTCACCGGACATGGTTGTTTCGGGTGGTACCTGCACCGGATCGCACGCAGGGAGCCGACCGCCGCCTGCCACGAGTGCGGCGCTGTCGAAGATACCGCGCAGCACACTCTGTCTGAGTGTGCTGCGTGGGGGGAGCAGCGCCGCATTCTGGCGGCGGCGGTGGGAACGGACTTATCGCTGCCGAGCGTGGTTTCGGCCATGCTCGGCAGCGAACAGGCTTGGCGAGCGATGGCCTCCTTCTGCGAGGAGGTTATCTCGCAGAAGGAGGCGGCAGAGAGGGCCCGCGAGGCAGACCCGTTAAGTGGCCGTCTCCGCCAACGGAAGATTGGCAGGAGGAGGCGGCACTTTGCCCAACTCCTCCTGCCACCGTAGCCGGACCTGAGGGGATGGGCCGGGGGGCCCTTCTCCTCATTGCACAGGTCCGGCGGACGAGGGGGGGTAGCCGGCGTGTACCCGTCTGTCCCTCTATAGGTAGGAGCCCGGCGGTCACCTTCCGCCGGGCGGACCGTTGGGGCGGCTCTACAAGGTGATTAGCCAGCACGATCCCTTGCCGCCCCAACATTACGGTCGGACGGTACACCGTGGGGTTTTAGTCCGTGCGAGTCGGACATAACCCACTCTCTCCCCCGGGAGGGTGGGTATCCATAAGGGTTTTCCCCACGTTATAAAAAAAAAAAAAAAGGCTGAGTATGCTCTATAGATTTCTCCCTTAAAGCTACACAAATATAATGTAGGACTTATAAAGATTCAAAAGCAACGAAGTCGCAGATGCTTGCTAGTATATTACCTGTTGCCAGGTTCAACCTAGTTTCAATTTATTTTTAAACTTGTCTTTTAATATTGACTTAACGTCACTGATTTTTAGTTTTAACCGATTGTTCCAGAAAGAGTGTAAGTGTATGTCGAGTGTATTTGTCTACGCATGTATGTCTATATTGCACACTCTGTATCATAAACAGCTTCAATTATCATTATCCGTCTGAGTGTAACATAAGCAATATTTAAGGTATAAGGCATATTTAACCACAACCTCTGTGAATAAAAAAATAGAGGAGGAATGTACTTCTTAACCTTTTAGCAGACAGATTATTTTTACTTACCATATTTAAATCGAAGAATTCTTTCATGAATAAAAGTAAAAAGATTTAAAATAAACCAAACCCCATGTAGGGGTGAAGAGCAAGCCCTTGCCTTACTTCTGTTCTTAGGTGCCCGTTTGTGGGAATAAGCTTGCTTGTTAGGTTAAAATTAGTTTATTTAATTTGTTACAATGATGTTGTAATGCAACCTGAGTGCTTGAACGTGACTAACAATTCAATTAGTCAATAAATATATTTTTAATTCAACTGTCCTAATGCACATAATAACTAGGGCAACATGCCATTGCCCATGTACATAACTATACATGCTGCCAGGACTAAAACTATACATGAAACAAACGTTTAACCATAAACATATGTTACGTATTTTGTACTAAGAAAAATGTTACCGATTAAATATAAAATTATACCTAAGTTAAAAAGCTAAATTTGACGTAACCCTACACCATACATAAAACATACTAAACTTTTTGAACAAAACATATGCGAAGAAACGTTTTCGCAGTTAGGTAAAGAGTTTGTTTATAATTTAGTTTTTCTTTCCAAATTTGAAATATATGTTATATTATACAGGTGGAGCTATTATTAAATGATACGACAATCGAATACAATGACGATGACCCTGATGCTGTGACACTGCTTTCAATACTACTCGTTGGTAAGTAATATTGCTTGAACTTTAATTTTCTTTTAACAAGCCCTAAATTTGATATATTATTACAGACTTACAACTTGTTGTAGGTATATTTCTCTCCCTGCTAATATTCCTGAGCGTCGCTGGCAACATATTGGTGTGCATTGCTATCTACACCGATAGAGGCTTGAGACGGATCGGAAACTTGTTTCTCGCTTCGCTGGCAATTGCTGACATGCTCGTAGCAGCCGCTGTTATGACCTTCGCTGGTGTTAATGACTTATTGGGGTATGTAATTTATTACAATTTACTTTTCATTTCAAGATATCTTAGCGATAGCTAGTATTGGATACTTTAGGGAGTATTTTTTGGTCTAGTTTTAGTGTTTGATCACATCTAACGTAAAATAACGATGTTGTCTAAGATGTCTAAGAAGTCGAATTGGCTCTCAAATGCACATCAACTGGAATACACTAACAGGTGCTTAACGCCAGATTTTCAATTTAAGGGTGATAGTTAGTCAGGCGGACTTAAAAAAATTCCTACTACCTTGAAACCAACAGAAGGACACGGTTCTGGACACGGTATATTAATGTCAAATGTAGCACGAAATCGTGGAACAGATTCGCAAATACGGTATTCCTTCCTTCATATAATATCATATATTTTAAGGGTGACCACATCATCTGTGTTTATTGTTTCATTTATAAGAGTACTGTAAAGTGACTACCCTATACTCAATGGTAGTACAATACAATCCGACAGTATCGGTGATTAAAACAAATCGATAATTCTGCGCTGGATACCACTACCCAAATAGTTAAGTACAGTGTAAGTAATCAATAGAAACAAATGATGTAGTTTAATAACACTATATTTTGTAATATGAAAACAAACGCACTATTCCCCTGATAATGAATTTAAATGTTGCGAAAATTGGCCAGGTATATCTTAAATTATTTTTATAGTTATTTAAGGATGCTAGTTGGGATAATCGGCATAAAATTGAAGTTACTGCTAAAATGTAAAAAAATAACAGTAGCAAAGATAATGTAAAGCTTAATAATAAAGAAAAATCACATTGACCTGGTACTCTTAAACTTGGAAGGAATATATAGAATAACATAGAATTCACATTAATAATTTTGATTTCGTCCAGATATTGGGTATTCGGGGAGCAGTTCTGCGATACTTGGGTGGCGTGTGACGTCATGTGTTCAACGGCATCCATACTAAATTTATGTGCGATATCTCTGGATAGATATATCCATATCAAGGACCCACTAAGGTAATTTATTCCTAAATTAAGCTGTAATATAGTCAGAGCTGTAGCATATATTTAAAAACTTTATAATGTCTTTAAACTAGAAAACATCATTGGGAAGGCTTGGGATTATCATTTACAGAGGTATTTTCTTCTAAATCGCTAACGTCGTCATCGATATATGAAATGGCTTTCGTATGTTTAGCGAGAGAAGAAGGTGGATCCAATGGATCTTTATTGGGGCCACAGAAATTATACATAAGTAACTATACAATCATTTCGATATAACACTACTTGATGACCAAAATAGGTTTCTTATGGGTACTTAAAAAAATTTTGCTACTTATCTCTAAGTAGGGTCGGCACAACATGTCTTCTTTTTCCACTCTCTCCTGTGAAATGACATGTCAGTATACACACCTTTTACGCACCTACCATTTTTCACACAGTCCATCCATACCTTTTTCGGTCTTCCTCTACTCGTATATCCGTCCACCATCATACTCAACACTTTTCTAGTTACATGGTTTTCATCTCTCCTCATGACATGCCCATGCCATGCTAACCTATTACTCCTCAACTTCTCTGTCACTGGTGCTATTTTCAAACTTCCTCTGATATACTCATTCTTAATCTTATCCATTCTAGTCACACCACACATCCACCTTAACATTCGCATCTCTGCCTCATGTAGTTTTCTCTCATCCGTCTCTTTCGTAGCCCTGCATTCAGATGCATATAGTATGACAGGTCTTGTCATAGTTTTATAAACCTTCCCCTTGAGTTTCAACCCCAGACACATATTTCACAGACACATTTCGCCATTTCGCTACTATATGTGCTTTTAATTTTTTATCTTTTAAAATAATAGTGAATACATATTATAATATAAACTTTATTAAATAAATAAATACGTGTATAAAAATTTAATTAGAAACGACATAATCTCACATTGCGTGTCTCAGACTAATTGTTTCCTTTCCTCTTTAGTTATCATCGGCTTTCCGCGTCTTTACCTCCACATTCCCGTTTTTAAATGAGCGTCAGATATAATGAGATATTACAAAAGGTTTTTTTTTATAATTCCTCGACTTTTAAATATTCATGTCTGCGATTGTTTATATGGTATTCATTATTTGAATTTGTATTTATATTCAACATTGTTTTGTTAAAAATGTGTAGCCCTTCTGACTGTTTTATACGGTCTCAATACAGACGAATTGAATTTGAATAAAAATTGTGGATTTCAGACAACCGAATTTCATATAAAAATTATTCTTCTATAAAAAAATTACTGATCTGGTAAAATCAACACATGAGCATCACAACATGAGCATTAAGGAGTTTCTAATACGTTTTGACTCGTTAGTAAAAACAGCTACAGTAAAACCGAACATAGTGATTATTTTATGAAAATATCTGTTTGTTCAGAAATCTAAAGTCTGGTTTTAACACAATAATATTTTTAGATGATTTAAAAAAGCATAATATGTCCTGACCTTTATTCAATCTATCAAAATAAAATAGGTTAAGAGACGTCGAATCAACATCGATACGACGGATGATAAGATAGGAAATTATAAAATAATGTATTATTAAATAAACAAATATATTCATCCGTGTTGCTCTTGAGAGTTTCTGGCAGGATCTTGGAATATAATGTAGTGGATTTTATATTTAATCATAATCTTGTGTTATTTAGCTTTAAATCTATATCTTTATATATAAATTTCTTCTGTACTTCTGTGTATTTTTTAAGTTAAATTTCTTCTGTGTATGTCACTGAACTCCTCCTAAACGGTTGGACCGATTTTGATGAAATTTTGTGAGCGTGTTCGAGTGGATCCGAGAATGGTTTAGATTCACAATTGGACCTGGTCTTGGAATAAGTAATAAAATATATTTCAATCATTTTTAGAAATGTCTGTCTGTCTGTCTGTTTGTTTGAACACGCATCACTGCTAAGTACTGCATTCATGATAAAACCTCACCAAGAAAATTATAAAAAATATCCTCGAGTAACATTTAGTTAAAATTAAAATCGGTTCACTCTATCAAAAGTTATTGTAATTTTAATTACGACGCGACTTAAGTTAATACATTCAGATAATTTTATTAGTCACTGTTTTTTTTACATTACGTTCCACGCGGACAGAGTCGCGGGCACAGTTAGTTTGATAATATTGGTGAAGCTTTACGTAATACTGTTTGGTTGTTGTGCACAAGTGAAGTGGATGGGGAATATTATCACAGAGCTTGGATACTGACTTGCCACAAAAAATCCCTGGAAAGTTCTAACAAGACGGCCATCATCGTCTTAGTTTTTTTTTTTTTTTTTTATTGTAGCTCGGCAAAGTGGCTGTACTGTGCCTGATGGTAAGCACAGTACAATCCAAAAACAATGGCGACCACCGAAAGACATACTATCCATCGCCGGTCGCCGCTGTCATGACGGCCTGAAAGTACCCAGTCAGGGACAGCTACCCCCCTCCACCCCCGGTTGCTGGATATACACCGGCTGATCCCGGAACGCGACACGCCCAAACGTGCCACTATGGCGGGTGTTCCACCTGGTGTACGGTGGTCGCGATCCAGTCGGGTACAGACACCCTACCACCCCGCAAATTCATAAATTCATTTGAAATGATCACAAGCCACTTGTAAGATCAATATTTACTCGACAGTGACAGTAATAATCTACCAGAAGATTGGTTGCTCAAAATAAAACAAAATAATATTGTTGATCTTAACAAAGTATATACATAAAATAAAACAGGTCGAATAAATACGCGGCAATAAGAACTGACGATAGTTTTTCTTTTAGATGTTATATTGGCAAAAATTTCTTTTCATTTGAATCTCTTAGCTGAACGAGCACCCCACAAATACTTAGAGGAAATTAATTTTTTCTCAAAATGTCGACGGAGAATTCCTTGTTAGTAATTTAATTACGTTCTGATTATCTGCTAATTTGGATAGAGATAGATAACATTTGATTTATTTTCTTGATACGTTATTATGCCGAAAATATAGTCTTGTAAAAGTCCTGTAGATGACCCTCAGTCGTCGTAAAACACAGACTGAGCTACGACCGACCTTGTTCCATTAAAATTATGTGACCACAACTCACTGTGGCCGATTTATTTCTTTTCTTGCTGACGTTCGTAATATTTAACTACAGTTACCTTTATGCCTAACAATCCGATAAAAGACGACTTATGTTTTTTTTGTTACCTCACAATTTTTACCATACACGACTTTATTTATACCATGTGAGAGGTAACAAACACTCGCAGTATTCGAGGTTATGACACTTCATGGTCACATTTAACATATAAAATAATAATATCAAAACAAAGACTAATAAACAACCAAGAAAACCTAAATTAATGTTTCTTCTAAGACTTCAAAAGTATGAACACAATCATAATAAACCTAGGTACAATGACCAGTTCCGAATGCTATAATGCGCGACCCGAAATTAATAACTTTCGATAATAAAACGGACAATAAACGCTTTTGTTTTGTTCTTGACATTCCAACGTTCACGTTCAAGGGAAAGTGAAATCACCCGACGGTCAATGACACTGTGCTTTAGCATAGGCACGTAAAGGATTGTGTATAATTGTTGTATATTTCTAGATAATTAGGTCAAATATTAAGCATCTATTTTTAATTGATTTAGAACGAGAATCAAGCGCAGAGTATCTTCCATAAATATTGCTACTGTCTAAACATTCAGCCTGTATATCTAGCAATTGTGCGGGATTGGCTAACTAAAACAGGGCTTGGTAAAGACTTGTGTAAACATTATACTTGTTAAATAGAAAAATGTGAGCTAAAATATATTTAGAAGTATAGACTATTGTTAACTAGATGAACTCCAGCATCATTAACATTCCCTATTTCAATATAAAATGTAGTAGAAAAAGTTGAATGTTGAATTCAGTATTATTAACAAACACAATTATTAGGTTTTCTCACTACAATATAGTAGTAGTATTATTATTTCTATACAAAATACATGTTTGTTATAAAACTGCTTCGCTAAAGATTTAATAGATGGCGTTGTTACACATTTCGTAATATTTTGAACAAAAATCATCATTGTAAATTAAATGTTTGTAATGTAATTGTAAAAAACTAAGAATTTTTATTACAAATGTTTTTTAAGCGTAAATAATTATGACAAGGTATCTAATGCTAGCATTTTTGTATGTAATGTAATTTTAAGATTTTCGATAACAATACAAGAAGTGTGTTTAGATATTTATTGATTTAACTTAGACATTTTGATACAATCTTACGCATTTTCTTGTATACTTCACAGATTTTAACGTTAGTGCACAAAATCATCTGATGTTAAATGGCTATGTGGTCAAAGGTGATAAACACGTTAAACTTAAAGTAACTGGTTTTTAAGTACAGTTGCAACACACGCATTGGTTCTTGGCGACAGATTTTCAACTTAGGCTTAGGGCTTAGGACAGACCTATGCCGGGACTAGCTCTTAAGTATGACAACAGAAACACTTATACAGATGCTTGTAGAAGATAATCAAAAAGAAAACAAACAAATGTTTCGCGACCTTCTTTAGTATTTTATGATGACGAGACTATCAGTTTTATATTCAAATATGTATTTTGTATTATATATGTATTAGGGTGGAGTGAAAAAAACAATTTTTTTTTTTTTTCTTAGCCTGGGGGTCAAATTTGTAGCTTATAAAAAACAAAAATTTTTGAAAAAAAAAAAAAAATTTTACTCAACATCTTGAGCCAGCCCACTCATTTTTAAAATTAATTACGAGTAAAACTATTTGGTTGCAAAAAAAAAATTTTTTTTTGTCTTTGAATCTCTTAAAACATCTAAGAACTGGCAATTATGATCATTTCCAACTCAAATTTTATTCTAGTGCCCTAAAGAGGAATGGTACTTTTTGGGATTTTTTTTTTAAATTAAAACAATAGTCACAAAAATTTTTTTTTAACTTGTGATTTTTAATTGGCATAAAAGAGGATACTCTGAAGTTTCTAGAACGCCTTCAAAAATTTTTTTTTTGCAACCAAATATTTTTACTCGTAATTAGTTTTAAAAATGAGTGGGCTGGCTCAAGATGTTGAGTAAAATTTTTTTTTTTTTTTTCAAAAATTTTTGTTTTTTATAAGCTACAAATTTGACCCCCAGGCTAAGAAAAAAAAAAATTTGTTTTTTTCACTCCACCCTAATATGTATTGCATGTTAGCTGTGCCCGCGACTCCGTCCGCGTGGAACCTAATGTAAAATATGAGTGACTAATAATATCACCTAAATGTATGAAGTCCATTTACTTTTTTTGTACTTCAGTCGCGTCGTTTTAAAATTATAATAACTTTTATTAGAGTTAACCGATATTAATGAAACCAAGACTAAATGTTACTCGAGGATATGCTTTACGATTTTCGATGTTTTATCGCGAACTCAGCACTTTAGCAGTGATACGTATTCATACAAAGAGACAGACAGACGTTTTTAGAATTGATTGAAATGTATTATTTTATTACTTACTCCAAGACACATGCAACAATTTTTTTCACAAATATCTTTGAAGTACAGACACCCTAGATTTACATTCTTATTATATGTATAGATAGATAAAATGCGTTCACTCGTCAAATAAAAAATATTCAGATATAGATTTCTTCCATTAATATGCTGGATTTAAAACAAAAGCCGAAAAATGTCAATACATAAATTTTTGCCCACATAAGTAACGCATACGTAGCTACACTTTTATTATGAATTTTTTTGCTAGGACAGTAATCATTTTATCATATACCCGTATTAGTATTTGTTTTATGATATTCTTTTAATCCAATTTTTTCACCCATATAATAATATAATTTAGGTAATTTCAAATTGTAGTATTTTCTTTATATATTATAGATATTTAGCTTTATTTAAATTTATACGATTAGCTTAGAGAGTTTCGAAATAAATCAGATTGACGGATTGTGCGGATTACTACATCCTAGTATTTAACAGTTCTAACAATACTTGTACTTTTGGAATTAATAAAATTCAAATTATAACAATAACAATAGAAGATACACCTCTTGTGTATTTATAGAACTACACCATGTATATAGTGTTACATTTATTAACTGATAACATATTCATTATTACGATTTGCTAGCTTTGTGATTCTTTCCTTCTGTTTCTGGATTGAATCTGTTAATTGAGTAAATACTTACTGTATTTTTTATTCAACCATGACTATGTAATTATATATAATGACTACTGAACATCAATCTGTCATGTTTTTAAAGATCTCCCAACTGTTCTCTTTTGCTCTGTTTTGCCCACTTTTTTACACACTTTTTATATAGATTTATTTTACACCAATATTTTCTTCTTTCCGTACGATTTCTCGAACATTTACTTTCATACAAATCTTGTCCTGAAAATGACAAAAGCAACAAAAAAGTATTTAGTCAAATAAGTGCAGCTATTCTGAAGTGACATGTTTACACATATTCTATAATTGATTTGTATGTATTCAGATAGAAAAGAACAATTATTCGAGCACTCAATAAAGAAAGAAAAATAAAAATAATATATGAAATAATAAGATATAAGTCGTGGTGGCCTAGTGGTTTAACTGGTGGAATATTAATCCGATGTCAGCAAGTTCGATCCCTGTCATGTACTAACAACCTTTTCGGAATTGGCGTACATTTACTAATTTAAATTGGTAACACTGACAGTGAAGGAAAACATCATGAGGAAACCTGAACTTGAGAAATGTTCTTTAGTACCACAGTATATGGGAAAAATATATATAATATAATATATATAATATAATATATGGATTTCTCGGAGATTGGTAGATCACCAATACGTTGTGAGCTTGCGTGGATATTAAGGCCAAACCTTCTCTCGAGAAGAGGCCTATGGCCCGGCAGTGGGTCTCGTACAGGCTGAGGATGATGATAAATATAATATATATTAGTTGAATCAGCGACTATATAGCCTTTAAATAATATCGATCACCTAAATACAGCCATAAAATAAACAATTCAAACAAAACGGTACTCGTAACAAACCAGCCGTATCCAATCTCCTATAATGTCTTTAAAACGTTACCGCAAGAGCAAACAAAAAACGTTCGTGGAACACGTCAAAAGATTCTCTCCTCCAGATATAAAGTTCAATTGACATATTGTTCTTTGTTATTCTTCGTTTTATCTTTCGTGTTGGTGTCACTTCGCGGTATCTCGACCTAGGTACTTTGTTCTTGTGACTGAATTCCTTAGAATAAATTACAGGCCTTCTGTAAATAATTCGGATTTACGTCAATCTTTGTTTTTATGTCCCTTTTATAAAACAGGGTTGATCTGAAAGACCTAGACAGAACTAAAGTAAGAACCGAATGGATTAATGTCAAGAAAATTTTGCAATAAATTATAGTAAAAAGAACAAACAATTTTTGGATCCTTTTTGTCATTTAAATGTGGCAAACTATATTTCTAAAATTCCTATTTAATTTGTTTATAATGAAAATATCAGAGTGAGCTTTTTTGGTTTTTCATTTTTAGGAATCAAGCAATGTATATCCATACTGTCGATTGACTGTACTGGCGCTATAAGGAAAAGGGGCGTATCTAACGTATCTAACTAAAACACAAATCGGACTAAATTTCGAAAAGTCTGCCTGCCCCTTTAGCGAAGTGATTCTAACTTGTTTATTATTAAGCGTAATTTGATAATAAAATCTCATAGATGAATAAAAAACAGACCCACTTTTTGTTTTTCTAGTTCCAAATGTATATATAATTATCGTTATTGCAAAGAAAGCCGATGCGCTTCTCTATTTTTGGACGACTGTAGACGGCTAAGTGTTTGCTGTTTTTTTTAAATTGAACTAAATTTCTATCAGATAGATTTTTCGTCATCGTTTTCGGTAAAAACAGCGCTGCCACAAACGGATATTGGAAGTAATAAGGTTAACTAATAATTAATTTTACCTCAGGTACGGTCGTTGGGTAACCCGACGTGTTGCAATCGTGACTATAGCCACGATCTGGCTTCTGGCCGCGCTGGTCAGTTTTCTGCCCATTTCTTTGGGACTGCATCGGCCTGATGAAGAAACTTTAGCCACACAGAAACCTCCGAAGTACCCCACTTGCGCTTTAGTACTGACGCCTACGTACGCCGTGCTATCAAGCTGTATATCATTCATCCTACCCTGCATCGTGATGATCAGCATCTATTGTAGGTAAGATATGAAACAATACATTGCTATTGAACTACTCCATAGAGGTTCAGATGCCGCAATATACTACTTGCAGCAACTGAGGTAGAAATTAAATTTATATTACAAAAATGGGCAGTGCTAGTAATTTACAAAATGGGTCCTGACGATTCATTATATAACATATTTAAAGTAATTTAGTAATTTCCAATATATTGATATTGATAATTTAATTTAAGGCGTCTTTGATTTTGATTATAATTTTCATTTTTCGTTGCTAACTACATATCTATACTAATATATAAAGCTGAAGAGTTTGTTTCTTTGGTTGGACGCGCTAATCTCAGGAACTGCAGGTCCGGTTTGAAAAATTCTTTCGGTGTTAGATAGCTCATTTATCGAGGAAGGCTATAGGATACATATCATCACGCTAAAGCTAATAGGAGCGGAACACCAAAGAAGAATGTTTCAAAATCGGGCATTTTCTTAGAGTGTGCTACATGTTAGAGTTAATATTCTATTCGTTGCCATGGTAACGTGGTATGTTTCATATCGCAAACATTTTCAAAGTTTATTTGGTGTTCCTATTCAAAAAGTTTATTCTACGTTAGTTTTGTTTCCAATTTTTTATTTGTAATCTATTACGTATTGTAAACAAAGCATGTGTTTGTAAAATTAAAGTAACAACTTTTTGATGAATGGATATGGCTACCAATAACACATTTTTTTAAATTTCGTCTGTATTTTTATATTATTATATTCTGTCTGTTTGTTCGGCGTACTCTCCAAAACGGCTGGACCTATTTTAACAGAAATTTTCCTGCAGATAACCGAAATTATAGCGGTTGACATAATATATTTTATTTGCCCGCGGCTTCGTCCGCATTGCTATATTCAAAATGGTTAGACCGATTTTCACGGGGTATTCACTGGTAGGTAGCAGACTTCATAAAAAGCAATTTAGGTTTTTTATTCGCCATCGGCCGCAATGGAATATCCGAAATACTTGAACTGATTTTCACGGGACTGTCACTGGCAGATAACTCACAATATAAGAAGTAACTTAGACTATTTGATTTTGTTAGCTAAGACCTCGTCTGCAGTGCTATCTCCAAATCAGTTGGACCGTTTTTCACGAGATTTTTACAGGCAGATAACTAACTAATGTGCTATTTTATTTTAAACTAGCGGGCTCGGCAGACGTTGTCCCGCCCTGATAATAAAAAAACCTTGACAAATTATACCTAAACCTTCCCTCATTCTATCCGTTCTGTAGTTTTTGAGTTTATCGCAAACAGATAAACAGACAGACCAGAGGACTTTATTTAACAATATGTAGTGATGAACTGCATTCGTCCGTGTGAAATTGATTAAAAATATGTTGTTTACTGTGAACAAGCGCGTGAGACGTGCGCTCTACT